>VZRE01014426.1:55782-160201 GCA_013396775.1 Cephalopterus ornatus | reverse complement strand
TCGAGGTTAATTTGCATTCGAAGTCTAATTCATATTTCAAAATCCTGGCATTTGAGGACTGTAGAGGAACAGGGCATTCATTTCTATTTTTGAGGAGGAACCTTTTCTGAATTTGCTCCTCTCTGTATAATTTCATTGTGTTCACAAGTGATAAGGATTTGCATCAGTTATTTTGCAATTTATTTTTTTAAAGAGTTGGATCAAATTTAGGGAAAAAAAAAATCTTATTTTTAAAATTGCCAAGGGAGCAAACACTAGGCATTATAAAAGGAACATACATTATTAACAATGTTGCAAACTTAAAGATTAAGGCACAGACTATATATTCAGGTAAACATATTACTCTGCATTCCTTGGAGTTGGATTTCTGAGTCCTGAGCATCTGATTTTGATGACAGTCAGAGAAAGTCAACTATACAAATACTGTGGTGTATTTATAGTTCCTCATATCTATTTACAGGTGATTTTACTGCTGTTTGCTACTCTTGCTCCAGTGCTTTGTAATTATTTCACTCCTGCAAGGCATCTCATAGGATTAGATGCTGATTTACTCATTAAAGATTTTCAGCCTATCCAGCTGTAACTTTCATCCACAACTCTGGAAATAGTTATGTGGCCACATGGACTTTATGGAAAGATTATGAAAGATACATGGAAATAAACCAATCTTTTTATACGTCCATGTATCTTTCAGTTCTTTGGATGTGATGAAGAATCTGTCTACATTTAGGCCTTTAAGGGTCCTTTAAGGACTTCTTTCACATATTTTATTCGTATCTATAGAATGAATTTTCTTTATGTATGTAGGGATTACATGAATGGCATATGTTGCATAATATGCATATGAGGCCTTTGAAATATTTCTGCACACACACAAATTTGTTTTTGACAAATGTATGTGTGTGCCTACATGCATGTTTATACATGTGTGTGATGAAAAACATGTTGGAAGAGAAAACTGCCCAAAATAAAAAATGTTCATAAAGGAAAAGCTGTTAAGGTAGTTCACTGGGAGTTTGCATCTGGTGCTTTGCAAAAGTCATTTAAGCTGCAGACTTTACTGTAAATACATTTATATACCCCCATCTCAGCATAAAAATCTCTCTGCATGTATTTGTCCTTCTATAACTAAGTGGGGCTATGAATTATGCCTAAAAAGATACCACTGATATAAAAAACTTATAAAATAGTAATGAAATATGGAATTTTATATAATGCCAACAACTTCAGCATGATTCTTGGCATAAGCAGTTTAGTGCAATTTCATTTGTCTGAACCAGAATGATATTACAAAGTGAATTAATAGAACACTAGTACTGAAAAAAAGAAACACTTCTTCCTTTGAAATATGAAGTGCCACTAACTTGAGATGAAACCTGAAAGTCAGTGAATAATATATGGGAAATATTAATATTTTAAATGTATCATATTTAAAATTGCTGTGAACTTAAACAAGGTTTCACATCAAGAAAAAACAAGTAATTCATTTTAGGTTCCAATTTTATATGCAACATTTTACAAATGAAGCACTTCACTAAAGAAGGGAAGACAGGTATGTAAGCATATTTTGTAATTTTGCACATGAAATACGGTTATTATGGAATATGAATTTAATTTGGAAAATGATAAAAAAGAACATTTATTTTGTTTTTTCTACTGCGCTGCAAGGAAAACATTTTTTAAGTAGCTGGCTGAGGAGATGAAATGAACTGATATGGCCCATAATACCCACATGGGCTTTTATACCTTGTGAAACCACCCCACAACAGAACCTTTATAAAAAGTATGAAGTCAAGTAATGGAGTCATATTTTATATTTAGAATGGGAGTTGATATGTTTCAGCCTAATGTTGTAAAGAGTGAGCCCCCTGGCACTTGGCATTACATTATTTTAAAATTATTCCTGCAAGGAAAGTTAGTAGAAAGAGGGTAGCAGTGTTGAAGCCCAGCACTGAAGCTCAGGGGCCAATTGGGGTGCCACTGACTGCCCTGCCATTGGTTTAAGTGGGGACAAAGTGTCACCCTTGGTTCTCTCCTTAGTTCAAAGTCTGTTGGCTCCAATGTTTCACTACCCTGCTCCAACGAGCAGGTACAGCTCAGCCTCTGGAAGCCACACCTGTGTTCCTTAAGATGGGCCAAATCCTGCTTTTCACATCCTTTGAAGCCACATGGAGTTTTGTCTGATCGGAATGATATGTAGGATATGTATGACTGGGCATTTTGAGCAATTGGGAAAAAACCCCAACCAAACAAATCCCAAACATGTCTTTGCATTAATGGAAAGTGTTGGATGTGTCTGAAAGGGCAATTGTGTGTTCTGGGAAAGACTAAGTCTGCCATGACTCTAAGTGCCTATAAGGTGTCTTGTGGAAGGACAGCAAAGTCTGGTTAATCCATAGCCTGATTCCCACCTGCTTAGCTGCTCCCACTAGGAGCTAGTTGCAGGTGCTACAGAAGAAGATAGGTTGGTGGTGGAGGAGAGGGGACACAGTTGTCACTTGCTACACAAGCAGATCTCTTTCTGGACAATTTTGCCCAAAGCCCTGGGACGTTTGCTATGGTTCTCTCAATTATCTCCCAATAATTTCAGTAGCTTGTGTTTTCATTACAAATGCCCAGTGTGCTTAGGAAACTCACTACAGATATTTTAAATTCAGAATAACTGTGATGGGAAAAAAATCATGCTTTTCATTTTTATTCAGGTTTACTGCTTAATCACGATTTGTTTAAATATACATTTCTCTGCAGTGAAATAACCTTTCTTTCCACATTTATACCCATGTGCACAATGCTAACTCATAGCAGAAAAAACATTTTAGAACACTGTGCCATGCTTATAGGATAATTATTAATCTTGTCAGAATAAAAAGCATACTAAAAGTATTCCATACAAAGGTTTGTGCCTTAACGTTTTTGAAAAATTTTTTTAAAGTAATCAGAGATGTCATAATAGAGGGAGAAACCATACGATATATAGCACGTAGTAAAAGTATATGACTCCTACAGGACTATTTAGAAATACACAAAGCTTATTTTTTCTCCTTTTGGTTAGCAGACTACTTGAGGAAAAGGTATGTTTTTATTTTTATTCCTGCTTGTGTCTATGAACACAATGGGAAACTAGAAATTCTAGATTTTAGTATCTATAAATGGTATAAAAATAAGGAAGAGAGATGTTAATGATGCATATCTGGAGGGATAAATACACAATAATCATGCAATCTGATAGCAGAAAGAATAATTATTTGACTATAAAACCAATGCTAAATACAAGAATAATATTGTTCCAGTGAGAAATAAAGCAACTAAAATGATACAACAAAAATACACTTTTGAAACTCCCTCTAAGCATAGAACTTTTCCAGTTGAATATTCCTTTTTAATGTTTTGTGACCACTGAGATATAGTTAGTGAACAAGCCAGTCAAAACTTTTCTTTGTTTTCCTACTCCATATCTATAAATCAAAAAATGTAACCTGTAGCAATTCCACTTGATATTAGGAAGGTCATTTTCCTGTCTGTTGCTTGGGTGTTCCTTCAAACTTGATTTTGCACACTCTGACTCGTGCTGAAATTTCTGGGGCATGCAGCAGTGTTTGTAGGGTCATCCACTTTTTTTGTGTGAGAGGGCCAGCTTTTTCATACTGGGGATTCATTCAGGCATGGGAAAGGGATACTGCAAGATAGGGACTATTTTTCATGGGCATTGGGCATTTACCCTCTCATTTGACTTCAGTGAGAACTCTGAAAACTCAGTATTAAAAAAAAAGTGCCAATTTTTCTTTAGAAAGTGAAATGTGGACATAGAAATCTGACTTATTTTATCTCTGGTTGAAAAAATGGTAAAATGTTATAGCTGGAAAAGTCTGTTTTTATCTTTGTATAGGTTTAGCGTCAGCCCTTTGAGTATAAAGCACAAACCTACCTCTCCTCATGTGATGACTTTGTCTTTTTGTTCTGAGGTAGAAGAAATGATCAAACCACTAATGAAAAAAACACAGACAGAAATAATAGAAATAATAGAAATTATTCTTCATTTAAGCACATTACAAATTTGGAATCTGCATAGGGCGATTTATGATTTTAGATGCTGCTGATTTGACTTTTTGAAATCGTATCTTTGTACTGAACTCTTGCATATATTTTTAATACTGTTAGGAAAGAATAAGATGCATATTTCAAAGACCTGTTAGAGGGACAACTTTTTGAACTGTGACATCCCGAAGCCTAGGGAAAATATAACAAATGTTTTGAGGAGTGTCTGGGGAGAGAACAGTATCCATAGATGCCTCTGTGCCAGTGAGCCCTGTGGCAGGCCATGTGCACCTGGGGCTACGGGTTTCTCTTTGTAAGAGGAGTAGCAGGAGAACCAAAACAGGACTGGTTATTGATCAAAGTTCCCTCAGTGCAACACTATCAAGTTTTGGGATCAATTTTGGCTGGATGGTGTCGAGCTGCAAGTGGGAAAGGGGCCCAATCCAAAGCTCTTTGCGCCTCCAGTGTCCACACTCGGGGGATAATTTCTTCGCCTGCAAGTGGTGGTTGAAGCCACGACCCTCCTCTCAGCAAAACTCAGGACAAGCTGGCCCCATGGCTCCCAGCAGGACTTGTGGCCCCGGGGGTGCGACTGCTGCACCACATTTTTGTGTGGAATCCAGAAGGCTCCCCTCTGCATCCTGATGTCAGTTTTGTTCTTTGGTTTCATCTCTGACCTCTCTGTAAGTTTTAAATCTTGACTTCGTCTCGAAATGATTGGGCTGTGCTCAGCACCGCCAGTCTTTATAGGTTTGAAATTGCTGGAAAACCTCAATACTGGCACTTTCTAAACACAGCAGGAAAAGCACAGTGTAATATTAATGGGTGAAGCACATTTTAAAGGGGCAACATCACTTTATAATTTTTGTCTCTTAAAATATATTGTTCAGGGGCAGCTTGCAGGAGTTGCAGCAAAGCCACAAGTGTTCTTCACAATCTAAAGCTTCTGTGTTTTAATTATTTCTTTTTTGCTGCCACTGTGAAAGATCCCTGGAGACAGCGCGGCGGTGACACCGAGGAACAGGTTATCCTCACTGTGCAGGGAGCACCATAAAAAACACAAAATTGAGACAGAATAAAACATAACATCTCCCATCACCCCTTCCCAGTTTCCCTATTTTCTGGTGTTACAGTAGTTATGTTACATCAGCAGTGGGTAAAAAGGAAAAAAACAAACAGATGAAAATGTGCACCTAAAGTGGCAGAGCCTCTGTAAATTTTAAGAACTATCTCAGGGAAAATAATAATAATCATCATAATAATAATAACCGTAATAATAATATTAGACATCCTACACTGTTAGGGATTTTATTTATTTAAACACAAATTTATGGAGCTGGCCACACATTAAAAATTGGAGAGTTCGGTACTGCCGTTGCTTTGGTGTATTTTTCAGCATTGTAATGGGCTACAGGGAGACAAAGGAGAATATGAATATATGGCAGTTGGTATTTAGATTTGGGTGACATTTTTTCTTGTTGTAACTGTCTTTTTTAAAAATCTATTTTTCTTCTATCATGCTGTTGAATTGCAGCAGATGTTGATATAGAACAGCTGGAATTATTTAATAACCAAAATTAGAAGTGATTTTTGTAGTATATTTCTCATTACCAACCTCTTGACTGATAAGGAATCCTGAGGTCCAGGCTAAACTCACCCATGGTGTAGAACGGGTGAGAAAGAGTGAGATGATAGATGGACATATTTCTCACCTTCAAAACAGGTTGCTTTAGAAAGCAGTAGAAAGCAAACTCTTTCATAGAGCATTGAAAAGCAAGCTTAAGCATGACATTACCGTCACACCTTTCATGGAATTTTTTTTTTCAGGAGTCTGCCCCTGATTTTAGTCCAAAGGAGTTGTTCTTTGAAATGCTGTGTCCAGCTTTGGCGTTTGCCTGCTAAGGAAGAGGTATGCCCTTTGTCCCTCACCTGCAGATGGCTTGGATGCTTTCACTTTCCTGAAGTGAACACTTCCCAGTGGGCTGCATTCAGAAAGTGCTTTTCATAGCATTAATACAGAACCAAGTTACAAAAGAATATTAATCTAATACATTCCAAAATTCAAATATGTGTGATTAATAAGCATTATTATCTATAAATAAGGCTCTAATGATACTTTGGCAGTGTTGTAAACACAAGAATCAGAAGCAATTATTGTCATTATTGTTCTGCAAGTACTTTCCATGAATACCAAATGGATATTACTGTCCAGCTCCTTGGCACATAGAAATCCTGTAAAGAAACAGTTGTCAGTCAGTAAGGTCTGGCTGGCTGCTGTTAACTACATTTTTCTAAAATGCAATGTACCTAAAGACAAAGCCCCTGTGTTATTGAGAGTAAGATGGTTGATTAAAAAAATCATTCTTTGTCTTTTGCAACCCTCCAAACGATGTTAAATAAAGCCTATGATAAAGTTTTCACATTTTGTGAGACAAACTGTTTGTGTGATGGCTGTGATTAAAAATGGAAATGGATTCTCTGACAAAAAACCTGCCCTTCTTTATGTGAAACCCACAAAGGTGAGGAGGTCTCAGCTAAAAGGTGGTGTGTAAATAATGACACTCCCCAGCTGTAAGAGGTAGCCCACTGCTAGTTTTCAAGGACGTGGAATGAAAGGGGCATTCAAGTCTCATCTCATTTACCTCTCCCCAGTTTGTACAGGTCCCATGGACTGGAGTCACGTTGTCGGCCAGGTCCCGCTCTCTGTGACACCCCCACTTGCCTGCCTTTGGCAGTTTCACCTTCCTCACCAAACCTCACTGCTTCAGACGGCGCCAGCCAACAGCAGCATTTTGTGGTGGGTGTCATGTTGTTCTTCAGATGCCAGGGTGTCATCGCGAGCGGGAACAGTGTGGGTCTGACTCTCTGAATATGCAGAAAGAAAAAGTAAAAAAAAACCCAACCAAACCCCAAACAGTAAGCTTTACTTTCCAAATGTGTTCAATTCTTCTTTCCTCTCCTCGATATTTGGGGCGTGCAGCACCCTATACCATGTGGTTTAACATTTTGTTCTCTATTTGTAGGTCAACATTTCCATGATTAAACTTCATCCTTTATTCAGCCTGTTCTGGCTAGGCTTTGCAGCACATGTGATATAAGCTGTTTTCACAGCTAGTAGGCCAAATCTTACTCTGAATAAGGAAGCCAAACATATGTGACTGAGTCAGACACTTAAATCAACTCCCTGGTAAATGGGAGATAACTCCAGGTGCAGTGATGAACACTGAGAATCAAAAAAGTGGGAAGGGTGGCCAGCATTCCTCTGTATAGGAAAAGAGACACTCTATGCACACAGGCAGTGAAATCATAGCCCTGCCCAAATTTTGTTCTCCCACATTTGCCTAAGGATACAGAGCCCTCTTCACTGGAATTACTGGGAATCTTTCCATTCGGGGTCAGGACAGCCTGGAGTAGGCTCAGCTGCAGCCAGGCATGGGACAGGCTGTGCAGAGGGGGACATGGTGGGAGGAAGTGAGGCCCTTCCTGAAGAGCCCACCTTGCATTTGCAGCATGCACAAGGAAGTTGCTGGGGGAACACGGAACATTTTGCCTATGGCATTGCGTTTCTTTCAGTTGCCCTCTTTTCATCGCCTTTACCTGTCTCATTTACTGACCAAGATTGGTGGCTCTTCTTTTGCCTGGTGGCAGGTATTGGTCACTTTAAGTCCATGGGGTTGGACTGGGTGACCTCTCCACATAAATTTCTGGGAAATGCTAGCCACCCAGCGTGAGAGTTACCCAACCCAGTAATCCTCGGTGCAGAGGATTTGTGTAAAAGGACTCTCTTTCCGGCTGTGTGGCCAGCAGCCCTCCTCCTGTCCTTCTTTACCATTGTCTGGTAAGTGTTAAGTGCTGAGAAGCCTACGAGACTTGTCAGGCACAAACAGAAGAGCCAAAGCAGTAGATGGCTGTCATAAATAATCCAGATCTGCTGTGTCATTGCTGTGTGACATTCCTACCTTCACCAGGGCTGGACTGGTCTGGGATGTCAGGTTGCTACACAGCAAGTACCAGAGTTGACTAGAGTGAATAACTAAGGAGAACTCCTGCAGTAGGTCCAGAGAGGACATATTTTCCTCAAATGGACATGGCTGTTCCCATAATATTGCGGAGAGAGGACTGTGCTTCATGTCTCTAATTTGATGTTGAACTGTAACATCACAGAGGGAAGTTAGCAATGAACTGTTTCCCACAGGAACAAGCCTTCCAGAGCTCCACTTGGGCTGCCTCCCTCAGCTAAAGGAAATACAGTCAACATAGATAGCAGGACTTTCAGTGATTTTTGCTTTTATCCTTTTTTTTTTAATGGTACCCCTTCTTTAGCTTTTGTTCATTTGCTTTGGTTTTTTTGGTAGCTTTTTTTCATTTAGGAAAAAAATGTATCCATCCAAAACTAAATCAATTAGTGTGGCTGTGTGAGTACTGTGCTATCCACAGTTCAGGAAGTCCTGTCCTGACAGCACACACAGTAGCACATAGGATGAAATGTATGCGTTAGTCTGGGGCTTTGAGGACTGGCCTCATGCTTGGGCAAATCCTCGGGCATGCACGCAGGCATCTGATCAGTTTCTCTGCCATTGCATTGGGAAGAAAAGCTGGCTACAGGAGGTTACCGAGGATTTAATAGAGGGCAGGTGCCTTCAGTTCTTGTCAGGTGGTTAGGGGATGCTGCCTTGAGTGAGGCACAGAAGCAGATGATTTGGTCTTGTGTGCCTGGTGACATGAAATGGTGCAAGGTGGGGGGAGGATGAATTGCACACTCCTGGAAAGCAATAGGGAGAGTAGCATGATTTTGCCCTCACTGGAATGAAAGTTAATCAAGAATACACTGGAATAAATCCCTACGGTCATCAAAGATACATCGGTGTCAAATTAGTGGAAAGGAGAGGGGAATTCAGGCCAACTAAGATCTTCCGATAGGGTCAAGTGGCCTCCCTGTCCTTGGGTCTACCTTTTGGAAACACAAAGTGCATGTCAGTTTCACTTTTAAAAGTGAACCAAATCCTGATGCGTACAAAAAGCAAGAGGAGTGGAAGAAGATGGGAAAGTTCTGTGATGAGAGTGTGAGAGGATGACAGCATGGTAACAGTGACGTGAAGTTGAGGAAAAGAAAATTAAGATTTTTCTGTCCGTTTTTTTAGACAAAAGAGGTTTCTTATGCTTAAATAGCAATCTCCCTCTTCCATGGTATAAAAGATCTTGGGATCACACAGGAATGAATTAAGACTGTGGTACCAGATGTAATTTCAAGTTAATGAAGAGACAGTGTGTTTTGTATTATCTTTTCTCTTGTTTCTGATTGTCTTTTTTGGGGGGTTGATATTACTGTAAGTAAATACATTTGTCTATTGTTTCATTTTCCCCTGGTGACCTATTTCATTTAATTAGAAGGAAATGTATAATAGGAAATGAGTATCATCACACTGGGCACCATCCAAAGCATCAGGAACCTTTCCCGGGCTTTTCACCAGCACCAGGTCTGGCCTAGCAGAAAAAACGGGCTATTTCCACCCTAGCTGCAAGAATGTGTGCTGCCAGCATAAAAATATTATAGTCCTCATTTTAAGGTCTGGCCCAGATACTAAGGAATGATTTTGCTACTGCATATGCCTCTCTGTGCCACATGTTTCACATCTGTGGCAGCACATTAAAGGATAAAGGTTCTTAAAACTTTAACTCTGAATATATGTATAAAAAGAAGATACAAATTAAGGAAAAGATAAAAGATATTGATGGAAGTAGAGGAGATGCTCTTTAACATGCATATTATTGACTCAATAGATTGTTACGGCTTCAGAGCTATTAGGGTCTGCTGTGTCAATGTGTACTTAGGGACTGTTTAATATGCAGATGGTTGACATGACAGACTGGAGCCATTACAGTCTATCATGTCAGGGGGGATACATGAATACGCACTTTGCCAACACTGTAAGAAGTCCCTTTAAAATGCAGGAGCAGTTTTTGAAAATAATTTAATAGGTTCGGATGCCCAGAGTCTGGATTTATCAGCAACAAAAGTTATTTCCAAATTAAGTCATTTTCCATGTGGAATGTGTAGTCAGGAGTACAGGGTATAATCTCAGATATGCAGCTCCTATCAAATCTTGTAAAATTAGCTACTGCACTTGTGCATGTGTAGAAGAGATCAGAATCTATCTGTCGGCATGTGTCTTTTTGAAGAATATAGTTTTGTCTTTTTGAGGGGTAAGGGAGAATGTTGTCTCTTTTTTCATTCAAATAATCTTCAGTAGCAATTAAATAGCTTATGCTACCTAAGAGATCAGTTATTACAAGATAAGCAGCATGACAGTTTGGAAAACCGAATAAGTCTTTGATTATTTACTAAGTTTTGATATCTGCTATTTGCCTCGAAATGCTAAAAAGTGAAGTATAAGATACAAACATGAAAGACTCATTTGATCATCATAAGGAAAGGAATCAGTAGTTTTGCTTTTCTTTTCCTCAACAACTTATTTTTTATTAAAATAGCAAAGCCAAGTGTTGTGTTTAATAAGATATATTTTTTTCATTTGAATATCAAATGGAAAAATACAATTAAAATACTTCTGCTTTTACATTAATTGTAGGCTATATTTCAGCAACACATATATCTAAGAAGCTCAGCATACACATTTGGTATATATTAGATGCTTCTAACAGATGCCCAGACCTCTTCCCCTGATTTTTAATGTTCTTTTTTATGGCAGCGATCCAGGGATATTTTAATTTGCAAGCCTGTGAACTTGGAAATAATACTTGAAGTGGGGCATTATGTCTAGTCCATTCCCTCTAAGTTTATTGTCCTGTGTCACCTAGCTCTGATTTTAGCTGATTTGCTGGACTGAGTCACACTGTGCAATTCCAGCACGAAATTCACTGAGCAAAAGCACTCTGCCTTGCAAATAATAGTAACTGTGCAATATTATAAAGGCCTTTCCTCTTATCTGTGGGACAGCTGGGGGACAAATCCTTCAAAGAAGTGCATTTTCAGGCAAATGCGATGGCTGATTTTTGACATCTCGTTTTACTGCCTGGTGCTAACAGGGAGACCACTGGGGCAGTCAGGATGTGGTGGTGATGTGCAAGTGCCAGGAGGTAGAAATGGACATTTCCCGTAACCTGTTACACACAGGTGCTTCTGGGTCTTCTGTGAGATTTCTACAATGACACAGGAAAGCCATGAAAAGCTTAGGGAAAAAAGAGATGCCTGGGAAAACTCAGGAGATGGCTTCTTCTTACAGTTGAATGAATTCATCCTATGCTCCAGGAGAAGTCCCTAGCAGGAGATGCCTTTCCCTGTGCTGAGTTACCTCAGCAACAAGGACCAAGCAACAGAAGCCTGAGCTGCAGGAAATTGTATCATAGCCTCAAAGTGCATCAGTGCCAGTGGGAAAGGTGTGCCTTGCTGCCTCCCCAGCTCTGGGAAGGTGGGCACACGCCCCTGTGGTTGCTCTTGGCAGTGGGTGGTGACCACGGCTGAAGGAGCAGTGGTCCCCACAGCCCTTCTTGCTCCATCTCTGACCATCATGGTGGCTGGCACAGGGGCACATGTGGCTCTCCAGGGCTCTCTGCCCAGCTTCCCCAGAGCAGCCCTGGAAGCTCCACATCCCTCTCTGTGTACCCATGTGCAGGGAAACATCATCAGCTGAAAGAGGCACATATGAGGGTGCGATGTGGAGTGCTGCGTTACCTGATGCTAATCAATAAAGCGAAAATGTAGCTTTTTGACAACACTTGTAATTTTGACTATTGCAATGATGTGCCATTTCTTTGAAAGCAGTATGCTTCTGTGCCCCATTAAAGCATGGCTGGCATCGCTTTCAACTATTCACAAATGCTGAGATGTTGAAAAATGTAACATTTACAAAAGATACATCTGGTGTATATTTACAAGGCTCAGGAATCATTTAAATAGTGCCTGTGCCATCACCATATTAGGAGAAAAGTTAGTCCCAGCCACATATGTGAAATCAGTAGTCGAACAAGTGCTGGTTGAAAGTCCACTGCCATGATAGAAGATTTTGGGGTATTAAATGTGAACATATCAACCTGGGTGTAACACCTGAATGAGATAAGGATAGATGAACATGACATATGTGATAACTGCCTATAGATACCCATTTCAAATGGTGTGGTCAGAAGAGGGTTATGGATTTCGAGGAACAAATATTTAATTTTTTTTTTATTAAAGAAGAATCTTTGGCTGCTCACTGTGAGATGTCATCATACCTTTTTCATGTTCTTCAATGAAAATTGTAAGACCTACCTAAGAATCAAGAAAAAAGCTATTGAGCAGCTTCCTTTATATCACGTAACATGTCAAGGACAAAAAGGTGTTTGTCTCCTCCTGCCAGTGCAATACCACTTAAGTTACATTTGAAAACTATTTTTTAATTAATGCAGTGGGTCATGTTTTCACCACACTATGGCAGGAAATTCAAGGTAAACCAGATACTCCCTTTCTCAGTCACACAAACATGAATTAAGCATCTAGCACCAGACTTAATTTCAATTTCTAGGTCTGTAATTGAATCTAGCTCAATGTGAACTTTTTTTTCTTCACCATCACATTGATATCTGGATGTTAGTGACATTATTTAAAGCAACAAATCAACCTATAGGACTGTGTTCAACTATATGTCATATGACAGTAAATGGAATAAAAAAAATGTTTCTTTTCTCTAGGGGCAGATTTGTTAAAGGGTTTTCATCTTTTGTCAAGATATTTAATCTTGGAATGTTTTTAAAAAAAAATGCAGTTTGTACAAGTGCAGATTTCTGCATGCACAGTTTGCCTGATTGCTGATTTGGCTGAGAACACTTAGGCTTAACACAGGCAGATGAGAGAGGAAAGATAATTTTTGTGTATATCTTTCGGAGTCAAATGTGGGGCCCTGGACTCTATAAGGGAAGCAGGTATCCACTTTTAGGGCTGAAGGCTGTCACTCTGGATCAACCCGTACATCAGTCTCAGTTCATGCATGTCAACGAGAACAAATCCTAACAATGAGCTGTTGAGTGATGCCAGCAGACATGCATGTTTCTGAAAGCTTCAGGGTTTTGGAGAAAGCGGCTGAAGGCAACTCCACGGCACTCACCAGCACTCCCTAACTGAAGGAGGGTGAGATTTTGGCACAAGCCTCCCATGTAATGGACAATTTTGAACACACCTTTGTTTTCCAGCAGGCTGAGTAAAGCTGGTATGGGACTATAGAATTAAGTCAAAAAGCCCAACCATGTTATTTCCACAGAGGGGTTCACTACAGAACAACCTAACCTAAATTATAAGCACTACTACTAATTATTATTATTCATTACTTTTGGTAAGCCTGTCACTCTGTCACAGTAGCAATCATGTGCTGGGATGTGTACTGCTTAGGACATCATACTCCTTTGGAAGTGGATGATTGTTTAATTGATAGATTGTAAAGATGGGCTGACCTATTGCCTTTTCATGTTTTGCTTTGTTTCTGTTGCCTGGACTCTTGCAGCTCCTTAGTATCTTTTCTGATCCATCATGTCAGGCTGGCAGCTGTACCTCTGCACACTGCCTGCCTGCCCACCGCGAGCCAGATTTCACTCTCAGACGCTTGGTGTGCCCTCCTCCCTCGCTGTCCTCTCACTGGAGAGCTGATTTTGCCTGCACCTCTATTAAGCGACTTGATTTTAATGGGAACAACTGCCTTCTCCTATGGGTCCTTCTCAATCAAGGGCACTAGGTGTGCAAGGACACAGGAGGGCACATTCCCAGATGTCCCTAGGTGTGTGCTATGTATCCGAGATCAGGCTCTTACCTGATATCTGTGGATTGAGCCACCCACTCACCAACAGAATTGTCCCACTCAGTACTGTGGCCATTTTAATTTGGAGATATTTCCTATACTCTGTGTGACTTCTGCCCTCACTGTGGGCTCCGCGCTTTTCCCAAGCTTGATTTCTCTCTACCATGCAGGCCCTCAAAGGATGGTGTCTTAACTGAATAAACTGCATTTTACATTGGTCCACGTTGAAAATTTTCCTCGGAGGTTTCCACCTCCTCCCCAACACTAGGGAAAAAATGATTGGAAAGTGGTTGAAATATTACAAGCAGATTTTCAAGAAGGAACAGCTTTTTTTTTTTAACTGCCAAGCTGTATAATAGGTGTTTTTGAGAGGTCATTAACTTCAACAGTATAGTCAGAAACAGTGTTACACCCCACACTGCATCCATCGTTAAGCAATTAAGTTACTCATAGGCTTTTACATTTATTTACCTTGATGGAAAGATATGTTTACTGAGCCTGAGTACAAATCAACATGAGAAGGTGGAAGTTCAGAGTAAATTTGACTAATGATGTTGTGTTTTCATCCTTAAAAGAAAGAAAAAAAGCCTCTCTGCTTTTGATGCTATTTTATCTTCATTGGAAGGGATCCGAAATGATCCCAACTGTCATGTGAGCACTCCGTTAGGCTCAGATCCTCTTTGATTGCAGCTGAATATCTCTTTCCGTTGGCTCATACCTTCCCTTATATGAATACAGTGTACAGCACTTCAGGTTGTTTGTTGAACAGCGCTTTAACTCTTCCTCTGTGAATGCCCTCACAATTATATCTTTAAGCAAAATGTGGGCTGTGGCCAGCTTTGGCTGAGGAGATGTTAATGCGGCTGCATCACTCATGTGAGGGAAGAATTTCCTCTCGGTTTCAGAATAACTTCTAAAATACGAACAAGCCATATTTCTTCCTGTGAAACTTAATTATCTCTCCTTTTTTTTTAGGCCCGCTCTCTTCTCCAGTCTTGGTACATGAATTTTTCTCTCTCCAAGTAATTCCTCAGCATCCCCTTGAATGGCATCTACCACACGTGAGCATCCTCCACAATCTCTAAGATACTTTTGTTGTTTTTCTTCTTTGAACATTTGTTTTTTTTTGAGATGACATTGACAGACATGAGGCCTAAGTCTGGAGATGTTCTGTGGGTAGAACTCACATTTATTTCAGTATGTAGAGCAGTTTTAGGATCTGATCCATATTGAAGACTAGCATGGCGTAATGAGGCCTGGGCATATAAAACAATATGTATTCTAACACAGCTCACTCAAAACAAATATGTTCCCTTCTCCCAGGCTGGTACAAACAAACAATCTCCATTGTGTTCCGCATGGCTCTGCTGCACTGCCTCACACATAGCAAGAACTTGGCTTCCCTGTTCAGAAAAATGGCATCTCCATCCTGTGACATGGAGCTTCTCACTGCATGCCCAGACAGACACTGCTCCTAAACCTTAGGACACTGCTCCAAAAACTGACGTTAGGTCTGGTGTTAAGTCCTAAATGTTCTATGGGTAAATTTTTCTTGCTACAGATATAATTAAAAGAGGATCTTATTTCTGAGTCCTGTGCAATTCAGTCTGACAAAACTGACTCTGGAGTGCACAGTTGGAAAGCAGAGAATCAGTGTAATAGTTGTTGCAAGATCCCTTCATGCTGTCCCATAAAATCTTCTCCAATATCTAAAGTTCCTTGTGATAAAAATCAGCAGCTGTGTGAAAAATTTGTGATTACTCGAGGTGGAAACATTAGCAGGGGAGGGTTCAAAACTCATGTGTGAGATCCATTGTCTGTGTGAAGTGCAGCAAGTTTGAACCCAGGTGTTCCTTCTGTGATTGAACTCAGACTTTTATGCCATTCTGCAAAGCCATTACCCTCTCCTGTAACTTGTGCTAGAAGCGGAGTGAGCTGTTCTGGCACCAAAATGATTTCATTGTTAGGCTAAGTGTTACACAGATGGCATTCTTAAATGTAAAATTCTTTTTATGATTCTTTCAATTTCATATTTATTTCATTAGATCATTATTTATGTTAAAGAGTCACTATTAATCTGAAACGTGCTCAGCTTGAAAGAAAATGTTGAGAGGAGTTTCAGGTATCTGATCCTTAATCCTTTAGTTTTTGTGTTTTGCATTTTCCTATTTAAAATGGTTTTTTGTGTCTCTAGGTGCTATGTGACAGATCCACACAAACAACAGAGTGGAAAGAGCCTCACTTAACTGATTAGAGGAGTGAAGCAGTGAAAGGCAATATGCACAAAGCGCTGCCAAGTTCACAGAGCAAAGGAAAAGATAAAAAAAGAATCATTTCACCAGCTTTTTTTTTTTTTTTTTATATAGAGTAATGTGAGGTATTTCTTATACTAGCAGCAGGGAAACTATTTTCAGACAAAAATGTGATTTCTTAATCAAGGGTCTCTAATTCAAAATATATTTATTTAATAAACAGTAATTATGATAGCAGCAACTACTCATTCATATCAATAATTCATTCAGAAGTAAACCATATCAACATATTAGCATTTATTTTTCCATTTAATAGGCTGTGATTTAAAATAAATGTAAATCATCATAATCATTCAGCTCCATATGCTGGGAAAGAAAAAGTCACCTTAAACCAGATGCATATTGTGAAAAAAAAAGAAAAAAAAAAAAGGGGGGAAGACAAGTTGTTCTAAAGAAACAGCATATGGGAGCAGATCTTAGGCTAGGGTAAAGATACTGTGCTTTGTAGATGTCAATGTAATTTTAGATTAAATATTAAGAAGAAATTCTTCACTATGAGGCTGGTAAGGTACTGGAACAGGTTATCCAGAGAAGCTGTGGATACTCCATCCCTGGAATTGTTCAAGGCAAGGTTGGATGGGACTTTGAGCTGCCTAGTGTAGTGGAAGGTGCCTCTACCCACAGCACTGTGGTTGGAACTAGACAGTCTTTAAGGTCCCTCTCAACCCAAAGAAATCTGTGATTCTGTGATTTGATGATAGCGAGGCCGAGTTATGCCAAATGAGATTCTAGCCAGTAATTTTCAAGAACTGGGTGTCACATACTGATTTCTTTCTTTTAGAAAAGAGATAAATATGATTTCTCTCAGTTTTAATTAGGAAAAGGCAGTACCTGTGATCAAGAAAATTCTAGTTTGAAGATGCTTATGTACGGAAACAATAGGCTATTTGCAAGTCCTAAGCTGGCTCTGCACTTGTACCTTCTCGTGTGCTTGGAGCTTTATTTATCTTTCCTATCTCTAGCCAAACCCTCTCCTAACTTGTATCCCTGAGTTACCTACGTCATTTTGTCAGCTGACAGCTCTTTTTCAGCTCTCTAACCCATCATCACTCCTGAGGCACTCCTATTGAATACTTTTGTTTCTTTACCCTGTCTGAGATCCAAAAAGTGGCATTTGGAGGCTGTGAAGCAGAGTTGTACTTCTTAAAAAATTGGGTTTTTTTTGCTTTGGATATAGGGAAAAAGCAATGAAGAGCTCAAACCCTGGACACCATGTGCTACTGCTGCTACAGCATCTCAAGCAGTTGGTATAGGTCTCGTCTTGCCGCTTTTTTTGTTGCTTTAGCTTTCAGTAGGTGAGACTGTGGTGGGGAGTAGGGTGTCACTGCTCTGCTCGTTCTGTTCCCACATCCAAGCCAGCACCTACAGCCTTGCCACAGTCATATGGCCCTCTTGTCCTCTGATGAGCTCAGCAAAGCTCTTTCTCTCCCATAGACAGAGCGTCCTGTATTCTGGCGGGGAAAATAAGGCTGTGCCCCACTCCTTCCCCTGAATGCTTCCAGTGATACTCTCAGAGGACTGAGGGAGTTGGTGGCTGCAGCCACAGTGCTGTGAGCATGGTGCAGATTAACTGTAAAAAGGTGTTTTCATATCCTTGCAGGTGAGTTTTGTCATGTATAGTTATCATGGTACTCTTCCATGGCTGTTGGTGCTTTCCCAGCAATGACTGCCCTGAGCATGGAGCCTGCTGTGCACAGGGATCTATAGTCGCAGGCAGTCAAGTTGAAGTGGTACCTGACTTATTTAATTTTTTTCCCCTAGTCTCTGCCATGCTTTACACAGTTATTATTCCTCCAACAATTTTTAAGGAGAAAAGTGAGTCATGTTTGATTTTCCTTATTTTAATAAAGAAGAGCCATGCTTTTTCCACAAGTTATTGCATTATTCCTCTCTCTGGTGTGGCTCTGATTTAGTGCTGGATGAAGCTCAAAAGGAGGATTAGCGTGGATAGACTCCCATATGCTTGAATGCATTTCTGAACTGTGTACTATCCTCACTGCTTTTGATGGAAAAAGCTGGGCTATAAACCTGATGAGAACAGGCTTCCATGCAAGATGTTTAGTATTTCCTGCTTCCATTTGGGCCAGGAATATGGCACATCCAGCCCCTTTTGGCCCTGCTGCTCTTGGTCATGGGCTTGCCTGAAATTTAGTAAATCGCTGTGGTGGAAAATGAATGGGAGAGTGAAAGGATTTTTCTCTGCTTTAATATAGGCTAGATTAGGGTTTAGTTCTGGCTTCAGCAGAAACTTTGCTGGGGGCTGGACGCAGGTAAAATGTTTTTATTTTAATAGAATTGGTTCATCTGTCTTTTAGATGTTTTCACTGGAGTGCAAGTCCATTTTTTATGGTCCTGAGTAAAAGAACTTGTGCCGCTTTTTAAGACCTGCACCTTCTGGGAAAATTAGAGCTGGCTATAAAACTCTGACTGTGTTGTATTCAAGACAACTGGGAGCATAGGAAGCAAGGAAGAAGAAGAGAAAGATGAAAGAGAGGGAGGCTTCCCAAAAATAAGCTGCTACAGTGAGTCATGCTACTCCTCCATGCTTGGGGGGCTTCGTTATTCCTAATAGCTGATCATTTTTCTAGCTGGTAATCAAATTGTTAAATAATGAAACATCAAGCAGCACTGAACTTGATCCTAAAACTGTTGTACTACCGTTTGGGGGTTTCCTTCCTTAGTATTTTTTTTAAAAAGGATTTCCCAATAGTACTGTTATCAGTTGATCATTTTTGCTGATTCTCCACTCCATTACAAGGGTTTCCAAGTTTATGAATGAAAGGCTATGTTTTCTCAACCAAATCCTCCACTCCTTGGTCTATTAGTAAACTAACGTTAACTTACAAGATTTGACTGAAACCTCAGGGTCTGCCAGCTGGATGTTTGAGGAGTCCAAGCTGACTAGGTAAAGAAACACCTTTTTCACGTGACCCAGCCCAGCTCCCACGTTTCCCCGCAAGTTTCTATCAGTACAAAGGCTGACATTGTCTGCAAGGAGCAACTCAGATTACGGTCTCTTCCAGCTGCATTGCCCCTGACCCCAGTCCTGCCCTGGGCTGCCCATGGTCTGCCCTCCCCTCATGTACAGACTTCAGCTGCAGCTCACTGCCTGCCAGCACTGAGTCTAGTCTTGAGGGTGGCCTTGAATGCATTTTAAAAGGCAGCACAGACGCTCTGTGAGGATAACACGGAATGATTATTTTAGGGCAGATTTTCCCCTAAAAAAATAATAGTTCTACATGCACACAGTTTGATCTTCACACAAAGGATTTATATAAGAATTCGCTTCTCTCTGTCAGTGACAAAAAAAAAAAGGCATGCTGGTGGGATTTAGGGAAGTGTGTAGGCTAAAGGATAGCAGCAGACAAAAGGAAATTTTTCTTCTAAGATCATCTGTGCAGCTGGAACTCTGGCACCGTTGTGGCTTGAAAGCCTGTAGGTGTTGCCTGGCTGGGGCAAGGGACAATGCCTCTTTGGCACTCTCCTGACATGCAAATGTGGCCAGAGGTTCTTAGAGCAGTCCTCAGCCCTGTCCCTTGTTGTGTACACACAGATGCATGCACATTACTTTGCCATCAAATGCCTGTTTTGGGGAATCAGCCACCCAGGAGGTAACATAAACTGTACATAAATGATGTAAGGGTAAAGGTGGAGAAAGAAACTCTGTTTCCTTTACATGCTGACGTAGATACAAAACAGGCACAAAGTTCACCTGGACTCTCAGGAATAGAATAGCTTCAATGGCTCTAGACCAGCAGCAACCAAAATCCCTGACTCCTAGATGCCCTACAAAAATGTGCCTACATCTCAGGGCAGAGAGAATTAACACTAGGTCTGCTAGAGAAACAGCTCTGACAGCCTAGGAAGAGTCCAGCAGGATATGAAAGATGTTCCCCCTGTGGCACCTGCACCTCCAAAAATCTTTTTAAGGTCATATCACCACCTACGAGTAGAGCACTGGCTATCTCAGTCTTTGTGGCATGAAGGAAATGTATGTGTGAGTCTGGAACTGTTCAGATTTCTGTCTGTCAGGCTGGCCCCATTCAGCCATCTCTGCCCTTCCCAGGGAGTGAGTCCCAGATCCAAAGACAGATCCTAATGATACAGCCTGTGTGCTTGCTTCTGATATACTATGATGCTTAAAAACTGAATATGAGCAGGGATGAGCCTTTAGATCTTCCTCAAATCTCAGTGTAACTTTGAGGTTGTCAGACAGTACTGAAGTGAGAGATCTGGAGTAGGAAAATTAGAGAACACAAAAGTCATGATATTTACTCAGTTTATGCATTTTCTCTCTTTTTTTTTTCATAAAACCTGCATAACTGGCATGTAATTGTTTTACTAAGTGAGTCTTGAAAGCAAAACTCTTGATAGCTGTCACATATCTTCTTTGTAGTAAAGTGTGTTGTCCTCAGAAGATAATCAGTAGAACTTGCTCAAAAAAACTTAATCAGCAGAACTGAGTATATTGTCAGTGCTTAACAAATAATAAATTATAACAGCAGTTCCTTTTGACATAACCTATCAAACTTTTTCTTTCTTTCCAGGATGCCTTACTTACCTGTGTTTAAGATTTAATACCTACTACAACTATGTTTTTTATGGTTGAGAGGACTGGCGATACAACCTAACAGGGTGCAAGTATTAACTGAAATGAAATTTTGACAAATGGCAGAAAAAAACCTCCAAGAAAATTCTTGGGCTGTTCCTTTTCACTTAGTGATGTTGCTTAAAAGTCTTAAAAACTGAATTAAAGAATAGATTTGATCTGTTCTATTGTTATAATGTAAACCACTCTGCTTACAAGTTAGTAGAATCACATTTAAATTTCCTGATAGTCTGTTTTTTTAAAGACAGACTCATTAGGCTTTCTCTACAGAAAGATGAATGTGTCCAGAAACATGTCTATTATTATTAATTATTTTTATTATAAGGAGCTTGGATAGCTCAGAGAGTTTTAACATACCTGGGGTTATCACTTCTTTGTCACCATTGTAATTTGGCCTGGGCTGGGAGTTACTGGCAATCATTTCATTTGCTGTTCATTTAGTAGTTTTTATGCAATTTTTTGGTGAGATTTATTCACTTTCAAAAGACATATATTCATGTTATAGAGAAAACCACCAGGTCAGCTCTAAACTGCCACTAATTGTCACAGGCTTGAATGGACCCATTTCAATTTATCCCAGATGAGGATCTGACCAATGATCACAACTGGCATTAATTAGCAGATGTGTTATCAGAATCCGTGGAGATGTCCTGGGTTGAGTGACAAGAGAAGCGCTCAGCTGCCGCAGCCGGTGGAGCCATGCCAGTTTGGCAGCTGATGGCACAGCACCCGATGCCAGCAGGTGGAAAGTCCAGGTCACCCCTGACGGAGGCACAGTGGTGGCTTCTGTCACAAGTCTCCATGTAGAAGGAGCCCCAGAAGGAGCCCAGAGCACCAGGCAGCTGGTTGTATTAAAGCAGAAGCAACACAAGGCACAAGGGAGGGGGAAGGCAGGGAGGGAAGAAAGGGAGAATGCAGCGCTGAACTGACTCGTCCTGAAGCTGGGTTTGCACAAGAGATTGCACTGCTAGTGAGAAGGGAGAGCCACTAGCAAATGTGTTGGGGCTCTGGCTTTCCATGTGCGCCATATGAAGAGACACTCCAATACCAGTTGTGCATGTGTGGCAGAAGGGTGGGGCAGACACATCTAAAAACAGGGTATTGTAAAAAGCAGTTGGCTTTCACAGAGGCAGCTACTCACAATATAGCCATGTTATTACGGCTGTAAACTAGGGGTTCAGACCATGACTAGAGGAGTGTTTGAGCAGGTCATGGGGGTGAATGAAGAGTAGGAACGTGAAAAATTTGAGAGGCTGCACCTTTATCAGGAAAAAAGAGCATAATACTCTCCCATTGTGCTTATCTGAGTGCAGCATGGGTTAAAATCAAGCCAATAACCTATGCAGATACTAATTGCTCAGTAGCGACCATTTCGTCTTCTTTCTCATGCCCACATACCACTACAGGATGGTGGATAGAAACAAGTTGCCAAGCTAATGGTCTGGGACCTTTGTAAAGATTTACAGCCTCTTAATATTTACAGGACAAACTTGGACCTCAGGTAGCTCAGAGAGTAATTTTTTCAGCTGCTGACACAGTTTCAAAATTTGCTTAAGTAAATTGACACCATGCAGTTTGATTCACTGGGGAAAAAAATCTTTTCATTGTGTGATCCTTTTATTGTAACCCAGGAAAGGAAGACAGCAGGAGAGTGAGAGTTAAATAGTATTGGGAATGGAGAAGTCTTTAGACTGGTCCCACACTTCTGACCCAGCTGATGGAAGGATGCAGGGTATTTGAGAAAGGTGCCACCACCTGCAAATTTTGTCACCCTTCCTGTACACTTCTCCCATCATTTAAAGCAAGATATGAAAATTTTTTCTGTTAAAAATCTGAGTCCTTCTCTGTATAGCTGTCTCTGGGCCCAAAGACACAAAAGAGCATGACTGAGACTCATGTGGGATATAGATGTCCAAGTCCAGATTCCCAAGCCACACACAAGTTCACCTGAATTTTTGATAAGAAGGATCTTAAGACATCTAAAATCCATATTCTGCTCTTGCCTCTGGCCAGTCACCAGCTCAGCTGAGCTGAACTTCCCAGCAGTGAATCCTGATTCACCTCCTCAAACTATCCATGCTTCGCCTACGTGTCTATTGAGAATGTCCTGGCAAAGTATGTGTAACACATGATCAGGACTGACAGTACATAAAGTACAGCAGCCATGTTCACTGTCATTCAAAGTAAACATCTTCAAAGTCCACCCAAGCCCTTATCTCTTATCTGCAATGAGAGCAGGAACTCTAGCTAGGAAGCTACAAGCTAAATATTCCTGGGGGAAGAGATTTTCCATATTTCCTGCAGAAGTGGTGCTGAAATGCATAAGGTTCTCTGGGTGGAGTTTAAGGCAATAAGGTGGAGAATAAGATACAATCTCCAGACCTATTCTGCTGAATTAGCTTGCTGTTTTGGATTGGTGCAAGATAGAGGATCTCTTTTGGTATATTCATTGCTGCGTAAGGTGTTTCTTAAACAGCCTAATGAAAATACAGTAATTTTTCAGAAAAATCAGTAGAACATATCCTCAAAGGATATGATGATTATTGGAGTTTTAATTAAAATAGCAGGTAAAATAAGTATTATGGTGTGCTATTACTTCTAAAATAACAACAGAATAAAGATGCCCATTTCTTTCTTGAGTGCAATTTTCTAAATGAAAAAGTAAACATTAATATCTGCAGAGATCTTACTGATCTTGTACGATAATTTAGAAAAATATCCCTATTAGGGATAGTTATATATGCTTTTTGTTGGAAATGCAATCATAGGATATGCACATAGCTGCAATCTGTAGACAGATTAAGTAAATTAAATCACTCAATGTCTTTTTTCAATAGCTCTAAAGTTAAAAGTAATTTGCAAAGAAAATACTCAGTTTCAATTGGTTTGTAATATCTGTTAATGATCTTTGGAAAAATTTCTGATAACATGCAGGAATTCCCTCAGGGACAGGCTTGTGAATAAGTGGATTTTTTTAAGTTTGAGATGTCATTAGCTAGTGATTTCTTTGAAGTAAAAAGCTGTTATAGAATAAATTGCAGAGGTATACAAGTGAACAGGACAATCATTTTTATGAATAATATACATTATTTTCACTGTGCTTTCTGCCCTCCAAAGAAGTAATTTACAATCTAACTTGCCATTACAAACATCCTGGAATCACAACTGCATGTGCATTTTGTGCTTACTTTTTGTATATACTCTGACTCTGTATAAAAGTACAGCTTGTTGGTGTCAAACCACTGGTGTAAGGAGCTGATTTGCTCCTTTTACTTTTTCCTTTTCTTTTCCCCCCAGTAGATAATTTTTTCAACCCACAACACTGAAAAAACTTCCCTTAACTGAAATGACTTCAGAACAGCTATTCCCTAGAAGACATCCTCCTTGATTTCTTGCGGGGCCTGTAAGATGACTGAAGTTGTAGGTAAGTGCAATTATGGAAAAAGGGGCCTCTATTCTCTTGGTACCTTGTTAGCATTAACATATTCTTAACGGTTCAGAGACGAATCAGATATCTATCATGCAACACCACAATAAGGTAACATTTCTCAGGGCAAATGAGATCTCCTGGCTTCTGTCCCTACCTTAGGATGTCTGAAGTAGAAAAGAGTGCCAGAGACACCACAGAACACATGTGCCCATGGGGAATGTTGTCCTGCTTCTGAGGTTCAGATATACAACTCAGCTATGGGCAGCTAAGGATGGACTTTCTTTCTTCACAGGTTTCGGTGGGTGGGTCTGGGGTTTAGGTGGGGACTGGGGGCTCCCTGAAGGGGTGTTGATGTGGGTAAAGGGGCACTAGGACTCCAGTGTGTGCTGTCACACAAATCAAAAGATACAGCTAACTGCAGCCATTGAGCTTTGATTTCCTCACCTTTCTCCAAACCCTTTCTGCCCAAGACCTTACTGAACTTTGTCTGCTTTTTCCTGATCTGCAGGCAGGGCTGAAGACACACCATGCTAACATGAGTATGAATATTGCCCCCAGGGTTCACACACAGGGCTGGAGGAGAAAGGATTTTTCCACATCTAGAAAGAGATGTGATAGCCACTAATTTGAAAAACCTCCTAGACTTCCCTGATCTTCTGAGGGCCCAGTGTAGGAAGGCCCAATGTACCTGCCCTGATAATCCATCAGTAGATCTGAGAGCCCCTTGCTTCTCATACATAGATGTTTAATGATGCTCTGCAGTTACTCTGAGAGTAGTGGGCCTTCCTGGCTGCTCCTTAGCAGCCCCTGGCATTGGTCAATCCTAAGATACCTGGGCTTTGACAGAGACCAATACCAGACCACATGTAAGGATATTTTCCCTCCTCACTGTGCATTTAACAGTGTCACGGTTTACCACGGATGAAGGTGCTGTCTTGACACTGTCTATTGACTGGCACACACCATGGACCACTGAGATCATTAGACATTATTACATAATAGCATCTAGTAAAACTCACAGATATTTTAAAGCTAGGAGCAACCATTATTGTCATCTAATCTTATCTTCTGCTTAATACATGCTACTGAATTTAACCCAATCTGAACTTCATGTGAAGATTTGCTTTTATGCCTAAAAATGCCTCCTTGTTTACAAATACAACGTTGTTTCTCTTAGTACTAACTGTGCAGCAGCAAGTTCCATTAATTAACTGTACATTGTTTGGAAAAGCAATACCTTCTATCCATTTGAAATTCAATACCTTTTCGTTTCACCTTGCAGGATAGGAAAGATTTTTTTTTCCTTTGCTGCTAATTAAGTTTGAAGATCATCAGGATGAAATGTTATTTACATTATAGTCATGCTTAAGTAGAACTCTGACGAAGCCTGGAGATCCCATCACACAAAGTGAGGGAGACTGTGCAAGTCCTTCAGGGCTCAGACTATTTTAATAGACAAAAGGCACATTTTTGAGGAAGACAAGTGATTTAACTCAAAAGGCTGCCAGTCAGGTCAACGGATTTGTACCTTTCAATCACCTATGACTTTCAGAAGTTTTAAAGAAAGCTAGGGAAAAGCAAAGTTTCTGAAAGACCAAAACAATAAGTCAGAGGTATGGTCAAGTCCTTGGAAAAGGACTTTTAACTTTTCCTTTAGTGACAGGACAAGGGGTAATGGCCTTAAACTGAAGAAGATTAAATTTAGATTAGATTTTAGGAAGAAACTCCTTACTGTGGTGGCGGTGAGACACTGGAACAGGTTGCCCAGCGATGTTGTGGACTCCCCATCCCTGAAAGTGTTCAAGGCCAGGTTGTGTGGAACTCTGAGTAACCCAGTCTAGTGGAAGGTGTCCTTGCTCATGGTGCGGGCTTGGAACTAAAACTTCAGTTCCCTTCCAACTTTAACCATTTTATGATCCTATGATTTAATATAGGAAAAAGGGTGTTACTTAACTCTGTGTTCTGTCCACTGTCCATGGGTCAGATTGGCCTTCAGTGACTGAAAGCTCTATAAGAGAACAGGGTATACCGAGGAAAATACCTTCAATGTCTGATTCATGCAAGGGCCCAGGGCCTTCTAGAAGAACTGCTGGGGTCCAAGGACATCTTCTAGATTATCTCAGACAACAGCATCTGTTTATGGAGGGAGTTCATTCAGTTCGTGTGTGATTTGAATCATAGAATGATTAAAGATGACTAAGATCGTGGAGTCCAACCATTAACCTAACACTGCCAAGTCCACCATTAACCATGTCCCTAAGTTCCATATATATGAATGTCCTGTGAGGATAAATCTTCCCTGAGAGACAAGATAACACCTACGTTCTTTAACTTTTCTCAAGAAATTTCCCATCCTTTTGACTTTTATCATTTTTATTACCATTCCCTGGACTTGTTCTATTTCCACTTTCTTTTTTCAGGAATGAGGTGACCAAATTTGAAGACAGTATTCAAAGTGAGGATGTGCCACTGATTTATATAATAGCATTATAATATTTTCTATATTATTCTCTAAAACTCTTATCTTTGTACAAACCCCATAAGATTCTTTTAATTCTTTGAACTACAGTGCCTTTTAACATCTGTAGTTTACTCTGATCACATTTTAACAAAGGAATAAAAGGCTTCATTTTTCACATAGAATTTTATTTATTGTTTGAACTTTAGAGGAGAAATTGGTTAACTTACAATTTAAAATTCTTGGCAATGTAGACTATCGGGCAAGAATTTAATTGTCAGCCCTTCTATACTTACTGTAGAAATGTGTGAGACTGAAAGTTGGTGTGTAAGGTCTTGACTCAGTAGACTTGTCTTTTGTCTTATAAACGCAGACAAAGACCTAATTTTGAGCTGCCAGCATCCCCAAAGATGTCAGAAATGTCATTCACCTGTACCTCCTTCCTGATGAAACAAGCCGGAGCCATATATTTATATGCTGTTCAACCAGGACCATGCACGTGTGCAAGCAGTACCTGACTTCTGCAGTCTCTCGTTTACTGTACCACACACCTCCACGCCAGGTCAGAGGAAGACCCCTTTGAAAATGAGGCACTTGATGATTGCAGAGGGTAAGGACCTTGCTCTCATGTCACAGCTTGGCATTATGCCTTCATCAGGGTATTAGAAAAGGCTCGGGGAAAATGGTTACAGCTATTCTATTGCCTAAGACACTTCCTGCAGCTACTGCCTTTCCTTAGAATTACCAATCCAAGAGGTGACCCTGCCTGACCCTACTTATCTTGTAAAAGCTGACAAGATCACAGCCTGAAGCAGTATAGCCACAGGCTCAATACAGGCTACCAAAATGTCTGTTTAGTATTTTCAAGAGATGCTGCTCTAAAGATTTACAATACCAGCTGCTAGATATATGGACAACACCAGCACACAGCCCTGACCCCTGAACATTCAGCCCCCTTACACAGAAATCTGTGTCTCTCAACGGGCCAACACTGAACTGCTACAAAATAGTGATTCCCTACCTGCAAGCAAACTGGATTTTAAGAACTATTTGATTATATATACTAAGACATTGGGTAAAAGTATTTGAAAACTAGCTTGAGTTCAGAATTCATTGTTAGCTTTTTTTCATCAGTTGCATTACTGCTTTAGCAACAGAAAAAGCTCTGCCATTTCTGTGTAATACATTTTTTTAGTTCAGTGTAGAGAATTTTCTTCATCCTTACGTGATCAAAGTAGTTTTTCATCAGGTTGTTTTTAGATGAACTCTAAGTTTCTTCCCTAGCAAACATTTCAGCTGCTCTGCATGAAAACAAATGGACATTTCCCCAGATATCTCTAAGCGTAAACACAGGTTTAAATATCCAAAAAGTATTTAGGGAACAATCTGGTTTAGTTGCATATAAATTCACCTAGCGGATGCAGTAATAGTTCTTTCAGAGTGGTGTGGTTTTTTTTAACCCTTTTCTTTTTAGAACTGCAAAGACATGGAAAAGACATTGAGGTCCTGTTGCTCCTCTTGGAAACTTCTGTTGGCTGCAGCTTGAGTTGGATTGGACCCAGAGAAACTGAATACACACACAAGTAATGATGAGTTGGCCATACAAGCAAGGAAAATCACAGATAACAGGTGCACACCAATTAGCAATGTACCTTTTAGGTCATCCAATACAGCTCCCTGTCACAATGAGATTGTTTCTTATGGTATTTTGGGGGTTTTTTTGTGTGCCTAGATTAAATGCCCTACTGATGCCATGTCTCTAGGGAGATGTTGTGCTGCCTACAGTATCTTTTGTCAGGAGTTTTTTTCCTTTCTTAACATTATCATATTTCTTATTTTTACAACCCTTTGCAAATTTTCTTCTTTCCCTTCATTGATATCTTTTAACTAGTGTGATGTTGTG
Source organism: Cephalopterus ornatus (assembly GCA_013396775.1). Classification (NCBI taxonomy): domain Eukaryota; kingdom Metazoa; phylum Chordata; class Aves; order Passeriformes; family Cotingidae; genus Cephalopterus; species Cephalopterus ornatus. The sequence goes on along the minus strand of VZRE01014426.1, from coordinate 131,672 downwards.
TTTAGTTAACAATAAGCCAACCCATAGATATCTGGCTCATTTATTCTTCCCTAATCTAGAAGTCCTTTCAGTTTGCTTGTTACTCTTCATCTATTCTAGTCACACTACTGTGTGTCAGTATCTTTTTTAGCTATGAGATCTCAAGATGTGATACATTTCTATAAAGTAACAACAGATCTGATGTAGAGCTGAGCACCCTTCATTTCTCCTCACTGAAAACCTCTCTTGATGTGCCAGAGGAAAGCTGCCAGCATTCTGAACAGGCACACAGGTAGAGTGCTCAAACCACTTCCTTGGTGCCACTTAATCTATTGGCCAACAAAATCCTATTGAAACAGTTGACCTAGTAGTTCAAAAAACAAATGCATGTCATTATGGATTTATTTTATTTCACATAATGTATAAAAGACAGAGTAGTACAGATAAAAAGACCTTTGTTGCTGTTTTTGAGATTTTCTAACTCTTGGTCATGGATGTCACATTCTAAAATTATGGAAGATGTCATCTTCCATAACTATGTCTGAGTGCTAGGACAGTAGTTGTAGAAAGTAATTATATACATAGTCACAAGCCTAGCTGTTCACTTCAGGCAATAAATTCTGATCTACAAACAACACTCCTTTAGTGCTAAATGTGATCTTGGTTGTAATGGACTGTCTTTATCTTAGTGTTCTGTTGAATTGGAGGAACATAATTTTAATCTGCTGTCTTTAAATTTTCATTAAGGAACGTTTCAGCTACCTGCAGCTTCATCTGATGACGTTTAATGATATCAACTAGCTTGATCTTCCTCCATGCACCAGCAGGGACTTCTTTAAATTGCTCAACTGTATGGAACATTATTTTCAAGTTTAATGTACTTGGAATTGACCTTTTAAAGTAATGGCATCTCTAAATACAGTTTACATAAGTAGTGCACATATATATGTTTAATTTACATTTATATGTGCATGTGTGTATATGCTTATATACATAAGTGCACACATATGTGTAGAAATGCTGATCCTATTCACCTTTTTTAAATCGTTACAGCTAGTATTAACATGAATGTGCTGCTAAATTGGCAGTGTTATACATTTTTGTTGGAGTTTAGTTCTGTAACATAAAATGAGAAAGATAAGCTGTGAAACTCGTGCAGCTGATGACATAATTCTAGAATCTCGTGATGCTGGATCTCATATTTCTAGGAGTGTGGGATGGATGTTCCTTGCTGAAATAACCATACTATTGCAATATATGTTTCCTTGTTTTCATGTGGGTGCTGAAAAGTCCAAACCATTAAATGTAAATGGTACAAAGAGTTCTGTGTTCCTTATTTATTCTAAAGAAGGCAATAAATTTATATGGTTTTATTGTATAATAAAGCCAACTACTCTAAGAATCTGTGATGAACATAGCAATAATCCATGAAAATATGCATATTTACTTTTAATAATGATGTCCAATTGTACATATAGGCATATAAATATGTATATATGTATATACGAACACACATAGAGAGACATATGCACAAATTAAACAGAACCAATTAGAAGGTGGCATAAATAGATTCAAAGCTTACCTGTTATGGCTGTGTGAAGGGATAATTTGAGCTACAAGGACATGAAAGAAAGCACAGCTCAATACACTCCATTGGCTCATTCTCATTATGCTCAACAGTGACAGGCTGTATGCTAAGATGGGGTACCAGCAGACATTCATAATGACAGCTGGTTCAAAACAGAGCTTTCAAAATAGTGCAACACCCCCAGCTTCCTTCCAAATCTTGGTGTTTGCCAGCACTTAGCTGAGGCTGGTTCTTAAGGTCAGATGTTCAGATGTAAGTTATTCAGAAAGAATTTGCTTCTTTATATTTGAACTGTATATATATTCAACAGATAGGCTCTTTGTTGCCCATAAATTTGCATTTGAGCTCACACATGGATTATGCTTGTCCACTACCTGCAAAAATGATGGATGTTTCTCCCTGATACTGTACCCTATTTGCCTGAGATGTCCTCTGTTGAGTTCTGTTGTGGGCTACATAAACTGAAACTCAGATAGTAGCTCTTTGTTTTTACTGGGACTGAAACCCCCCCCAGCCTCTGTTGAGAAATGAAGGAAAAGCAGCTTCCCTTTAACATCACCCACATCTCACCCATCATGATCAGCCAACTAGGAAGACAGCAAAAAAACCACCAAACAACCAAACTTCAGCTGTCATGTGTGACGTTTCCTGGTGGATGTATATAGAATCTGGAAATAAACATACTCCTACTTTGGAGGCAAAAGCAAACAGGGTTTATCTATTTGCATTTGAACTCAGTGAAAAATACCCAAGCACGGAAAGTGTCCTTGAAGGTAAGACATGAACATAAACAAAGCTAAATTTCACTAAGCTAAATTCAAGTGAAATGTGCCACAATTTTATAATTACTACAGCAAACATGCACTAATTAGCTGTTATGCTCTGCTGGTGAAATAGTGAAGTATTCCATATGGGGCAAGTAGAGGAGGTTACTGATGCTATTGTCTTTGCTTAGAAGCCAGTATGTGGGGAGCACGCCATGAACAGCTTTGTGAAAATGAGACTGGTGAACTGATTTGGTCTTAGAAATTACTTTTCAGAGTGGTTAGAAAAATATTTAAAATCTAAGATAAATTTTAGTTGCACTGCATTACTGGACTGCTAAGTGTGTGCATTGTGTGTTCAAAAGCAGGTTTTCATTTGCCTTATCACCTGGGGACCCCAAGCGCTAAGCGTCAGATCTTCAGAGGAATTCACACTAGTAATAGTGTTGCTCTTTGGGGATCTTCAAGGCTTCCAGGACACTTCTCTGTAAATGAAATTAAGGTGACATGAGCATCAGGGGACTTCAGAAAAGCATTGACTGGGTACCTATTGACTGATAGTGCAGAGCTGCACTCACTTGTGAATTGTTGACCCTGCTTTAGTTGGAGGTGCATCTGGGGAGATGTTGAGGGGAACAGTATGGGTCAGTGCTCATTTCTGGAGGAGGGATAGGTCTCCTGCAAGCCAGAGGCCTGTGCAGGGCTGCTTCCCTGCAGCAGGCTTGCTTGGCTTACAGACACCTGTCCTGTTAGCTCCATCATAGTATGTGTGAGCAGTGTTGGCCTTGCACTCAGTCTGGCGATACTCCTGTTTGCCATCAGTCTTCCCTCCTGGATCAGGGCCGTTACCGATTGTCGAGGGGTGGCCAGGGGCATCTCCCTCTAGTGAACCTCTTTTGTGCTTTTATCTCCCTCTTCTTGGCAGTAAGCTGTCACTGGCTCCCAGCCATGGCCCTCTCGCCCTCCCCAGTGCCCAGCTTGCATGCTCAGCCAGTGCCTACATCTCTTCCAGCAGCTGGTCCTACTTTTCCTCCACAGCTGGCTGCTGCCCCCTACTGTGGTAATTATTATTTATTATGGATATTCAGTGTACATTATGTGTCCAGAGTCCAGTACAGTCTGAATCACTACCAGGGTCCCACTGTGTGGACAGAAGCACAGTCGTACACAGTTGTTCCACACTGATATTCACTTGACTCTGATGCAGGGAGAAACTGAGAGGGAAGGAATGAAGGTAGCTGTTGGCACTCATTAGAACTATCTGATGTGACACCTACTCTCTGTCCTGTATTACATGACTCCAGCAACAGCACACCCGAGGGCAGAGATGCTTTTTCTCCACCTTGCTGCCAATAACAGGTCTCCCACTATTCCTGCTAACTAGCAGGAAACACCTGAAGTGTTTTCCAAAAGTCATGGTTGCTGACCAATCTCAGTTTAACTCCCCATTGCTGTGAATGCAGCTGTTGCTTGATTTTCAGTTGCTGTCAAATAATGCCTTTAGACTACAGCATGGCTATGTGGGACACCATTTTCATTCCCCCACCTTATCCTCTGGGATTCTCTGTTCATGCCAGTTCCTTTGTGCATGCCTTCTTCTCCTTGCATTTCAAACCTTCCTCCTCACCCTACTTCCCTGAAGACACCACCCTCAGTTAAAAACAGAGGAGCTATAACTCCCACAACTCAGTGCACAGCCAAAAGTACCTGGAGGGAGAAGCAGCTTCTGTACATTCGAAAAAAATACAGAATTCTAAACATATTTCACACATATATGTACATGTGTGAGAGGCAAATTCGCAGTTGTGCTGGATAGGATTAGGTCTGTACAAGAAGATAGAGCAATACTACTCCATGGCAGCTGAGAATCTGTCCTGGTATGTAAATGTAAATATCTATTTTTATGAGCCCTCCTACAGTTTGCTTCAAAAAATATTTCTTTTTAGACTCTGAAAACACACAAGCCAGTCAGAAATGTCCCACTTTCAATATTTTGTCTAATTTCTACCTCTGACTTCCTTCGAAAGCTTTCAAAATCTAATGAATTCAAGAGACAAAGTGAACTAGAACTGAAGCAGCTTTGCCTTCAGTGCATTGGGCCCGCAGGAACCGAAAAAAACAGGAGAGAAAACAAAAGGGTATAAAGCCATGTAGACTCAGATAATTTAAAATGTTTGATTGTAACTGGACTCACCAAACCCAGCAAAATTCCCACTGTCCTAGTAATTGTAATCTTCTGCCCTTTCAGCTAGCTGCAGCAAGTTAATGTCAAGAGCAAATCCATAATACAGTTTCTACATCAGAGTACTTTTTGCCGTGAATCACTTTTTAAATTGTTTTGAGTTTATATATAATTGCTTCCTTTGCATGCTATGTGTACACATGCACTCCTCCCACCCCCCATGTTTCATATGTAACTGTTGTGTAGGCTGGAGTCTTTGAATATGGAGTATTCAAACCTCAGAGCACAAGAAGTTTCAATCCAGGAACTTACTTGTCCTCTTTTAAGATGGGAACCACATGTGTGACTTGGATCCAGATCTGGGGTGAATTCTGGATGTGCTAATTTAAATGCATTAGGATTTGGGATTCAGACTTATTTATTATGACACTAGCTCTGATACCCACTACTGGGTGTTCACCTTTCCCTTCCTCAACAGAAACAGAAATGCTTCCCATATTCACTTCTTCGAGACTGATTTGTGGTTCATTCCAAGATCAAATCACCTTCAAGGTATTTTTCTGTTTTATTTCTTAACATTCTCTGTGACAATTGCTTATAAGTGACCTCTGCTAACAGTTTTGAATATTTGCATCATTTGGTCACCTTCCCCTGAGAAGTCCCTGTCATTCCACTTTTCCTCTGAAGGCCACTCCACTGGTTTTTCAAAGTAATACAATCCTACACAGAGGCACTTTCCCTCATTGTAAAAGCCTTAGTTTGCGAGACTGAAGAACACCTTCATGGTGTTTTCTTCTCCAACAAACTATCTCTTGGGTTGCTGTTCAGAACCGGTTTCTTGGGCTCCCAAAAACTGTGGCAAACTTCAAAGCTCTGCTATTCTCAGGATTTTCCTCACCTCCTTTTGAAGACAGGCAACATATAATAGGGCTTCCCAGCCTTCTTGTGCTGCTGCATTTTTCAAGGGAAGAAGGCATCCCCTTGTCAGTATCTCAGCTTTTTCTCACTTTATTTCCCCTCAGAACTCCCAGATGAACACCATCCGGTTGTGGTGATTTACTGCACTTGAGCTTCTCAAGTTACTCTACAACTTCCTCCACAGAGACTTCAATCTGTATAAAGGCCACACTCCGATTTTCTTTGCAAAGTGCCTTTGGCATAGGAATTTCTGCATGACTCTCAACAGCAGACATGATGCAAAAGATTCATTTAACTCCTCTGCTAGGTTGTTGCACTCTTCTCCTGACCCACTGTATATGGATTTGTAGGGATCTCTGTAGTGTTTTGATGCAAAGTCCAGCCTAAGATTAATATTCACTAACATGTGAGTCTTGTCTCTCAAATGGTTTTCTCTTGCTGGTCCACTGAAGGATATTTCTGTTAAGTTACTACAGTCACTCCCAACACATCCTATTCAGCTGGTTTATTAAGCCCAATACCATTCCTCTGCACTACATCTCTTGAAGGTGGGTTAAATTCTCACTGCTGCAAACTGGCGCTGTCCCTAGGAAGATGTTCAGGTGAGGAGCTGGTCCTGCAGGAGATCCTCCCCTTGCACTGTGGCAATCGACCTCCTGGCATGTTGCACCACAGGGGCAGGCTGAGTACTCAGCACCACAACTCAGGAGGAGCAGGACCCGTATCCTAGGCCACAGCCTGGCCCTCAGACAAGTGAAAAGCCCTTTGGCCTTTTGTCTTTGATGAAGGGAAGCTGGAGATCTGTGGCAATCCTTTCTTTTTTCTGCTCTTTCTTTTGTGTATCTTTATTTCTGTTTCTTCCCACTCCCTTTCTGTTTTGAGAAAGACAGAAACTGCCATATGGCAAATCCAGTCTTTAATGATTTTGATGGACAGAACTAGAACGTCAGAAATACTCTTCATGCCCGTTTTATTATCTGGCCAGTGTAGACTGGCCTTCAGATGTTTCAAAAGAAGGTCAGTTTTATGAAAGCACATGCTCACAAACAATATTTATTTCACACAAAACTTTTTTCAATAAACTCTGATGACAACTACTTTGACTGTTTATAAAACCAAACCCAAGATATGAGCTTAATTTGCATTGCAGTCACTAAAGATATATAGATCTGATTTGAGACACAGAAAAACATCCCTTTTATATGGTATGGATATGAGATCAATGTTAACTATAATTGCCTAAGGCACAGACACAGAAACTATATCTGAAACCAGCTCCACGACTTCATCCATCAGTGAGAAAAGCATTCAAGCTCTTGTTGAGGCTGTCCTAGCTTTCAGAAAGGGTGCTGGGTATCCATATTTCACTAACTTTTTTATTTCAAGTGAAGGATTAAAATTTGATACCAAACATCTTTATTTCTCATAGGCTTTTGTCAATAGATGAAAGACCCTGAGCTTCCTAACCTTCCTAAGTTGATGCAAAATATGTCTCAAGATTCATAACTCCGGAACTGCCAGTTGAATTCCAGCCTGTGAAATCTATGTCAAGATACAAAAAGGCACATTCATCCCTATTACATCTGGTTAAATACATGAAGAAAACCCTTATAAATTATTTGGGCCCTTAGTTTCCTAGAGTTTGGGAATTTGCAGAGCAGGATTCATTACAGTTTGCTGTAGTTGTCTTAGAATTGGCAATCTTGTCTCGGGTAACTCTTTTCTTTCCCTGTCTGCTGTGGATGGCACCTCCAGATCTCACTCTGTTCAACTATTTCATATGGCCATTTTAGGATGATATCTCAGATGCCCATAGGAAAATAAGTCTCTGTTACTGGTGGAGTTTCTCTTTCTCTCTTGACTACAGAAGGAGCATAGGCAATTGCATTAGACCAAACCACTAAGAAGATATTATCTCATTGTTAATGTCTTGGTTCATTGACATTTTTGATTTAAGGTAAGTCATTCTGATTTGATATATATTTTTCTTTTACTGTAGTCCACAATAATGACAATGCCTCCTAAACATCCCATTTCTAGTCTGTTTTTACTGAAATGATTTTCAGATTTTCTGGTGTAAATAGAAATGCTACTTCCTTGGTCTCATTTTCATAACCTACAGGTATTCTTATTTTATCTTGCAATATTTTGACTGAATGTAGTGATATACTAAGATTCCGCTTAACAGTGCATGAGCAAAATCTTAGCAAATGGCCTTGTAGTGCAGTTCAAAGTTGAAACAGGGAATAAACTGTAGGAGGCAACTTTTAAGATGTTTCTCCTAACTGATATAAGCTATCTTGTACAGTTGTAGTATTATATTGACAAAATATACCACAATACATATTTGAATTGCTTTGAAAGTATCATCTCAATAGCCAGTACAAATATAATGTGCTGATATTTATAAAATGTGGCTAGAAATAACTAAGTGAAGTAACTGAAATTATACTTTATAGCGCTCAAAGCAATTTCTATTTCTCCATTTTTGCATTCTGTCTTCTTACAAAACAAACAGGTTACACAGTTCCCTAAAACATACATTTCTGGGAGATCAGAAATCTTTCAGAGACGATTAGGAAGAGACACCTAAAGATATTCAAAGCTTAGAATAAAACCAGCCTAATAAAGAATCAAGGCAAGTCTTGGCCCTTTATTTTAGTCATGCTTCCAGACTTTGGAAAGCCTGTTACATGGCCCTGGTGGTGACTGAAGAGTACCTCTCATTTCTAATGATGTTGGCAAGGTGCAAAAAGTAGCCAACCTTTGCTTTGGCTTTTGGGTTACATTTGGAGTCTGTTTACTGTGTGTAACATCTGTGCTGTTAGGACACAGGGTGGTCCCTTCTCAAAAACTCTGCACTAGCAAATAATTTTTCTCATTAAAAGTTGCATGCTATTCTCTTTCTCTATTCTCTCCCTCTTTAAGATACCGAAACCATTGTTGCTGGCTCAGGTTCTGCTTCACCTGTCAATGATCTGATCACACTCACCACTGCATCACTCCAACTTCTCACTACACTTTATGCAGTAACGTGCAACACCTTACTCTCCTCTTCATGAGATTTTACAAAGTCTTTACAAAGTCTTTCCTAGCCACAGCACAAGGCAGATAGTGCCTAGAAGTGCCACCTCCTGTGTCAGTCAGGCTTTTAGTCTACCTTCTCTAAAATACCTCCATGCCCCCATATGGCTTACTGCAGTGAACTATAAGAAAGATAGACATAACTCTTTTTTTTGAGAATGACTCCTTTGCACTGTCTTCCTTGCACATATCTACATAGTTCCACGCAGTAATCTGTACTTTTGTTTGGGATGTATAGGAAGTATCCATAGAGAAATAACAAATCATCTTTGTTGATATCAGAGAGCACTGGGTAGGTGAACCAGGAAAGAAATCCTGTTGTAAAGTGTAAATTGAGTAAAGGCTATGTTGAAACATCCCACAGTTGAGAACATTTGCAGGGATGACTCACTTCACAGTACTCAATTTTTTGCTCACTTCTTTCAGTAGGAGCTACTTTTTGAGGGAATACTACCAAGTGGAGGAAATCTTCTGTGCCATAGGTATAGTGTTGATCCAAAATGAGTGATTAGTAAACATCTTTCAGTTGGTGAAAAAAGAAATGAGCAAGAAATGAACCTTAAACACAAAAAAAGTTGACTGGTTAGCATCCGTTCTATTCATGGGGTAATTCATGGTTGTCTTGTCTCTGCAGAATATTCGTTAACACTGAAAAATTTTGCCAAACCGAAGATGATGTCAAGACCTTGGCATAAATCTGTTACTTGTGCATGCATTTGAGTCTAGTCAACAGTTTCTCATTTGGTCACAAAGTATTTTTTAATTTATTGATTACTTCTGGACACTTTAAGATTTGAGGAAAGTTCTGACAGAAATTTGGATGTAGAAATGAGATCTTAATGGTAGATGTAGATAACTGTGAAGCACCCTCAGCTTACTATGGTCTGTTCTAGGAGGAATTTTGATTCATCTTCAGATGTGAATGTTATGGTTTAGGGACTTTTATAAAATTCATGAGTCTTGGAACTGACTCTGAACACTAGTGTACTTGGGGGACCCATGACACTCTGTGTGATCTCAAAGTAACATCTTGGAAAAGTAGGTTTTGTTCTTCTTTTTCTCCCTATAGATCCTTAAAAATATGCAAATCTGTGTGATCTGCTTCTCATACTAAGAGTTGCAAATTCAGCTATGGATCAAAGATTAGAGCATATGCCTATTATTGAAGCTGCCAATCCAAATGTTTAACTCTTTAAAGAAATAGAGGGTCAGCAGCTTTCTGAATAATTGTTTCCAGACGCTCTTCTGTTAGTTGGATTTCTATATCACATTCAACTTCAATTGCTGCTGTAATTTATCTCCATTCCACAGACTGTAACTTTACTAAATTCACATGTTTGTATTTGAGCCACTTATGCTCAGACAAATCCAGAGCATGCTCCATGATTGTTGATTACTTTTTATAGTGCCTCACAGATTAAATGAGAAAAACTGGTGCCATCCCAACACCTGCCTCTGGTCTTCTGGGATGCCAGGAAGTGCAGAGAGGAAGAAACTGGACCAAAAATGATTCAAAAATAAAACCAGTCAGAATGTGTAGTAAGCTTTTTGAAAGCTTATCTTCGCTTCAGTGTCAACAGTCAGAATAGGGAGTGTTTTGTTGACAGCCACAGTTGCCAGTGTAGTGCCATGTTGTGAGAGAACACTTCTTCACTGGGTCACGCTTCCTTGTCTTTCAGTCTTGTCTTCATGAAGAAAAGCATTTCAGAGATTCTCTGATGAGGTCCTTTGTCCCACTCTGGTGGACACCACCTCACCCTCAAGCCTCACAGAGATGGGACCTTGTGTTGGGGTCAGCATAACGATCCGCATACTCAGTGCTTCCTTCCGGAGAGTCACCAATTGCTGTCTGCTGTAACCTCTCATGCTGTGTCAGTCTTGTTCAGCAGCTTCCTTCTGTCTCAGTACAGATGCAAACGAACCAGTCGTTTCCTGAAATGATGACAAAAATGGTGCAGGGGTTTTACTTCTAGGCAGTGGTAAACTGAAAAATAAAACACATTGCGACTCTGTTCATATTCCAGGTTTGGTTTGAACTATTCAGGCCAGCAGGCCCTGATTCATCAAGTAACCAAGTCTCAAGGTAAATATTTTTCTCAACTGACACTTGATTTTGAGAAAGAGAGCAAATGTGTGAGGTTGAACTAAAAAGGGCTGAGGAGATGAAAGGGTTAAGAGCACTTTTTCCAGACCCTTAGCATCTCCTCAGAAGGAATGATAAACACCTCTCTTTGGCCAGGTCCACTTTCCTACACCTTTTTGAGGAGAAGTAACGAAGAGTGCTATTTATTATGTGTTGGAATGAAGTTAGGGAATGTTTTCCACCATTTAAAAAAAATAAAATCCAGAATTTATGGGAGTTTGAAAAGCAATTTCCTTTTAAGGTGCAAATTCCTAATTTGCCACATAAAAGTACAGGAATTAAGTGCTAAATCCTTCTTTGCCAGTGAGACCTGTGAAAGGAGGTATGAGAAAAGAGTTACTGTTAGGTTTCTATTCATGTCTCCTGAAAGCCAATGTATGCAAAAGTGCACTGAAACAGCCCTTATTTTTTCTCAAAGCCTTCCTGTCTTTTCTGACTGACTTTTAAAAAATGAACCCTTGTCCGGTTTTATTTGTGTGGTGGATTCTGATTTTGTTCTGCCTGTACCATATCACTTTTCTCTCCTCACCATTAATCTTCCATGAGTGTTCCCTGGGGCACCATTCTCCCTTTTCTGCATGGAAAGTTTCTATTGAAATTAATGGACTTTCTTCTTGTAGGTGGAAGGAAGAATACACCCTTTATCAGCCCTGTTGCAAAAGAATATTATTCATTGAAAAGAAGCGTTAGTCTCACTCCTGAAAGCCCAAGCTCTAGTCAGGCAGATTATAGTGGGAGATCCCAACAGGAGGTCTGGTACAGAAGCAAGAACTACTTGTCTAACATGAAAACAGAAGCCAGAACAGAAGACTTTTTAAATGTTGGAACAAAGCCCTATGGAAAGTCAGTGGTTGTACTATAAACCACTGATGAGGTGTACTGTCCCTAATTCTAGGGCAGATCCATCTGAAGGAATACGAGTGGTGCAGTGGAGATATCCATAAGCAACCTGTAGAACCAGGCATGGTCACAAGAACAGCACGGCATCAAAGACTAATTTGATCTGCAAAGAGGTACTGCAGATTGACCAGAGCTGCTGGGTCATGCAAATTAAGGGTATATTGTGCTGTACATATGCATCACCTCATCTTGAACTTGGGCTTGGGAGCTTGGGCATCTTCATGACATTTGTGTATTGCACAGTGTAGATATGCTAATAAGCATGTCTACATGCGCTTAGAGGCTTAAATGGAAAAGTCTTATGTTCCTTTACTGAATTAAAGAGGGTGTTGGCAACCTTCAATCGAAACTGCACAAATTCTCATAGGAAGAATAGTAGCTGCAATGTGAGGTCTTGAGGCAGGCAGATGACCTTATAAAACATACTACAGTATCTAAGTTTAGTAAAACAAACACACTATATTTAAGTAGGCTATGGAAATGTAAATATGCTTCAGGACTGGCCCCAAGCAGTTTACGTTACAGTAATGTTACTGTCATGTTTTGGATAGATCATTACCGTAGATACTATAATCTAAGGCTAGAAGATAGAATTTAATATGCATGGAAGAAATTTAAATAGAGGATAAAAAGCTCTCTCTCCTCAACAGTATTTTCAAGAATGAACCTCCATCTTGCAATCCAAAGGAAAAATCAAGCTTGCCTGAGAAGGTGTTCCATGGAAGTACTAGGCGACTGTAATATTTTTAATCCCTTGGGATATTTCACAAGGGAGTCCTACTAGCAAGGATGACTCCTTCCATAGTGCTTGTTTGCTTCCCATGATTCCTTGTTCCATACAGTGCTAGAAAGCGTAGTAAAGGTTTGACAACCGCAGTGGTGGACAAATAAGGATTTCTTGTGTGTTTATGGTTTGTGAAGCCTTGATTGTTGTATAATTAACATGCCAGTTACCCTTGGATTTGCAGTTTCAGCAACCGATGTGTTTTTAATGTTTACATTTGGTTGGAGCATCTCTGGCAAAGCTCTGCTATTCATTTGTGTGTATTTGTATTTTGGTTGAAGATTATATACATATCTATCAAGATGATTACTTTAAACAGTGCTCTATCTGCTCCTTCCACCAAACCTGGAACGCTTGCTTTAAGATTAGCCTTGTCAAATTTACTTAAAGTGACCAGGCAAATACATACAACTAATTTTGTTATAGGCAAAATTAACTAATGCTCTTTTTCATGGTGAGTGCTGTAATGATTTTATATAGCAGTCAAACTATTTAAATACTAATGCTGTCTTCATGCTGTAATCACCATTCCAGTCAGATGTCATTTTTAGTAGCCTATAGGGAATTCCATCCCTTAATTATTCTTCAATACACAAACCAAGCATTCTTTAATTGGTGTAAATTGAACAGTGTTCCAACGCAAACAAGGAGAGGACAAACTAATCAATGATTCTGTGCATGTCTATTGGAAAGCTATTGCCATTAGATCAAGTAACGAATCCTCGACTCCATTAGCTTCAGAGGAACGATGGGGGAAAAATACTGCTAATGCTGCTTCTTGTTATCAATCAGGAGTGCGGCAGAACTCCAGCTTTTCTTGAAAGTGCTCATAGAAATTTAAAATATGAAGATATTCTGACTTTAGAGTCCCGAGTCATATGTTTTTGATGCGGCTTTGTCTGGAAACAATGTGTTTTTATCCTCTGCTGTCTCTAGTCATGTGGCCTGGTTTTTATTTTTCTTTTTCAAATAAATGATTCTTGAATGATAACATAACTTTTTTCAACTTGTCAGGAAATTTTGGGTAAATTTTCTTGCTCTCTCAGGCTGTGCTCCGTACATTCGTATGTATTCACTACTGCAGCACAACATAAATTGGTTGGCTCTCCTGGTTTTTTTTTCTAATTCAATCTGAAAAAAAAGTGCTGTATTTAAGTAACAGATGAAAAATCCGTCTCATAAATGTGTCATACTCACTTTTCATTCTTGTCTCTTTTTATCAATTCTCTAAAACTGATTATTTATCACTGGAGAAGGAAGGAAAAAAAAAAGTAAAAGACCCATTACAAACCTCTGGCCCAGATCTGCCAGTCTTACAGTTTTAGTTAGTGTGGAAAGTGAAACTCCTCTGGAAAAAAATATACTGGCTATGGTTGTTCACTTTTTAATCTATTTGTTTTTGATATAATATGCTATTTACTGTTTAAGGACCTTTCATGTTGGTTTAAATTGAAGTTTTTAAAACAAGTCTAGCATAAAAAGCTCTAAGTGACATAGACTGGGTAAAGAAATACAGAATCTTCTACAGACAGCCTTTGTTCCCCACATTACAGTAGAAAGAAGTGTAGAGCAGGCTCGGTAGATAACCTGCCTTCTTAAAACAAGAGGGCCTCTAATTTTCACACATCCTAATCACAGTCACATTACTTCACTCTCTGTACCAGAACCCTCAGGGCTGGCTCCAGGTTTTGCTGTGAAGTCACATGTGTGGGGCCTGAGGCATTTTTCCACTTTACTTTTTTCTTTTTTAATCCTTTTGCCAGTTGGGATTCTCTAACTGGCTCTGTTGTCATGGGTGGCTGACTAGGGTGGTAAGGAAGAGAGCAGTGCTAAGGTAATCTCTCTCAAGGTTTCATGCTTGTTTTTTATGAGGATGAAGATGCTGCAAATGTGTTTTCTGAGGAAAGGGAAGCTGCTTCCCTCACCTCCTTTCCCAGACCAGTGTGTGTTATTTCCAGGTAAAGAATTCCCCTCTGTTTCCCTACTCTTGCTTTGGTGGTTGGCTTTTGTGTGGTTACACTATTCCTCAAAAAAGTAAAGTGTCCCATCTGACTTAAGGCATCTGTCTCTCTCTGTTACTCTTCAGTGGTAGCTGTAAAGTGATGCTGACACCAGCAAGTGATTATGACACTTAAAGTGGGGATTTTGGAGCACTGAAGAGGATTTTCAAGAGTGATAAGCTACCCCTTTGCTCCTCACTCTGCTCAGAGCATGTTTTGAAAGGCAGTGCACGCTTTGGAGTCTGTGTCTGCTTCCTTGTTTTGGAGATTTGGCCCCTGAAACAAAGGGATGCCTACTGTCTGACGTCCAAGATGATGGGAGGCACTCAAAGACAGATTGCGGGGCTGCTGCAAGGTGAAGAGGGGGTACGTGCTTTGAGATGACACAGATAGTCATTGGAGTCTGACTTCTACCTCGTTATATAAAAAAGAGACATTAGCATACTATGACAAAGAAAAAACTTTATCAAAGCAGAATGTTTGATGCTTTTTATAAAAGTTGATCAAATCAAACTTTCTTTTTGGTAAAGCTTGTGAATTACACTAATTTAAAAAAGACATTTGTACCACAGTTTATATATACATGAACAGGCCTTACTGAAAAGAATGAAAAGAAAAGAATGAAGCCAGCTTCAAAACTACACTTAGGATCCAGATGACACCACTGGGAGAATTTAGTGTAACAAGTTTACCTAAGCTGGAACCTGTGTTTGCAGTTGTATGCCAAACGTGGTTTAGGCTACAAGAAAAGGCTAAGATTTGTCATCTGATATTCATGAAAAACAAAGCAAGACATTTTTATTTTGATTTGTATTTCAAAAAAAGGCAAACCCAGGTTGTTGGGAAAGCTTTAGTAGAATAATTTCTTAATCACCTTTATGTTCTTAGGCATATCTGGCCTTCAAAGTCCATATTAAAACTCCCTACTGATTTCCTTGGGATTATGCCCTTCAGAATGGATGACAGGAGGAACAAACACTCATCAGGCCTGAGCCATTGCCTGGAAATCCCAGGGGAAATGCCCCTCTGATCCCCACAAGGCAATCCTCAGTCACTATTTTACAGGATAAGAAAAATCCCTCCATTCCCAAGGATGACAGAAAGAGAGAAAGACAGATTGTGTGAGGTGGGATGTGCTGCTCCCTGTCTGAGACAAAGAGAGAATGCTAGCACATCCCTGCTACTCAGTCAAGGGATGGAAAGCCAGCAGAAGGCTTTTGTAAAGCGACTACGATATTTAGTGCAGTCACTTCAATGTAAACAGATTTATGTTTAGAATGTAAACAGATGAATTAATAAAATAACGTGAAAAGTCCTAATTTTAGAGTGTGACAGTATTTCAAAATTCCTTCTACCTTGTTACATACTTTAACATTTATGCAGATGACTCCAGAGATCATTTTGATTTGAAAGACTTCTGTTTTAAACAACATGAGACATTTGTTACTTTTTTTAAATTTAAGAGTGAAGTGAATGTTATTTATTTTTTTCATCAAATGTACAAATACTACCTGGAAAAAATAATCTTTTTGACTCAAACTTGCATTATACCACTTGTGTTCTATGTATCTTTTCTGGATTGCTATTATATCAAATTGATATTAACATTAGGACAGAAACTGAGATTGCTTTGCCTTGTACTTCTTTGCTTAGTCACAGTCATCGTGATTCTGATTCAAAAAGCTGTTGAATATGCTCCAGCTTTAATGATCAAATTCTGGCATATTGATTTCCTTTATTTTATAGTATTTAATGCCAGCTTATCCATCACAAAAATCTTTTTTTTTTTAATGAACTCAACTTTGGTCATGCAGACCATTCTATCTGTTCAGCTTCAGAAGAAAAACCCCACTGCAATTGCTCTCATTCATAATGGCAGCTGTGCTGAGCATTCATAGGATACTTCTTTCCCTAAAATTAAAATTAAATTTAAAACCACAAAAGCAGGAGTTCTGTCAGCTTCTTAAAATCAATTAAAAATATTAACGTAATATCTGCTAAGGAATTGCTTTCAACTAAAAACAATATTACATTATTTTGGAAAGTAGTTTGTGCACTCTGTTCTCAAAAGTCTTCAGTGAGGGGGACTCCAGACTCTCCATAGACAATCCTTTCCACAGCTTCAATGTCTTCACTGTGAGAAAATTTTTACCAACATTTGACCTGACTCTCCTTTGTTTCAATGTAGGACTGTAACCTTCTGTCATTTGGCTGTAGTCCTGAAATACAAACTCTTCCCTGCCTCTTTGCAGAAGGCTTTTAACATTTGAAGGCTTTGTTTTTTATGTCCACTCATTTTCTTCTCCAGATGAAATCACCCCAGTTCAGATTTTCTTGCAAGTGACATTTCCCAAACTTCTGATCATTCCCATTCCTCTCCTTTGGACAGTTTTAAAGGCAGCTGTATCTTTTTTGAAAAGTGATGCTTTAATGGGGGTCCATGCTAGTGTACAGATGAACAGCATGAGCACTGCCTTATCTTACAAGAAAGCTTCTGTCTGCACAGCTCCCAACTGCTCAGCCCTCTCATATCCAGTTTTATTTCTGATTTTATTTCCCACAGCTCTGGGGAGAAAGAGAGAGATTCTCCCTCACTCAAAATCAAGCTTCAGCCTTGTGTTGCCTGCTCCTACTTAGAGAAACCTTCAAAGTTTTTCAGATGCTGCTTAAGATGGAAAGAAGGTCCTGCATGCAATCCTTCAGAGGAGATTGGAAACCAAACTTTTTCTGTGTAGGTGAGACACGTACTTTTTACCCCATGCAGTTCTCCTTTTGTTTTCCTTCCAAAATGAGAATCTAGTAAAAATACAATGTTTAGTTTTATCTTTTTTTTCTCGATTTTTTTTCTCACGTAATTATTTACATTATTAAGTGAATATGATGTAAAAGTACCATTTTGCACCAAAAAAGACCCAGAAAAAACAAACCTTGACTTTTTTTTTTTAATAGTTATTTTTTCCAAAGTGGTTTGCATACTTAAGTATAAAAAAACTGAGTTTTCATCTTTGGGTCATCAAAAATTTTGTAAAAAAACGTCACCCAGTTCTTGAGTTGTTGCTTTTTGACCTGAAAAAATTAAGAAAATAAATTTTTAGTAAATTCTAATGTAATTCTCTCACTTATTTAAATTTATTCAGATTTTACATCAGGCTATCTGATTAGATTTGTTTACATCTGCATATTTTCATTATTTTCTAAAAAATTGCATGATTTTAATCTCAGAAAACTTAGACTTAGGGGCTTCACTCAAAGTCAACAGAAAACTGCCTTGAGCTTCTCTTGGGAAGGGCTGAGCCTTTAATCTGTGTTTGTTTAATAATAAAGACCCTGAGATAGGCTGGTTGATAGGTTTCTTTCAGCCACACTTGTAGCAATATTAAGCATGATTTTTTTTTCTGATATACCGTGGCTTCTCAGACTGCTTAAGCAAGTACTAATGACTTTGCTATGATGATCTGCTCCTGACCCTCTAGCTTGTCTTTCTGCTCCTATTTCATGAAGGTAGATAAATATTTTGCAGCAGAAGAAGTGTGAAAATATTTAAATATATTTTAAATTGGTGGCTCATCATTACTCTGTTGTTTTCTTACTCCATTAAATTCCATCCCACATGATCATTTCTGAACAAACATTTGCTGTCAATATTTGCTGAAAAAGTCCAAATCAACCTAGTAAATAAAGCATTAGAAAACATAATTTTGTTTCTTCACTCAGCTAAATCCATTTAAGACTTTAACACAAGTAGAAACTAAAGACAAAGGGAATTTCTTAAAACGTGAAGGCCTGTAGCACATTTGCATTTTGAAATTAATTGCTGACCTAATTATTTGTCAGTAGTAGGATAAGTTAATCAAATATAACTTACAGCAAAGCTTCTAAACACCCACAGGATTTTCTCCCCAAGAGTAAATTGTCATAGTGGTCCAGTTTGACAATCCATTCTCACTGTCATCTTGTGACCAAAGGAAGACTATCTGTGAAATGGTACCATATGGAGACACAAGAGAGAATGAAATACTTAGATCTCCTGTACAAAGGCATGATAAGTTAACAGTCACCAGAGGAAGTCAGGAACGATGAAGCTTTGAAAAAAGAAATACCCTGCCTTTCAAATCCATTTAGATTTATTTTTATACTCTTTCCAATTTGGACTAAAATACTCAGATATTAAATATGCATATAAAATAGAAATCAAACGTATTGTGCGATGTTTCATTTCTAGTGTATCTGTGGATCTGCATTTCATGCTTAGCATTAGTTTGATGGAAAGGCTGGTATTTATAGACAAGACTAGGACCTTTCCCTCTTCATCTTATGGAAACTGACTGTGTTTTCCCCAAATAATATGTTGCAACCAACCACTTAATGACCTGAGGCTAAGGATGCAGGATTTTATTTCAAAACGCACCTGGAAACAAAATCTGATGAAAAGATCAGGTAATGTGACCAATACACTATTTTCAAAAGGCATACATAGGCATTTGATTTAGAAATACCTCATCAGTAATAATGTGAACTACTTCATAGCTTCTGTTATTACAGTACTGCCTCTCTCCTGTCATCTGCTGGCAATGGCAACCCACAGTAAAGGATGTTTTTCTGATCATTTTGCACTCATTAAATACAGCTGTCACAATAGCAGATGCGAGAATGCATACAAAACTTTTATGCCACGTCAAAATAAAGCAGAAACATTTTAAAAAGATCTGAAACCTTTGAAGCCTTTTCTTGAGAAATATTGAAATATTGCTTTTTGTTGTTGTTGTTTGCGACAATTGAAAATGTTCCACAGCGACACACATTAAAACTTACTGCAGAACAAAACACCATCCATCAAAATTAAAGAAAAAGGAAAAAAAATTGAGAAAAAATAAAACCAAACCAAATCTCTCCGAAGCAGAAAGTGTTTGGTTTCTGAGAGTCTGAAGTTCTGGTTCATCACCTGATTTCTGGGGTTGAATGTGCATTGAGTTTCGAAATCTCAAGGGAGGTCACATTTATTTCTGGACTATGGATGAAATCTGAGCCATAAAGCTTTAAGCTGTGTGAAAACATCTTCCTCAAGTTCCCTGTTCTGAGAACCATCTCCTTTTCAGGCTAAGAAGCAGTAAATTCTACAGTTGTTTGACATTATTCCTGTAAAAAAATATTTACAAGGGCAGGGTGAATGACCCCAAAGCCATTCTGTGACTGATGTGAACAGAGAATCCCTTATGAGTAGCATTAGTTAATATTCTTATTTGTATGCAAGTGTGTTGTGAAATACTGTAGCAACCAAGGTGACCTGTTGAAGACTTGGGTCACCCTGAGCTGGAAGAAAACAGTAATTTACACCTGTCTTGCACCTCCCTATTTCAGAATTGCATGGTCATAAAAGAAGAAAAAAAGTGGTTAACTTTGAAGCACCTCCTTGAGTTAATGACTACTGAGAAGCAGAGCCCTCAAGCAAAGATACAGATTTTCAAAGATACAGAATTTTCAAATAACACCCACCATGTGGGTAAAATAGCTACTCACAAGAACAGATATCCAGATATTCTGGATGCCTGATCTTAAGCTTTAATCAAGAGACTTCTTCAAAGATTGGACAACACAGGTTTAAATAAATGACTTTTATTATTTGCAGTTACTTATTTTAAAAAAAATGGCATTGGCTCCATTTCTTTGTTGTAAGTCCTACCTTCTGCCTCTCCTGAAGATATGGGCTGGGGCCAATTATGTGATTTGCATGTTGTGGACTTTCCATTCCCTTTTAATTTTAAATTTACAACTTTTGTATGTACAAACAATGATGGAAAAAAATGTGTAAGTGCATGTGCAATGTATACGTGTGCGCGCGCGTGTGTGTGTTTGTCTAAACACACCTTTAACATGTACCTGAAAAGTGCTTCACATTTACAATCCTATCAGCACGGAAAGGAGGCCCTTGAAAGCTGTGGCTGGGCTGGAGCAGACCCAAGCTGTCTCATTCCCCCTGCAAAGTGCAAGCACGTGATGGCCAATGGGAGACAACTTCTAGCATCCGTGTGCTTGGCACCCATGCAATGGAAGCTGCTTTTATTATGGGAAGCTGAGTGTGCCTCCATGAGATATGGTGACACAATTGTTGTGTGGAGATACACTCAGCTGTCTCTCTCTCTCCCTCTCTGCCCCGCCCCTGCCTCTCTGACTTGCTTCTTCCTGATGCACCACGTTCCTGCTCCCTTTACTTCTCTTTCTGGGTACCTATACATTGTCCTTTACCTTTGCTGAGGGTGTCTTTCCTGAGATGAAAAAAAGAAAAATTGTGTCCTGGGCTTTGGGAAAAGGAGAAAGATAGCACAAATCTTACTCCAAGAGCAAATTCACCTAAAGAAGCAGTTTTTGTTAATGGGCATAGTGAAGGCATGACAAGAATTTGTGGGTGAGAATATTGACACTGGGAAGAGCATTGCTGAGCTCTTGTTTACCATTACTGCCTGCCATCAACATTCCTTGCTCAACCAGTCCCAAGCTCAGTTCATCTGAGGTCCCAGCTAGTGTCTACTTCCCGGATTGCAGAAAATTTTTGCAGACAATGCCAGACTCCATAAATCTGAATCTCAGGGCACTAATCCCAGCTACGGCTGTAGGGTCAAGCCACTTTAGGACTGCAGTGAATGGAAATAAATCACACTGCTGTGACCAGTGGGGGCAAATACAGCCAGAAGAAATCTCAGCATGTACGTTTTGGATGAGTATGAACAGAAAGTAAAGATGAAGAATTTGGCATAGCCTACAGAGAAGAAAGGAGTGAGAGAAAATTCAGTTAAAGGGCACAAGTAGTGAAAGTGAAAACTATGAGAAAGAGAGGGAATAATGCAGTAGAGGGAAGGACAGTGCATGAAGTTGGAAAAACTTTTTGGGGAAAGTTGAGACAAAAGGAAGATAAAAATCACTTGAAACATCCACAAGTGACATATTGCATGCAGCCACACCTTTTCACCAGCCTGCAGAGTTTGCCTCCTCTCTCAGCATCTGAGACCTCCTGCTGGCCTTGGGCCAGCAAGACACCCCACTGATGTCCTGGCTGCTCCTGGTCTTCCCTGCTGGGACCTGTGTTCCTCACTACTGCCATCCCATACCAGGTCAATACACTTGAGTGCTTGGCCAACTTCTCTCTTAGGGCTTTCAAAAGTAATTTTAAGACTGGACTGTAATCTCGAAATCTGCCCGACAGGGCATGGTGTCATCCCAGCTCTATTTTAAAGGTCAAGTCCTGCAGGTTTTGCTTGGTTTTGACTCATTCAGACCTTCCAGTGATTTCAAAAACCATTGACCTAGATAAGGGAGAGCAGAACTGGGGCCATAGTTAAATTTCCAATATAAAAAGTGTCTTCACTTTCAGATGGCTTCACTGTACTTGACATAAGGTTTCACTGTTCTGTTTCTCTTACTGAAATACATGGAAGGATCTGTACATCAAATGCATAAAAGATTTGACTTTTAATTCCTACCATGTATTTTGGTAAGAGGAATTAAATGTCAAAACACAAAAGCAATTATACACTTAATGGTAAAAAACATATAATCAAGTCATTTTTTTTTTATTTTCAAATGGCGGAGATCAAAATATAAGGGCAAGAGGGTCTTACTTTGACATTATATGAGATGGAAAGGCACATTTGTATCCTTTTGTACCTTTTACAAAATGAATATGCCTGTAATCATACCCATTCATTTTGAAAAGGAGATTGTGCTTTAGATCTATAACATATTTGCGAGGGTGTTAAGGAAGTGTCTAAGTAAAATGTGCCATAGGAAATCAACTCTGGGGAAATGTAGTTATTCTTCATGATGATATACAGCTATTTTGGCATAACACTTGGGGTGAAACAAAGCCTGCTGGTACAGGACAGTCATTGCTGCATATTTAACCATCAGTCACTATAGCAAGTCAGGCACTTTTTTCTAGCTCAAGAAGTCTCCAAGTTTCAAATTGCTGGGGGCTGGGACAGTGATCCGAAGCACTCTGCTGTGAGGTTACCAGCTTCTTCTCTTCAGTAGCCAGCTGCTGGTGGCCACTGTTGGGGTTAAGACATGGGTCTTTTTTTAGATCTGCCTTTCTCAGGGCAACTTTTATGTCCCGTTCCTCTATGTACCCAGCAAATTTGAATGGTGAAGAAATCAAAGTCTGGTTGGTGCCTCTATATTTCTATGATACTTGAAACTAGTGGCTAATTGCTGGTGTATCTGTACAATCCCTACCACAGTGAACCACTGCGCCTACTGCTAGGCTGGTAGACACCTTTACATTACATGTGGGCAGCTCTGTAGCACAGAGCTTATGTGGGGGATCATGTCTCGCTGTCCTAGCAAGCTGATCCTCCAGAGTGGGCACAAGGACAGAGTGCATCACAGCTCCCTCTAGCCTGAAGTAGGTGCATCTTTTTCCCAGAAATTGGGGATGACCGACACACATTTGCAGCCTAATCTGTCATTTCCCTGTTTTAAGTTCCTCTGTAGCTGAGACAGACTGGTGGTACAGAAATGGCCTTCTATGAGCTTAGTGACAACATAGACCTAAAATGGCTCTTTTCCACTTCTACCAGTCCTACTAGTCATAAATATTGCTCCATTACTGCAATACAGCAATTGCTTATACTCAGCATCAATCTCTGTGAATCATTAGACCAAACTCTTTTGGTCTAATGCAAAATCTGTGAACGTTTCCTGTCAGAAACATACCAGGTGTATGGTATGGGGTCATTCCGCCATCCCCCAGACTAGTGTAACCGGATCGTTCCAAATTGTAGGGTCTGATTCCTACTTATGATGATATTGCATTCCTGAAGCTGTGCAAATGCTGCCATCTAAGTAAAGATATACAGCTGAGTGGTTTTGGCATGAGCTAGATGAAAACCCCAAAAGCACAAATCTGAAAACATGATTTACAATGCCACAGAAATGAAATTGAAGCTTAATTACCTATCAGACCACTGTTTTGTCATTCTAAATGGGCTATATTCCTTTGGAGTGTGGTGATTTCCTGTGTATGTAGATGGCACTCTGCTTAAAACTTATCCAGGTAGCCACGTTACAGGACCAAAAGTCACAGACCAAAAGTAGGTTGTTTACTATGGAGCTGGCCCAGCTGGAGTTCTATTCTAATGTAAGCTCTAATTCCTGACTTCTAAAATTCATTTGGGTTAAATACTTACGTGTTTTCTTGCTGCCTCTTGTATAAGTGTCTCATAAAGATTAAAAACATGACCCCAACAAAAACAAAGTAAAAATAATAATTTGAGGAAATATGAAAACACTGGTCAGTTCACCTGGAGATCTGCTGCTTCTTTAGGCCAATTCATGTGTGTAGAGGTCTTAAAAACCCTAAAAATTTTAAAAGAACACTTGTATGTATATTTTACATCTAAGAAATGGTAGAACATCTATTTAGTGTGTCAAAGCACTATTATATATCTATATTTAGCTTTCACTTTTAGTGGGTGTTATCTGCTAATGTATATTTTGGGGAGTTTGAAAATCTAATGTTAAACTGTGGTATTTTTCACTTTCTGTAAAGAATGGGCTTTTGATAACAAAAGAGGCAAAAAATCCCTCAACTTGCTAAATGGTACTTACTGAGAAATAGGATTGTCTCTTTCAGGGAGAAGAAGCCATCAAACTTTTAAATGCTACTTGCAGGCTTGCAATTTTATAGGGAAGAAAAGGATCAAAAAATCACTTTTGTAAAAAAAAGTAAATTTCTCTCT
This sequence comes from Cephalopterus ornatus, assembly GCA_013396775.1. NCBI lineage: Eukaryota > Metazoa > Chordata > Aves > Passeriformes > Cotingidae > Cephalopterus > Cephalopterus ornatus. The sequence goes on along the minus strand of VZRE01014426.1, from coordinate 107,599 downwards.
AATTTGGAGAAATGAGTTCCATCATGTTGCTTTTCCCCAAGAGGGAATGCAATGACTGGCATAGGAAGTTCTCTGAAAACAAATTTTTTGATGGACATTTTCTGTCACCCTTTGCCATCACAGCATACATTTTCCTGTCACATAATATACGGTAATTATATGGATTTTCCTCTTTCCAAATCAGAGGAATTTTTCCTTACTTGAATGGAGGGGCCACAGACTACTAGTCAACCTAAAAATCCTGTTAGCATTACATCTCAGCATAAATAAAGAATTTGGATCAGTGCCTTGTTAGATCACTGCTATTTCTAGCTCACTGAGTAAAAAGAGCATTTTTTGCAGCCTAGTTTGATAAGTAAAAGGTGTCTTTCTCACCTGCGTGCACTCTGAATTGTCACTCTCATTCTTTGTTCCTTTGCACGCGGCTGTTGTCAGCTCCCGAGTCACAGAACCACTTGCAGGAATGGCTCGGGAGAGTTTTGGAAGAAAGGAAAGGGAAAAAAGGAGCTGCATTTTTATTTAACAGGAGTAGGAGAACATAAAGAAAAGAAAGGTGTTCTCAAGAATGTAGCCTGCAGCCTTGTCAGGTAGCATTTCTTCAAATGTTTTTTTTCTCTCCCCTTTCCCACCCCAAGATCTCTCTTCATCATTTTTTTAAACATCTCTTCTGGGACAGAGACATGAAAGTGAATTGTGGGTCAAAGGCAAGAATTAGGGGTTGCCAGGGTTGCTTTCTGATGGCTTTACTTTATCTTTGTGTCCAAGCTTTTGCCAGTTAGCAGGTACTGTGGGTTATCCATTCCAGTCACATCATTTTCTGCTTGATGACAAGCATCACACCTTCATCCATCACATTTACATTTCAAACTGCCACACTGCTCTATTGATTAATTATTTAGCAGCTCTTGGCCACTTGTGAGTGTTCCTGTGCTCACGTTTCACAGAGAAGGTCCATTCTTTTTATTTATGTGCAGTTTTGTAAAGCAAAAAAATAAAATAAAAAAAAAGTAAAGCCTTTAACGTACACACATCCCCATAACCTGTGTGTGCATGCCTGTATATGTAAAAACATGTGTGTATATTTATGTGTGTGTGCGTGCCCGTAGGCTGGTACAATTAGGTGCACACAGGGAACAGAAGCAGGTAATCTGATCGATAAGCACATGCTCACACTGATAATAGATTTCTGAGTTTTCAGAGCCCTGAGCAGCAGATCAATGAGACCTTGCAGGTGTGCTGGAGCCGAGAATTGCATCAGCTACATCACGCTCCCTACAGACCAGTAGGGAATACAGACATTGTCCTCTGGGCTTTGTCACTTTGAGTAAAAACAGGTGGAGGGATTTTGCAAGGGCCTACTGATAGCTGTGTTTCTTCTACATCACAGTCAGGAAAGGACAGCCTCTGAACAGGACAGGAGGTCTCGTTCAACCTAGGGCTCATCTTGCTCCAGCAAATCACTCCATCTGTTTTTTCCTTAGTTCTCCTTTGGTGGAATGCAGCATGAGGATCTAATCTTATAGACCTTTTGCTTGCTTGATTTTATCTGAGATAAAAATCCATTGTAAGAATAAAATGTGTCTGCTCTAACCATAAATGAAAATCTAAATTAGCTCAGAAATCTTTGGAAGAGTGATGTTTGGCCTTGCTTCTGATCCCTGGGACACTCCTGGGCACTCTGCTTTGGCTTTTTTTTCTGACCCACCATCACTTCCCACCCAGCAATTCCCATGAGAGCAATCTGTAATGCTTTGGTGTCCCACGTTGTGGTATGCTCCAGACCATCTCCCTGATATTCATAACTGCCTGGCCAAAGGAACATGGTTCTAGAAGGAACAGCTGTAAGAAGAAAGCAAGGTGAAGTATTCCATGACGGGAAATGTTTTCAGTAAAGGCTTTGGAAAAATCTGATGTTTGTGACATTGTGCACTTATGTTGGAGCAGAAAACGAGGTAATCTTGAATTCTAGAATAAATTTAATATTTCGATCTGCTTTAATAGTTTCTTCTGTTTTTATTTTTTACAAGTTTATTATGGATTTAACCTAACAAATGTAAACAGAGTGATTTTTTTTCCTGTTCTTAATTTTCAATGATTTTTGACTTCTGTAAAGTCTATTAAAATCAAAAAGAATATGCACATTACCTTAACAGGCTCTGGATGAGACCCTTAAAGAGCAGGAACCACATGGTTCTTACTGCTCCATCTCTTGCATTTCTGTCTTTATCCTTCAACTTGTAAAAGTAAATGCAATACCATCGATTTTCTTAACAGGTGGAATTTGTGTCAGTATTGAACTCACTATGTGAATAGTGTTAGGCTAGGGTTAGTCAACATATTTCTGTCAAAATTACTTGGTTTATTATAAAGTACATTGGGAACTTGGATCAGGCAAATGAGTACACTATTTGTATTTGCAGTAAAATATTACACCATTCAGACAATAAAACAAAACCATCTGCTTGGTTTATTAGTGTTGGTAGTATGCTATTTAGCACGCACAGAATAACTGATTGGGTCCTTTCTATCAAAAGTATTGAAATAAAAAGTGAAGTCCTGACTTGTGGTGGAGGACTTGGTTGTTTGGTCAAATATAATCCCTATCTCTCACTGCAGTTAAAGGAAATATTTAATGTTTGATTTTTGCTATTACTTCACCTCTATTTTTGCTTCTCTTCCTGCCTCATTTAGTCCCTTTCTGTCTCTATTTTAACAATAATGTAAAGTGCAAAAATGAAGGACTCACATTCACAGAATGTGAACCTTTAACTTATATAACAGAGTGGTTTCTCTCATGAGTAAATTCAACAAGAAACTGACAATACTAGTACTATGGCAATACTTGATAAGATCAAGGACATTATTATCTAGATCTCTCTGTAGTACTGTTCCACTGTATAGATTCAAAATTAGAACAGCAAATGAAGTTCCCTCTCTAACACTGTCATCATATAGTGCCTGAGAATATACTGACATCCCTTTTAATTTTTTTCCTTTATTTCTTTGAAGTAACCCTTCTTTGTAGAATAACAGTGTATCTCTTATATACCTATTCACTCATCGATCCTAAAACTAGGAGCTGATACAGTGTCATGGATGATACGGCAGCAAAGCTCTTCACACTTCACTTTGTTTTTTGCTTGCTTCATCTCTTCACATTCACAGTTAATAGGCTTGCTCTGTATAAAAAAAAATAAATACAGTAATTGCTTTGCCATAGGTGTGTTTAATTTGTATTGTCACAAATAAAAAGGAAAAATAGCACTTCATCTTTTTTTGGCTTAATGAGATCAGGAAAGTATTTTCATAATTGAAAACAAAGATTCTTTTAAATAAGGTCTTCTATTAGGAAGTGAGAACAATATAAAACAGATACCCTCCAGTGAACTCTTCTGTAAAATGGCAAACTTGATAATAAACAAAACCAATTAGATTATGAATGGAATCCTTCCTTTACATAGATTAAAATACATAAACATAAAATTCTGAATATTTGACAGGATTACAACAGGCTCTAATTCTAAGTTATGCCATTTCTGACTGCATAAATACTAGCCAGCACATCCTGCTATTGCCACTAATGAGAAAGGTCCCAAGAAATTATGAGAGACAAAAGGTTGTTTTTCATATTATCTATGGATACAACATCACTTTACCATTTTGTAAAGAAGTAAATTCAGCTATTGCTGAGAAGGTGATCAGTTGCATCGTCAAAATTAGCTGATTTCCACTTGGTGGCTAGAGTTCATTAAAGATGAAAATCCACATCTTATTGTCAATCCTTTTCTGCAAAATAATTATTGTTAATCAATTTTGATATAAAGGTCAGAGAAGAAGAATGCTATGTCTTCTGCCAAAGACTGGTCATTCAGTCAACACAGAGAGCCACTACAGTATTTTCTAGAGGAATTAAAAAGGCAAATAAACAAACAACCAAACAACAAAATGGCAAGTCATAGATCAAGCTAACAGTGCAGTGCTGCTGTCCATGGAGAACAGCATTCCTGCCTGACTTCTCCGCACATGGAGAACTTGATCTTACTTTATTAGCCAAGCAGGACTCATGTCTGCCTTTCCAATGCACCCAGCAGTCAAAGAAACACAGCACTGGTTCCATCTGTTATAGTAATAGCAGTAGCAATCACTCTTTCCAGCCATGGAACCCTATTTGTCAGGTGGTCAGCTGTAGCAGCAAATCTTATAGGTTGGCCATATGCAACACAACTAATTTCTAAATTTCCCTCTAAATTTACTTTCTCATACCATTTAATGCCCTCTTGTTCATGAGTAATGCGACAGGAAAAAAAGAAGGTCATGACTCATGGTTTAATTAATCACACCTAATTAATCACACCTTCAGGAGCCTCAAGTAGGTACAATACTGAGAAACAGACTTCCTTGCTGTGCCTTTTACTTGTAATATTGACAGAGAAAAGGGAAAGTGCTCCTGTCCCTCTGGGGTGTAACTCTCAGCCATTGTTTTCCTGGAGAATCACTGCAGGATTGAACAGGGGAGAAATTTTTGGGAAGCTGCACATTTCTAGTGCATTCCTGCCATTTCTATAGAAAGGCTTGAAAAACATGCAAAAGTCATTTATCCATAGGTGCACAAAACCAGCTGTTTGAATATCGTCTATATTAACATTAATCTGGCTAAAATGGATAAACAAAAACATGCCTTGGCTTGTGGGATGAGCTCCTCCTAGGTAACTAGGTTCTATTATGGCGTGTGTCTTGTTCTTTATCAGACTAATAAACTTTACATTGTTTCCTAAAATATTGCATGCCCCCAACAGAGAGGGAGCACGCTGATTCAGAGCATTGTGCCTAAGGCATGCCACTGCAAGGTGGCAGTGACAAGGCTGACAGTTCTGGGGCTGGAGAGAGAACTAACCTGGAGTGTCCTCATACGTGAAACATTGCCTAAACCATTACCAGACTGTTAGATAAAAAATTAGTTTACAGCATGACTGCTGTGACTGTGATAATGTTGCAAAAGACAAGAATGGGGTTATTGATTTATTTGAATTGAATATTGTTAGTGCCAGCTTGAGGAGATGACTCCACGCCCCAAACTGACTAGGGGCCACTTTGCTGAAAAGGGCTATGATTTCAGATATATGCTGGAGCAGGAGCATGGACCCTGTGCTTTCCATGTCCATCCGTTTTGCTTCTCACTCTGAGATTTCTGCCTTTCCCTATACAGTGTTCAAAAGACAACAAAACCCAGGGTCTGCTGTCACTTTTGCAGGCTGATGCTTAAAAATGATGCTCAGTGCCATGCCTAGACCTCCAGGGAGCTGGCCATTAGGCTCACCTTCAATAACCCCCTCTGGGGACAAAGAGAGACTGGCACAATAGTTAGAAAGGGTGCAAGGTACATGGATGCAAGTTCCACTTCCCTCTGGTGTACCCATCTCTAGGAAAAAAGAGCTCTTGAAAGGAGGAAAGTACTCTAGACCCTACTGAACTCTAGATGTCATTGCTTTGACTTGATGAGAAGGAAGACATCCTGGAGCCCAGTATTCTGATGGTATATGAGAACTTTTTCCTCCTCAGCTTGAACTGGGACCAAGCTGTGGGCTGAATTTCACACTCAATACAGCGATCCAGTAAGATAGTGACTTGATGTTTGGTGTTGATCTTCATTTGGTAGTGCAGTGGAAAATGTTTTGTACTTAACTTCACATAAATGGCACAGGCACAGCTTTACGAAAAATCCTACAGGAGCAGTAGCAACTGCATACAGCTTTTAGGCTAAGGATTAGCTGCCTTTAAAAACGCTGCCCTTGCTAAATTGAGAACTGATTGCAATACCTTCTTGTCTCTTTTTTACCTCAATCAATAATTTTTAGGGTTCAAAATAATCAGAGTGCAATAATTCCTCCACAGGAACAGTCATGCAGTGATGAATTACACATTCCAGTCTGCATAGTGTGAAAGAATAAAAGGCAAATTCTGAACAAAACTCGCTATACTGAGGCAAAATTTTTTTCTCTGCAGCTGACAGGTATGTGTCTTTGCTGCTTTGCAAAGTTTAATACTTAACGGGAATAAGCTTTGGTAACACAACAGACTTAAAAAACCTGACAAACCAATTGAAAACTCAGCAATATGTGTCCTGCGTGTGCCTTTAAATACTATTAAAATTGAATTTGACTAGACTTGCTCAAATCAGACCTGTTATCAACAACACATTGTCTCAGGAGACCAACATTTGTCCAGTTAGGGCTTCCTTCATTAATCGTCCAGCATCAAGCAAGCCAAATCCAAATCTGTGGAGAAAAAGCAATTAGATATTTTAAGCAGTGATAAGAACACCACAAATAATCAATTTCTATGGCATTAGCAGCTACCTCACCCAGAAAAAGTCTATAAAAGCTAGAATTTATTGCAGAACACCAGACAGCTTACAGAGCATTGATTCTTAGTAGTATGCATAGATTGCCGGATTTAAAGAGAAATCCCTAATGGTTCTTACCTTTAATTTTTTTTCTTTTAAAGGGAAAACAAGGATAAGGTGTTCATAAGGCCAAACTGCAGCAAACCAAATGTTTAATGACTGCTAAACAGAATTTGTTTACCTTTCAGAAGAATAGAATACTACCACACTGTTTGATGGCAATTATATGCAATCTAATGCATAAACTTCAAAAGAGATGAGACACTAAGTACAATCATAGTATTCTATGGTTAGAAAAATATATTAATTTCGCTTTTTAAAAAAAAAATATTTATTGCACCTGAGAAGCCAACAGACAAGAAATCATTTTTGCATTTGTTCCGCTTGTGAATCTTTAGGCTTGAAAGCCTTCTATTCCTCCATAGTGATCTCATACTAGAATATTTTAATCTACATTAACCTTTGTGATTTGTAACTACTTATAAAAGCAAAACAAAAGGCAGTGCAAAACCTAGCAGGCAAAACATTATTGTCTTCAGCAGACAACAAAGTTTTGAAACATATTTAATCTTAATATTCCCAAAAGACAATTTCTGTATGCAGATGTTATAACTGATAATTAAATGTGAACCAAAAAATATCCAAACTAAGGTTTAGGCCAACAGGCTGAGAAATCAAAACGGACTTGGGCGATTGTCTCATCTGACCTCCTGTATATGTACACTAGAATCTTTCCCCAGAAGCTGGATTAAATAATGTCTTTCAGAAAGTTGTCTAATCTTCTAAAATCTCATTTTAAAGACTCTAAGATGTAGTGAGTCCACTTTTTCCCTGGGTAAGCTCTTCCAGTGTTTAATTACCCTTACTGCTAGGAAACGGTGTCTTATTTCAAGGTTGAATTTGTCTAACTTAGCATTCAAATACTGAAAATGCAGAGTGTTTGAGAGAGAGCAAATATAAGTGACATGATACACTTTATACTAATCCTAAATCAAAAGATTATGGAAATACAGAAAACATGACAACTAAAGCTCTATTTTGGCAAACATTTATGCAAGGGGGTATCTGTCTGCATAGGAAATGGTTTTCTTTCAATTTTGCAAGCTTACACACGTGTAAAGTTACACCAGGGTTTCAAATACAAATCAAAAAGAGGCATCTGGAGTGACCTTTGCTGCAAAAAATATTAAGCCGTAATTAATAAATACAACTTCGCTCTGTCTCTGTTCTCATTCTAAGCAGTCTTTGCATCTGCTTATAAGTACTTGAAGAAAAAGTGAGAAAACTTCCTATTGCAAAAATTTGATTTGCTGCTGTAGGGGTATGACTGCTGAAATCCAAACACAACCCAAGAGGGGAGAGAAGGGAAAAAAAAAAAAAAGAGGAGAGTTGTCAAGATAATTAAAACTTTGCAACAATTCAGTAGTGGCGCTGATAAAAACAGCACTGCTGGCTGAATGCAAATAAGATGGTAAAGGCCCTGTTTGGATTATGGTAATTACTCAGTCTGAAGTTAGCTCCAGCCACACACACATATGAGCACACACATACACACACAGCAGTGGAGTGGAACCTGACAACCATACTTGGCATGCGATCATAAAATTCCCTGGCACGCTCTCAGGATGCCATGTGGAGCTATTTGTACAGTTAGGTACGGGACTCTGCAGCGCAGGAAATACCAGCGGAAGCACGGCTGACCCTCCTGGCCTTCAGCAAGAGCCTTCCCCCCCTGCTTATCACTGGCCCAGATTCAAAAGTGATCTCTGGAGAAGGCAAATCAATCGAACACATGTTTGGTCTAAAAATGTCATTTTGGAATATGTTAAGATATTTCCTTACATTAGACCATTTTGTTTGCCCCAAAGATTTGTCAAGTGCAATTGAATGCATACACATCACAACTCATGCCAGTGCCAGAACAAAATAATTTCAATGTGTCCTTTAGTACTCCGATAAAATGCAGGCAGTCGGTGTTGAAACGAGATGCCCTGTGAAAGTCTTGTGTGCACTTGCATTCTGCATTTCTTCCAGGAACTTGTTTCTTTAAAATCTGGGATCCATCCAAACGAGCAGATTTTGTGTAAGAATGAGGAAGAGGACCAGCTCAACCTCTCCTCTTGCCTTCTAGACGGAGGACTTGAGGCAGGCTAATTTATGTGATGAAAAATCATTAAAGAAATTACAGTTTCCAGCTCTGATTCCTAAATAATAAAGCCTTTATGAGGACAATATCAATACAAATAACCCTATTAATCCGTTGATTCAACTTTGAACCAATTCTGATATATGACAAAGATATGTTTCTTCAACAGTTTTCACAAGTAAATATTAAATAATATTGGCACACACATCATTTTTATTACTAAGTTCTTTGATTTGTTCAGACCCTTCACAGTCTCTGCTGCAGTGTGTTTTATGACCTACCCATCATAGGAGAAACTCCCATTAGCACCAGCAGACAGCAGAGGAGATGTGAACTTTACAGTCAGCCTTCCCATCCTCACTCTGTTTTCGGTTAGTGCTGAAAAGGCTGTTTCAAGCAGATCAGAATAGTCACAGCCCAATCTCTGCGTCTGAAAGTGCACCCATACTGTGAAGGGCAAGCTTCCCTGCCTGGCATGTTCAAAGTCTACAGAGACTATATCAAATCCAGATTTATACATGACTGCAGATGTCAAGATGCAGTCCTCTGACCAATAGACTCCTGAAGGAAGGCACCCACACCTCCCCCTTCTCTTCCCTTCTCACCACCTTCACCCCCACACCCTTCTTCCTCTCTCTCTGCATCGACTCGGTATGGTTGCTATAACACACATACACAGACACACACACAAAGTGTATCAGCCTTGAAAGGCTGCAAGTTGCTTGGGTTGATGTACTTCAGCTGAGACACAAATTAGGTCTGGTTTGATTTGCTGTGGGATCCTTTGCTGGTGTGTCTTTCCTCTTTTTCCAAAAAATGCTGCCTTAAAAGAATACTGTATCAGCCAATAGATCAAAAATCAAAATTACGTGATGTCTCTTCTGAAATTACCTCAGGGAGGTTTGCACAATGTTTTCTCTGAGATTTTTATCTTTATTAAAACAAACAAGAAGGGAAAACAAAAAAAGGGAACATTAAAAACTGCCAAGATCTCAACTCTTACTAATCGCCTGAAAGTAGTAAACTAAGACTTGTGATTGTACAACAGAGGAGAACAATTGGTTGCAAATACTTAATTTCAGCTTAGAGATTCAGTTTGATGGGGTTATCACGAAAAGGGTGGTCAGTACAAATTACACATGATCTTAACATCACCCTTTCCACTTTCTTGTATTTTGCACATATTTAATCACCTGTGGTTGCCTTTGACAAGATGCAAAATTTGGGCTGTGATCCTAAAGCAATCAAGAATGTTAAGTAGTTCAGAAATGGCACAGCATTACTTTGCCATTAAATAAGAACATTCATGAAGGATATAATAATGTATTATAAAGGGAAAAAATCTATAAAAGATTGCTAGATGTAAAAGGAAGTCTGATGAAAATGCACATTTATTAGTTCATATTAGAAAAAAACCCCTTTATAACTATATAGCGTTGTTATTGTGATAAATGCAGTATTTGTACCCAAACGCTCAGTTCTTCTCGCTACTGAGAGATATGGGATTATACGTCTTAAAATTGAGGAATAATGATAAGACTTAAAAGACAAATTAACGATCCACAAGATCTTGAATTTTTGTATTATATATAAATTTCCAGAATGAACAGTAAGTTTCTGGACTCTTTAGTGTTTTGTACTGTGTGGATTTTTTGTTTATTTTTTTATTAGTGGGGACAAGTAAATTTTATTTGATAGCTTGTTGTATTTAAAGACAGTGTAAAACTCTCATTGCAAACAGTTGTTTACAGTGCGCTTTTCAGCACAAAGCTGTTTTAAAGCTCAATTGTGCATTTTGCAGATAAAGTGGGAAAACTAACTGAAGGCTGTATTGTAAGCAGTGGTTGCCGTGGAAACCCCAGTTTCAAGAGCTGGTTCTCCATTACCACTTAATTTAGGCTTCCTAATTGCATTCCACTAAATCGGTAGCGACAATATCTGCAGAGCAAAACTGCATGCCCAGTCTAGCGCAAACCTCTTTGAAACAGGCTTTTTGAAAGCCAGGAGCTATAAAAACTCAGCATGACGTGGAGCATATGAGAAACCTGTAGTTCAAATGTACTGCTGCTTGCTTTCTCATCCTTAGTAACTTCAGTGCGTTCCACACCAATCTATTAGTTCAGTCTACCTTAAAGATCATAAAGCTCTGCCATGTGGAAACTCATCTGTCCACCAACACATCGGTACAAAATAGATTTAATTGTACTCCCAACCCAGTATCATGTCCATCTTATTTTACTACACACCAGCAGGTAGCCGGTGCAGAGCCTTACTTTCCTTGAACTGCCCTTGCTCCATAATATGAGGAGAACAATACTTTCTCAGTTTAAATCATTTGCCACTGTTCAGCTGTGCAGCAAGCCAGACCGCCCATATGTGACCTAAAGAGAGCCTTGTCAGAACCACTAGACATAAAAGCATTCCAATTATCGACCATACTGCTTTAATAGAGGAGGCAACTAATATGATAGTGTAAGTGATTCTGCCACTGAGAAGCTCTTCGTCACTGTCAGATTAACACTTGAGTTAAACTCTTGTAAATCAGTCACATTATGCCGTCGGTTGAGAAATAAACACAGACCTATTACTCTTAGAATTCCAGAGGGCTCTCCCTGCCATCCGAGTTATGCAGGATGCCCTATTAATCTGAATTTTGTCATGTTTATTATTTTGCAATTACTAATGTGGATAACGTTGGAAAGATTTAAGTTGTCTATGATTAGATTCTGAAATGTATGTAAATGCCTAGCAAAGTCTTCTGTGAGGGAAAAGGAGAGACAGGGAGAGAGACAAAAACAGGAGACAGGTTACATGTAACTTCTGACTGAAAAAAAGCCAGCAGACTACCAATTTAATTAAATCCTATAGCCCTTTTTAAAAAAAAAAAGAGAAAAGAGCTCAGAGCATTTAAAAGCAAAATGCTCCAGTGTCTTCAAGCACAGGACCTCCCACAAGCTCCCAGCAAATTGCGCCTCCTAACCACTTACATGGTTGTGTTTGAGCCCTCTAATATGTATCAAATGAATGCTGAAACTGAAAATAATAAATAAACAACTGATCTTGTGATGCTTCCTTCCTTTTGCAGTATTATTAAATGCTCGTAAAATACCTTTAAGTCATACATTTTTAGTTTTATGTATTTCTGCAGAATTTTGTCAAGTTTCTTGTCTCTTTGTCAAGTTTTCTGTCCTCTGCTCTACCTGAGCTACTTTGAAACCAAAATGAACATGCCTTTGTTTTTTCAATTGGGGTTTTAGATGTGAGAGAGTGGACAGATGAAGGTTGTTAACACTGGTTGAGATTTTCAGTGACACAATTCTGCAGAATTGTGTTCAATGGAGTCCTCTCAGGTGTATGAGAGAGAACAAAATAGAAGACTGGCTGTTGAGTTCGTTTGGGCTCAGGTTGCTTCAGCCAGATGGACATTCCTCAAGATTTCTAGCTTTCTCCTGTTTAGATACTAGGAGATATCTGGAACGAAGGCAGATTCTCAAATCGAAAATGTGTACAGATCTTTCTAAAAAAGCTGGTCTGAGATGATCTCAGTGTGTCCCAGGTCAGAAGCAGCAGCCGCAAAGACATTTTAGGCTAAATATTCTTTTTATGCTATCACCTTTCTCCAGCAAAGTAGAGAAAAAAGACTTTCTGTCACTTTTCTTCTCTATGAGTTTTTGCAGAGATCTTCTGGGAAGGCAGGGAGAAAATGCTGGAATTAAGAGGAGGGGGAAGAGGGAGAAATGGTCAACACTGTTCTAAAACTCTGCAGGAAAACAGTTTGGAAGATAATACGGTTTGAAACTGGATTAATCTTTATATTTCACTTTGCTTTTTAGAAGGCCCTTGAAAAGATGCAATGTCAGAAACCAAGGGAAGGCCAGTAAAACTATATTGTAAGCTGAGGAAAGCCAGAAAGGACACTTTTCCACTCTGCCTGTCTTCTAGTCCCTATGTGGAAAAGTGTGGTCTTGGAAAGGATGTATGGGAACTCAAGGGAGGAAACCCTTCACCCCTTGTCTAGGATGAAATTAATCAGGACAGAACTTGATCAGCAGTCCCTAAAGTGGTAACTGATTAAAAAAAAAAAAGCAAAAGGGAAAAAAAAAAGAAAATTGCCTGATAGAGACGTGTTGGATACATTGGATAAAAAATTCTGTTTTTTCAGTTTAGGTAATTCATGTCCTAGAGAACAACAAAGAAAAATTAAAAAGCTCTCAAAAGACAATGGGATCTATTCTGTCCTCAAATGCATGGCTTAGTTACAAGTGGGCTCTTAGCCAGCTTGTGTGCTCAGCTACATGTGTGCAATTTCCTTTGACTTAGAGCATATATTTTTGTGGTCAGAATCTGGACTTTTTGTATATTGTAATTCCTATTATTTATTTTCATTATTTGTATGTTATTATAAGGACCATGACCTCGATTTTTGAGCTTTGGAAAAACAAGGCTCTCTGGCCAATGGAGAGATTTCAGTCCAGTAGAACCAGCAGCATGTAGGGGATGGGAGCAGTCTATCAGTCCTCTACATGGTTGTATCTTTCCCAAATACAAATAAGTCTATGTAAATTTTGGTCACCTAGAGAATAAGTTACTTTCTTGAAATGGATAATTTCAGATGCCTGACGAATTCTCTGTCTGTCTTTCCCATCCCTCCGTGCACCCAGCACAACACTGCTTCCCACCCCAAGATTATTGAACCATAGTCTTCATCTTTAAGGCTAGTTTACCCTGGGAAGGTGCTTGGTCTTGTTCTGAGCACCTGCTTTTAACAGAGTCTACACACCACCGCAGCCAACTTCTGTTCTCAGCTACATGTGGGGCTTCCTTTGCGTTACAGTATATATTCTTCTGGGCAGAGACAGTTCTTTCAGGGTGTGGCTCTACACAGGCATGGAAGCCCATCTGTCTCACCTTTGCCTGGGGATTGTAAAGATGATGATGGCAGAGGACACAGAGTGGAGGAATTTGAAGGAGCAGAAGGCAATGGCTTCAACTGCTCTGTTCGGGGACCATACCCAGCATCTGACATGGCACTGGAAGAAGCATGAGGACATTGGTAGGTGGGAATTACACAAATCAGCTCTTCCTCTGAATGCATCTCTGTATACAGAGCTTCACTGTTTAGAGATCAACATGGTGAAAGCAAGAAATCAGATGGACTTAAAGACTTACCTCTCTGTGATGGAGGTGGAAGACTAGGGATAAGACAGAGGATTTTAAGCTCTCAGAAAAGAGTCAAACCAGTGTGTTCAGTCTGTCCTGCGTGCTGAATGCCAGTTTGAATGCCGGCAAGTGCAGCTGGGGTTCTGCAGGTTTGAGAGGGAAGGGTTTCAGGGCAGGGATCAGAGCCAGGGAACGACTGCTCTCTATCCCTTGCCACCATTGGCACCTTTCCTGGTGGAAGTCAGAGTGGGAATTAACACACACAGAACTGGTGCTGTTCCAACTCCCCAAGAGGAAAACAACATTTTTTCAAGCTATATGATTCTTGTTTGTAGCTACGTGACACGTTATTTAATGACTGTGAAATACTGCATTGTTCTGATTTTGAAGATGAGTACATCTTTGGAGGACCACTCTCATTTTTCTAAATGCTTTTTAAATGCAACATTTACAAACACCTTCATTTTCTTGTTGCTGCTGACTCACTCATCAACATTTTAAGCTAAACAGCATATGGCTTATAGCTTTGTACAAGCAATTGTATACAATTCATACATTTTCTGGAATTAGAAAGCCTTGGAAACACGATGACAATTTTCAGAACTACAGGTTTATTCTTAAAACTAGGAGATCTGTGAGGTCTATTCTTCATTTTTACAGATTTTTCCAAGTAATCCAAAAAAGAGTTGCTCAGGGCATCACAATTTCTTGGCTGCAAAATAACAGAAACAACATAGGTGGATATTTAGATGTTTAATTCCCACATGTGTTCAATGTGCTTTGTGGTCTTTAGATGGAAGGGTATTACTGGATTGTAAGGTATTGTTATCAGCATCTAAGACATCTCTTGCTGAAGATTTAAATCAGCTTCCCCTGGAAACATAGGAAATAGGATTTAAAAGGACCTCCTGCATCAAGTTCAAATCCCAGCTTTTGTTGTCAACCGCACATCACATAATTGGTTTCATGAAGTACTCAAGTTTCATGCTTTAACCAGTGAAATTTCTTGCTCCCCCTACTCCTGTTGGAGGGCTGCTCCAGGATATCATTCCAGTGCTTCCTTCTAATTTCCCGTTGGAGTTTATTCATGACCGTTTTATAACCATTTGTTCTTATGTCAACATCATCCTTTAAATAGCTCTTCTACCTCCTTGTATATTTATAGACAACTCTTATGTTCTCTCTCAGACTTTGTTTTGTTTGTGTAAACAAGTGTAGCACTTTTAGTCTCCCATACACCTTGGTGCTTGTCCTAATTTGAATTAATTTTATTGCACATGGTGCAATAAAATGGGTGACCCAAGCTGTATCACGCTGTCTCACTGTATTCTGTCAGAGCAACTGCATTCAGTGAAAAACAGAAAAAACCCCCACCATTTCCAGATAACTCTCCCATATCACACCTTTATTTAGTACAGGCACAACTTATCTAAGACTCACACTCAACTTTTATTAGTAAGAAAAATAATCCAAATTGTTTAAGTACCCAACTTGTACCTCTTCTTTTAGCCAGCTATCCACTCAAATTGGGTTCCTAAAACCACTGCTTCATTATTTGTTTTCTGAAGCATACCATCTTGAGGCTATACTCCTGGATCTAACCTCATTCCATCCCATTCCTTTTCTTCCCTTTTCTCTGCTTATTATGTTATTGGTATTTTTCCCCAGCTTTGTGTAATCAGAAAATTTCAATTGCACATATTCTCTTTTTGAAGTGTGGTTATTAATGAAAATATGGCCCTACAAAATGATCAATACTAAAAGCAATATGTGTAGGATTAGAGTACTGATCTCTCTCCATCCCAATAGATCTGTTTTCAGCACAATGCAGTTACCTCTTCCCCAATCAGTTCCTCACAGTTCTTCCAACTGATCTCTGCTTTCTCTAGTTTAAATAATAGCCCCTCCCCACACAATGCCCTTTAATATGATTTACGGATACCCAGACGAGTGAGATCTATTGTATTTCTTTTCTTTAGAAAAACCTCATTATTTATGAAAGAAAGTTATGAGAGCAGTATGGCATGATCTATTTTTGGAAAAACCTGATGTGTTTTAACACATCTCTTGTTTCCTTCAAAATTAATTTTAAAACCTGGCATGCAACGAGACCGCATTATGAATCTAAATAAATGCTGCAACAGTCACGTACTTGGTACAGTAATGGGTTAATTGCTGCAGTGCAGGAGGCTGATAGGGAGCCACAAGAAGGTGCATGCCTTAATGAGGAGCTGGTAAGGAGCCCTGGGGCATGGAATAGGGGCTAATATAAAGGAGAAAACAGTAGGAATAGAAAGCTGAGCAACCTAAAAAAAGATACACTTGCTCTTTACTTGTTTAGGCTGCAATTACTGTCCTGCATGATCACTGACAAAAGTTAGAAACACTAAAGTAACTCAATGAGATGGATATGTGCATGGAATATTTCTGTCCCAGACTAAGTTTTCTAAGTTTTAAGGATTCACTGGCACTCCCTATTATGTTTTCTCAGAACAATGAGCTACCAGTTAAACTGAAAACCGGAGCACTGTTTTGATGGGTGGACACACTATTCTTACAGTCAGTACTTTTGATTTCTGGGTAGGGACTCTGTTTACAGGCTACATTTTATTTAAAAGAGCAATTTTTGAAAGACATCAAGTTCACTTGGTCTAAAGGACTATCCACCAAATATTGGAAAGGAGTAACTCTAACAACTGGATCAGAACAGCTCCGCTGCAAATGCCTGCTATGCAATGACACTGATCCACTCTGTGACGCTTTTTTCCGGCTTCCAGGTAAAACTACACTCAGTTGCAATTTCAGATGGGTCAGTAACATACAAAATACTAACTTTGCCTTACTACAAAATTAGTTCTTTCCTTCTTGGGTGATGGCTGGCCAGGGCAATGGAAAACATGAGGATCAAAACCAAAGAAAAGTTGTTCAGACCTCAGCAAATGTTTAGCTTGATGTCCAGAATGGTCAATCAAGCATTTGATATCTCTCCACTTCATGAATTAATTGAATACCTTTGAGTCATATTTCTTCAATAATCTTTTTTTTAAAGTAGATAGTTTTTTCTTTATACCTGGTGCACAAGTAGTGGGCTTTATAATATGTTCTTTCTCTAACTGTAGCAGCACATGGTATCTGGCCTTCACAAATTGCTAATTGCTGGACATCCCTTTCTAGGATTAATTAATTATAGTAATAAATCAATATTATTGTAAATGGAACTAGGAACAGTCAGACTTAATGCATGTTGGTAATCATCTAGGTAAACAGTAGAGGTAACTTCCAAGTCAAATAATAAGATCCTCAAAAGCATGTTTCTATAAAACACAAGTAAATATATAGTTCTTTAATAAAACATCTGCAGAGCCCCAGAAAAACATTAAACTGGAACAAAGTAAAAGAGAATTTGCCTAAACATCAGCTCAAATCTTTTTCTGTACCATTCTTTTATACTCATTTTATTCTAATGGATCTTCCCCCCTCCCCCCCCCAAATTATACCTTTCCTCTTGATCCTCCAGCCTTTTGCATCTTCCTTGCTCTCTTTACAGTAGAAATTGCCATACAGGACCAGACAGTAAGCCTTTCGAGTCTAATATTCAATCTCTCTGAAAGAACCAGTGTATCCAGTCTACTCCTTGTCTTTAACAGAGATTGACCTAAAGCCTGAATCTTGTGATTAGTATCCCTCTTACAAAACAGATAACTGCAAGTATTTGGTACTATCTGTATAACTATCTTGTAGAGTACTTGGCCTCGGTGAACAAGGGCAATTATTACCACAAGCTAATTATGTCCTGTGACTAAGGAGGGGAAATATTTTCTTTTCATGAGTTTCCAAAGACTGGCTTTTACTTTCAGGCAGTATTTCTTTACCCTTATGTAGTGATAGGAAAGCAAGGATAAAAATTCCTGATTGACCCCTACTATTATTTTGGAAATTTTTATCATAGTAGCTCTGATTTTTTTCCTTCCTTTATTTTTGAAGTCTACTTTTGTCTGTTGCTAACATTTTTATTGCTGTGTAGCCTTGATTTCACAGGGTCTGTGCACCAAGTACTACATAAGCATTTAAGAAAGCGACGTCTTGCTCTGAGCAAGATGAGACACCAATGGGTGAGTGGGCAAGAAGTAATGCACTCATTAAGGAGCTGTTGTGCTGGAAACATGGCATGCACATGTGTATGTGTGCTTTAAAGTGGGATGTCCTTCCAGAGAAGCTGCACCAGTTTTACATCACCCCACACCGATGTCCCTCAGCACAGACAGGTCGGCACGCAGTGCTGCTGTGCTCCCTGTCCTGCAGTTCGAGCTGAGTAGCCTGTGGGTGGCAGGGAGCAATGGGGAATTGGCAGACCTGCAAGGTCAGTTGGGAACCTCTCATAGCCCAGAGGCAGGTTGCCACTCAAGCCCCAGGGACAGTGATCCCGCTGCAATCTGCTCCCTCACTTGGGAAAACAGGTCCTCAGAAAGGAGAGGGAGAGAGCTGCCATGGGGGAGGAAGAAGAAGGAGGAGTGGACTGTGTGGTTCATTGACGGTATGGGGAGTGTGGGAGAGGGGAACCCGGTAGTAAATGGAAACAGATGGGCAAGTTCACAGGAGAAGAGGTGGAAGAATGAAAAAAAAAGGCTATCTTTGGGAGGATGGAGGGGACAAAGGCTGAGAAGCTCAGAGAGTGTAAAGCATCCTCTCTCTTCAGATAAGAGACTTGTCTCTAATACAAAAAATCTGGGAAGGATAGGTCTGCCGTCATCCCCTTGAAAGTGTCACATACTAATGAGGTAGAAAGAAAAACATGCTTAATTTTCCACTAAGATGATAGTTGGTAAATTAATGTTTTTACAGTGGTTTATGCATATCTGATCTCCCTGTTTTGATGGTATTTTCTCACCATGTTCATCCCAAGCTCAACCACATTGTGCCTCATCCTTAAGAAAGAAAATAGCACTTGATTACAAGCAATAGAGAATGGTCTAGATGCTGTAGACCCCATAACCATGAGCTACATGCCAAAAAACTTCAGGAAACTTGACGTAAACAATCTACATAAAACTGTGGAAACAGTATCTCTGACTGTTATTGAATGGAGAATCAGTTCCCACAGAAACATTTACAATACAAAGTGCTACAACACAAATCTTATAAAATTATTCTTAAAATTTAATTTGGCTGGGGCAGATCTGTCTATTAACTTCTGAAAAAGTGATTAAATTGGTACTAATCCATATTCTTGCTATGTTGTTGGTTATCTGTGTATGGACAATTATTTTGCCATAGAAGTCTCTTCTATTGATTTTTCTTAAATTATTTCTTTGCTATAAACTGTTATCTGTTCTGCATAATAGGCCCAAAGAGGGACTTTAACATATGACAACAACAACAAAAAAGCCTGTACCATTAGTTTGGATCACTGTGAAATGTAGAAAAGTTTCTGGAAATTCAGCCAGAAGAAAATTTGTTCCTGGTCATGTGCAGTTGCTGTAGAACAGGTACTACTGATCCAGAGTAGACCTCCAGGTCATTGAATCATCTGTTCTTCAAAAATGCAAGTCTACCACAAGTTGATTGCTCTCTTGTAGGTTCTCCTCATCCCTGCATGAGTGGTGAGAGAAAGATGGATAAAGTTGGATATGCTGTTAGGGGTAATGTTCAAACGAGAAAGTAATGTACATATATTGCTTTAGATCCCATCCCATCAAAAAACTGCTGAGACCTCTAATTCTCATGATGATACCTTTGGGAGCTGTAGGCATCTTGAAAACAATCCTGCATGTCACAGTAAGTCTCTAACAGCACGTGCATCAAAGCACTGTATTGCAAGAGTAACAGAAGAAATAATTCATGCAGTAGATCATTTCCATTTTCATTTAACAAACAATTTGTTACCCAGATATAATTGTTGCTGGGAGGATTCCCTAACCTTAAATTTGGGATGATACAGTAATTTTAGAGATGCATTTTAAACATCAGCTAAGAATACTGGAATACTGAGACAGAGATATATCTGCACGGAAATCAGGGGAAATAGGGAATTAGTCTTAATTGGCACTCTATTTAAAAACACAAAACAAAAATTGTAAAACTTTATACAAATACAGACACTTTTACCCAGGATGCAGAAGACTAATCAAGTTCCTTATGATGAAAATTTTCTTTTTATTATCATTATTTTCTATTATTTGCATTGTGAAATGCCTTTGGGCCCTGAACTAGAAGCCAGGTTCCATTATAATGGATATTGAGCAGGTAATGAAAAGACAGCCTTCCTGCCAAAATGTTCTTGAGCTGAATTTATGTCTATATTGTAGTCAGAAGACAGAAGTTACTGCACATAGCATGGAGATACTACAGTCAGTCCTAAGTTAGGCAGCTTGGTAACCTAGCCTCAGGAACACAGGCTTAGTGAGGGCTAGTTACCCTTCTATCTCAGTAGATTTTGCAAAGGTATAAGGGAAAAAAGCAAAAAGTGAATCTTGAGGGGAAGAAAATAGACTAAAGAGCGGGAAAAGTTAGTAATGTCATCAGATTTTACATGTAAACATAATGGCTTAGAAGGACATACAGGGAAGGTTGTGAGGTTACTCCAGAGAGAAGGAAAGTCAGAGGTAAATGTAGAGTTTGGAGTTACACTCAATCTAACAGCAAAATCCCTGCTGATGGGTAGTTGTGCAAACTTGCCTGCCATCTTTGTTGTATACAAACTGCTTCTGGTGGAGAAACACACAGCTAGCATCCCTTGATGGCACTGGGGATTAATTGAGCATTATGTCTTTTGGAAAGTAGCAGCATTTTCTTGGAAGGCAACAAGGGGAAGCTGATAGTTTTGCTGTGTAACTGAGTTTCATAATGAAATGTTACCATAGAGTGAATCCTTGTTGCCTTAAACCTACTCTTAAACCTTTATTAAGAATAACTTTTTAAGTGTATTACCTAATTGTTTAATTTGAGGATCTTACTGCACAATTTCTTAACATGTTTGGCCTCACCTAGATGAGACAGCATTACTGCTTAGAAGTCAGGAATGTGAAAGTTAAGGTTGAATGCACCGTTTTCCCTCCTTTCTGCAAACACCTTGTGACGCAGTCTAACTATATTGCCCAGTACTGTTTCTCTGTTTTGACATTTTACAGATCCTCAAATAAACCACTTAACCAGTGACATTAATGTGTCCATAGGTTGGAAGCCATTACATTATGTTATTCTGTAGTTTTATTCAAGATCCAAACATCAGAGAACACTTGAATAAAACATAGGACATTTTTAAGGCAAAGTGATGCAATCTTACAAGTCTTAGGAAAAGGTCTGTGGCTAAAAAGTAAAAAAAAAGAATTTTCAACTTAGTGTTAATCGTAAATAATTTTCAAGTGCATATATAGGGCTTATTTGACAATGGGTGGATTAAAGTTAGGTACACATAGACTATTTTTTAAATTTAATTTTTTGGCCTGTTGTATTCAACTGCCAGAATAAGAAGTTTCGACAAGTTTTAATTGCGTTTTTTTTTTCTAATGGGACATTTCATTCAAACTGGTGTTTGAACCTATGATGACTGAAAAATTAGATTCATTAAATCTGGAAATAAGGTGAAGCATGGAGAATTCAGCCCTGTTTCAGAAGATGAAGAACATGTTGAAATCCTGAGTTATGAAGAGAAGGAATGTCAGTACATTCTCTTCTATCAAATTTCCTTGTGACTTCTGTTGTGAGGCTTTTGATTTTATATACCTCTGATTAATTTACCTTTCACAGGACTGGGCACTCCTGAGCTGTAATGTGCTTCACAGGGAAAGTATACGTGAATAACAGGAACAAAAATGATGCTACAAGAGGCTCCAGGCTTTTCATACTCTCCAGAAAAATTATGTGTGAACACATTAGGTAAAATTTTAGTGCCCCTGACACAGATGAAAATTCTGTTGTGGGATTTCATAAGTTTAGAAGTTCCCATACAGTTCATAATTCAATGTATAAAGGTGTCTAAGAAATTACAGCCTTGCAGGGCTTTTCTAGGTAAGGCTTAGCTATCTGTTCTGTATCTCCTTCAGTAGTGATACCACTGATGAATTTAAAATCCATTCACTCAGCAATTATTCTCAGTCTACTTCTGTAATTCACCACAAAGTAGGAAGACTGCCTGGCTTGAGTCCTGACTATATCACTTGGTGAAGTGGAGAGAACAGGAGAGAGGGAAACAAAGAGAAGGCAGTTTTGCTAAGGAAAACCACTATTAATCTTTATATCCATTTCCTCTTTTGTATCCAAGCAAATTTGAAAAGTTTTCTTCATATTCAGTGGACCAGTCTACCTCTCTCCTAGTTCTTTTACAGTTAACAGATTTATATAGGCTGGGTTAGCCTGTCCTAGTTACTAGCATGGTACTTATGCCTTGGTTTTACATTAATTGCTACCACCTTTCATTAAATAAGTGAAGATATAACTTTACTACCTCAATAGAAATGTTTCTGTATTTGTACTATAAAACTGTAGAAGTCAACCTAACCTAAAATAAAAGGTTTCCTCAAGAAGTTTTCATTTTTTTTTCTTGTAAATTAATAGTGGGCTGACGCACATATCTTTCTGATATAAGAGATATTTACCCATGTATAATGCAGGAGTTGATAATAATGAGAATTTTTTAAGTCTATTTACTGTACTATTTCTGAGGGCCTATATCAAGTGATGAAGCCATTGGTCTTACAACTTCCTCTAATATGAAGTGACTTCAGTGGACAAAATTACACGTTAATGTTTTAGTGTTTTTCAGATGTGTTAATTATTTCCTATAAATCTTGTTTAGTATTCACATTACAGTAGTTCCTAGTGTTCCCAGTCATGGACCCTATTGTGATAGATGGGGTAGAAAATACAGAAAAATTACAGAAGCTCATTCTGCAAAAGCTTGAAAGCAATACAGAAATTCATTCTTCATGAGCTTGAATTCTATGCATAAGATAGGCAATGGCAGTTAAAGAGGCAGATAACTGAGGCCATATCAGAAACAGGCAATATTGGTCAGTATCGTAGGTAGTGTTCATAAGGGGTTGAGGAGTAACTATAAGTTGCTGATGGCTCAAGCTGAAAAAAATATGATTTCAGTAATAACTGATATTCAAATAGAAAATAAATAGCAAGCATTTGAGCATTATAAGTCTATAATCCATAAACGGTTCATGTGATCCCATGATGGATAGGTCAGCTTTGTACAGATAGTCACCCTGATGGATAACAGCACTCTTGCTGCACCTAGGAGAAATTACGTGGAATCTGTCCAGGCATACTCAGTCCTGGCCTGTGCCAGTGAAATGTTTGGGTTTTATTATTTTTTCCCATTTTGCCTTACTAGAACTCGTCAATGAAATTATAACCTTTTGTACTAGCACACTTTCCTCTTATTTATATGAAATACCAACTTCACTACATACTACACATGCTTCCTTTGACACCAATCTTTATGTACCTCAGGCTTTTAAAAACCTCCTGCTAGTAAGCTCATATCTCCTAAGCCTTGATGGTTCAGACAAAGAATCTGTTATAACTCTTCCCTCTTTTGTGTTTGGTGGACTTGCAATTCTATATGAAGTCATACCTAAACTACAGGGCGTTTTCGCAGGGATTAGATATTGAACACAGCATCCCACAAACTATGCAATGTATCTTAGGAATTTAAAGAAGAGAGCTCTGTGAAACATTTATAAGGGACCCTTGTATAATAGAAGACTGGTATTGGATGAGATTTGAGACAACTCTAAGATTTGCGAACATCTCTGAGAAGATGCACATCAGCATGCAAGATTCAGGCAAAGTTTCGGCAATGTGTGAGAAGGTTCCCCGTTGCCCAGCAAGTTTGTAGGAAACCTCAGCCCCCAGAGGACCTTTCTCAAGCAACATGAGAATAAGTTTGTCTCTTCTTGGCCATCCCTGGTGGAGAGAGGTTTTGAAACATAGGGTTTTTTTGCAGAAGGATGGAAATGGAAATCTTGACGTGTGTCCATACTGCCTAAATTTTGGCACTTGACAATTCATGGAGGGCAGTAGTCTCTCATTGGGGTGATCTGAAGCAGTAGCCATTAACATAAACAGCTGAAGAAGACAAATCTGAGTAAGTATGTAACTAAATTTAGGTAGTATATATACTGCATACCATATGTTTCAGACTTCCTTTCCCACGGAAGTAGTGATAAATAAACTCCTGCCTCTTGTTCCTAGTGGGGATGACGTGAAGTGTTAAAATATTAGGTGAGGGGTGTCAGAGAATGGGAGAGAGCTGTGAGTTAATTAACTGGCATGTCTATGAGAGCTGTGCCTGGAGGCCACTGCCAGGACTGGCAACTCAGCGTGCCGAGCACTGTACAAACACATAGGAAGAAATAGCCGTCAGCCCAAAGAATCTGCTGTCCAAATAGACAAGAAAGATGAGAAGAACAGAGAAACGTGGAAGGGTATGCTGTTTCTGAGATTTGCTTCAGTTGTCTACTCCCATAATCAGTAAATCCTGAGGAAAAAACCCAAACAACCCTTTAATTCAGCCAGAGTCCTCAGCAGATACTTTTCAGTGCAGTTCCAAAATTTTTCCAACAGCCTTCAGGCAGCAAACTCTTTTAATGAGAGGATGTTGACTACCTCATCTACGTTTCTAAGTTCCCAGACTACACAGTTATCAGTTAGCCTGGCAGAAACTGTAATTCTGGTGTCAGTGCTACCACTGATTACCATTTCGTAGGTAGCAAAGAAGTCTCAATTGCCAATAATAATTGTGAAAGAGTTAGAGTTAGTGAACAGAGAGTAGAAGGCAGGCAGAGAGATGCAGTGAGGAATTACACAAACTACAAATTGCCTAATTTTATTATTTTACATATTCCTTTTCTGGTAGAAGTGGGATATTATACAAAACAGGCCAAAATGGGATATCGAAAGTGACTTAATCTGAGGCAAAATAGTAGGTGCACAGAAATTAGTAGTACAGTAATCAAACTAAAATATCTCAAAAGAAAAAATATTAATTAAAAGGCTTTTAGCTTTTGAGAAAGGGAATCCCATTGTATAATTAGATCATGAACTAAGACCTTTCACCAGTGCAAATTCACACTGTGTGCTATTTAAGTGCTACCTCTTGATTCTCCTACTGCAGCTTCTTATAGCAAACCCTGTTCTGTTTCTCTTTGTGCAAACCCAATCACATCACATCAAATTATACAACTAATTAACACAAACACCTTAAAAATTGCATATTATTTTGGCAAGCCAAATTAACGTCAGTCTCCTGAAACCATGTTTAGTAATTCCCCCTGACTGTAGTAACGCCTACTACTGAGAGAAGGGCTAATCAACTACAGGCTCTCCTGCTGATGAGCTGAACCAAGTAACCAGATGTTTATGCCTTCTAGGTTAATGGAAATGTCATGCACGTTTTTCTCTCCACCTAGGTGAAGAACTAATTCCGCCACGGCCATGCTCTAGGTAGCTCTCTTGTGCTGCTTCCGAGAGGTCCTGCTAGTTAATCCTGAGCAGACAGGTACAGCCTTGCTAAAGGTGCTCTGGTTTAAGCCAGCTAATCCAGCCCGTCAAGAAAGCTTGCTGCTGAGGTTTCTCACTCAGGATATGGATAGCAAAGAGTAAGTTAGTGAGCATCACTGTGTAAAAAAAAATACATCCATCATATTGTACTGTACGTAAAAGCTGGGCAAAGTATGTTTTTTTGTGTATTGGCAAGAGGTCCCACTGGTATTAAATTACTTAATGAGATGTCTATTGCAATTAAAAGAATCATAACATTTATACTAACGTTTTAAAGCTTGCTTATTTCAGGAGTGTCAGTTTACATGAGATTAAATAGACAATAATGAACATGATTAAGTATTCCATATTAAAACTGAGTACTGTGTAACTGTCTAGTAAAATCTTAATATTAAACTATACTGTATAACTTACAGGGCAGTATAAAAGCTTCACATTTAGATGTATCCCATCTTGAATCTCAAATAATGGACTTAGTATTAAATGTGAATAAAAAATAAAAAATGCATTTATATATAATCTTACAAAATATATTTACATTATATATTTATTTAAAAAGCTTAAAGTGTACTTTGATGGATGATACAGTCATTTTCAGAGACAGTAAGCCATAATTTAAAGACACTGTGTAATTATTTAGCAGCAGTATTTTCTAAGTTCAGCTGACTTGCGCTTCTTGTGCTAGATGCTAGTGCTAGATTGAAAAACTGTGTATCGGTAAGCCCTGCTATTCCAGATGCTTACCTGGTGCAGGAAAAAGATATGTGGCACATTTAAAACACTACTTGAGGAAGAAGGGAATTAGACCTATTCAAGCAGATTTAGTTTGAAAAATGCAGTCACTGTATTAATATCAGACCCCACCCCCTGCAGCTAACTATACTCTTTATTTTGTTTTTCAATAAATTTGCAGTAGCATATACAGACTGTATGCCAAAGTTAGTCTTTTTATATTTTAAATTTCCTTAACATGCTCATTGCTGTATTAACATCTGTTCTGAAACTCCCACCACCACAGCAAGGAGGCATCAATTAACATCAGTTTGGAAATGACAGATATTCAGTCAAGGAGGAATAAAACTCTACAGCAATTTTTGCCAGCAAAATCTCATCATGTGTGCAAAGATGCAGTCTACTGGTAGCACCAGTTTGATATTTGAGGGGATGGATCACTGAAAGAATGAGGTTTGCCTCATGAAAGGAGACATGCATGAGCCCTTAATTGTAAATTCAAAGATAAGGCCACTGAACTGAGAGTGACCTGGCTCTGGTCCCAGAAACTTCTGTTTCACTAGATTTAGTTTCTACAGCAGAAAAATCTAGCAGTGTGAGAGGCAGTCTTTCAGACAGCTAGACTCACTTACTAGTGAAAGAAATATTAGAAAACTGAAATTTACCCAGGATGCTGTGGTTACTAGAGTGGACCATAGACTACCTGACACCTGGTCATCCTATATAACTTAATATGCAGGCTAGTTACTAAAACAGTGGAGCTTTCTGGCTGGCTTTCAGGGCTGTCTCCAAGAATGGTGGAGAAAGTACAGTGTTATGCAAAGATCCATGTACAAGAAGCAAGAAAACAACCTTTAACCATCTTGTCAACTGTACATTTCTTCCAGCAGCTTCCTTTGCTTTTGCATGCTATGACTTAACAAACTAGAATTTCATTGAGTATTTTTGAGAAATCAGTGGAAAATGAAGATTGAAAAATAATGTATGAACTATTATTATGTTGCTTTCTTTGACAAAAAAGAAATAAATTCTTAAAAAGCAAAGAGAGAGATATAAAGAAATGAAACAGAACATAAAACAGTTTTTTTAATTTTTATTTGGAAGATAAGCAATTCAGCTGGAAACTAATTTGATATTTTAGGAGTACGAAAATTTTCAGAGAAACATTTCCCTTTCAAAAGGGAAATTGCTGGTCTTTTAGTGAGGAAAAGGTTACTTTCATAAAGAGTTTTCTATTGATCTAATCAACATCTCTGTGATGGAATGACAAGAATCGAACAAAGGTTGCTGAACTGTGAAGAACTTTGGCTTAGAGCAAATAATTTTGGGGCCAAGACCAGCTGTCATAAGGAGTGAGGGACTTTTATGGTGGAGCCAATGGTAGTGTGTATGCATATATTTTTATATATGCATATATATATATATACATATATACAGACAGAGAGAAAGAGGAATGGTGTAATATTATCAGACAGTTTTAGAAACATGGGAAATTAAAAATGTATTCGGAGAGAGTATAATTGAATATTTTCCATTGTCTTGTGGATTCCACAAAATGAAGGAGATTTTGTTTCCTTGCAGAAGCATTTCCCTGTACACTGGTTTGTGCCAAAAAGAAAGAAAGAAAAATCACCTTGAACAGTTCAAATTAAAAACAATAATCCCAGACAAAAGACTACCATGACAATCACAGGATCACACCAACATAACTTTGGTCTTTGTGCTTTTTATTCAGCAAAAGGTCATTGGACCTCATATATCCTGCTTTGCAGATCTAGACTTTCTGTTAGTGTAAGGTTGGAGAAGGAATAACAAAATTTTGTCCTAAATACATCTATGACACCCAGGCTTATTTGGCACAGCTGTATTCTGACTAAAACCTTCAATTACCAAAGTATATAACATATTCCCATTGGGCTGTTCGGTAAAGTCTGGAGAAAAAACATGAGGTTGATCTATCCCCCTGCAGAACTGGGAACGAAGTTAGACTTCTGAGCTATAGGTGTTTGTTATATATGCGCTAGTTTCTCTGTAACCAACTTTCTATCATGTACTATCTGTACAACTTTCTATCTGTACTCACCAGTATCATAAACTTTTGTGTGAGGCTACTTGCCTGGGCAGCAAAAATAAATAAAGAACTATTCACAACAAAAATAATGTAGAGGAAGGACAACAGCTGAGAAAAACAGTTCTTGGAGAAAGTAAAATGATCTAGGATATCTGTTACTTCCTGAAAGTTCTCACAAGTTCATCCACCACGCTGAATGTCTTCTAGCATGAAGGAATCCTGTGACATTCAGGATCACAGGAATGTTAAGTTGTATCACACTGGAAGCCCATTTGGTCCACTGTCCTGTGAACAGTGATCAAAGCCACACACTTCAAAGGAAGGTGCAATGAAGTATGAACAAGACACTTATGGAAATATACAGCTTTTGATTCTTCTTTCTTATTCCAGACAACCAGTGAATGGCTTGTGCTTTGTAGCTAGGGAATTTCTGCCTCTTCTAACTTTAAAATTGTTTTAGTATCATTGTGTACCTTCTTTTCACATGAAAAAGCTTCCCATTTCATTTCAATGAAACTGAGATAAAATGTAATCTTATTGCATTAATTTCTCCCCATTTTATCGATCCTGTGTGGTCAACTTTTCATATTCACATTCACGTATCTCAGTGGATAAAATACTCTTTTTTGGTAGTCCAGTAGCCTTTGAAAGACTTAGGTGAGCAAGTTATAACAATCTGTTCAAAGAATTTCATCCCCTTTGCTCTTTGCAATGCAAAAGCTTCAAAGGTCAGTTCAGATAGACTTCGCACACTGCAGAGGTGTTCATTATGTAAACTCATGGATACATTTCTCATGGGAGCATATGAGCATATGAGCAGCTTTTAAGATATATTTGCTGTGTATATATGTTTATTCCTTAATAATTGAGCAAGATAATGAAAACTCTGGTGGAGAATGTAGTTGCTAGAAAAGGATCATCAGTATCCTGAGAGAGGCAGAAAGTATTTTGACAGACTTGATACAGTAGGGTAAGTCTTTCCCTTACTACAGTTATTCCAAGGATAACAAGCTGTGTTGAATTTCTTCAAAGAGGAAAAAAGTTTTTCTGCTTTGGGCACACAAGCTCTACTAAATATTTTGGAGGAAAATGTTTCTTTCTTCTGTGTTTGAACGGCAGCTAAGGATAAAAAAAGAAGAAATACTTCCCTGACAAAACCTTCAGACCATCTTTCTGGAGAGTTCTTATTTGATGGCAAGAATGCAAGAGACTCTAAGTACTAAATCACCTGAATTTAAAAATTATTCTCAGTTTCAAGTGTGTGGATGACATTGACTGGCATATGGTATTTTCCTTACTGAGGATAAGAACAAATAGTGTCCTGACTAGTGCACCACTGGAATGTTGATTTTTGTGTGGGATAAGGTTTGCCAGGGGTTTGTAAACTTTTTAAAGGGAAAAAATTGTAATCTGACAGTGATTACTGATTTTTTTTTTTAATGTTTGGGGCTTGACAAAGAGCTATATTCACTCCATTGAGTTTAGCAGATGTTTCAAGTGTGAACAAGGGCACAAATGAAAAGCCATGGAAGCAGTCAGACTTTGTGCTGGGGTATATGCTATAAAAATAATAACAAAGGGAATTGGAAAGCCACTGAAATAAAAGACTGTGATCCAGTTTAGGTCCACACATCGTAATGCATTATGAAGCAGTTATTTCTCCCAGTTAATCATTAAATGCACTCCTACATTCTTAAAGCTAATGTGAGGAACACTTTTTGGACAGAGAAGAAAAGTACACACAATGGATGTGTAAGCAAGAAACATGCGAAGCAACAAAATAACAACCTTATGTTCTGTAAGCTCTATATTCTTTTACAACTAGGTTGTTTCATTAATAATTCCAGAGCATTAGTATGTATTGTGTTATTCTGTACAGCTTGTTGTACAGAAACAATTCAATAAATGAAAAGTCTGAATTCTAAGTATTATTATTATTATTATTTTTGTTCAGATTTCCTTTGTGTTGCAAAATCCTTTTGATTGCTTCAGACCTACAACAATCCCCTGTTGTTTATTATAAATAACAAGTTGTTTTATTTCTCCAGGCTTGCAAGTTTCATTTTCTTCTGTTGCTATAATTTCTATTCATTTTGAATATGAACACATTTTCCTACAGAAGTAGTCTTGTATCTAACTGTACCTTGTGATTTTTTGGCTGTGAAAAGTATTCTAGTTGATGAGAAAAGGGCGAAAATCATTCCACCCCCTCACCAGAGTGAACCAAACTTTCTAAGGATATATTTTTCCCCCTTTCTGAAAGGGAATAGGTAATGGTTTCAATTCTGACTGCCCACTTGCTAGACATATTTTTCTATCAAATTCAGAAACAAGTTAGTGGTGGTGCCATTAACTTTATTTCTGATAGAATTCTTATCGTGTAAAATTGATCCAGTAGTGTCAATAACAATATAGACTTTGTTCAAAAAGTGCTACTTAAAACACCAGCGTTGGTGTGGATTTTACCACAATCACCAGTTTTGCAAAATCTTTGAAAACTGTACAGTCTTTTTCTGAACTGATCTTTTCTATAATGGGTGAGGAGAGGGAATTATGGCCTCCATGATAAATTATCTCATATTTTTGTCTATCTTTCTTCCCTACTGAGAACTTTGCATATTTTCCATACTTAAGGTTGAATAACAGAGCTGTCTGACACCAATACTGTAATTTTTAACTGTGCTTTTTTAGTTACTTTTTTTTTTTCCCCCCACAATCAGAGCCCTCTAGAGCCCACAATCAAGGATTCATTGGTTTATGAAATCAGACAGACTGGATCATGCTGCTCATCTGTTCTCTCTGCCATTCTCACTAACACAAGAGAGTACACGTGATTTACTTCAATGAACTCTTACTCCCACAGTTTCCCAGTGTCCCCCCCTGAAACCCTTAACAAAGATGTGATCAATCATTTTGGTCTTCATTCAACTAGAAAAATGTGCTAAGAGGTACTATAAGATGACCAGAGCTTGTATTTCTGCCTAACAAACTGATAATTTTGTATAACCAATTTACCCAGTTTTTCTAAATGTACAGGAAAAGGAAGTACAGCTAAAAGCATGCCTCTGGTAAGAGTCTATTGACATTTTAACTGCTGAGGATCCATTTTAAACCTGCAGAATCTAAATATATTGGGGGCAGGGGAGCTGAAGTGTTACATCTACTATTTCTTGTGGTTGAGAATCTCTGTCCCACAACCGCAGGGGCAGCCTTCACATTCAGCGAGGGTGAATTCACAGGCCATATCTTTAATTTGCCAACTCTCTGCAATGAATGTCTAAGATGCATCCTTCTCACTGACTCCGCCACTTACAACTCACCTTAACTTTCATCTGCAGAATTGCATTTT
The DNA here is from genome assembly GCA_013396775.1 of Cephalopterus ornatus. NCBI lineage: Eukaryota > Metazoa > Chordata > Aves > Passeriformes > Cotingidae > Cephalopterus > Cephalopterus ornatus. The sequence continues at coordinate 76,227 of VZRE01014426.1, read as the reverse complement.
TTTTCCTTTCAAGCACTGGTGGCTGCTATTGTTTCCTACTTATATCTGTTGAAAATACAACATCAACAACCACTTTCCAAGATCATGAAATCATTGCTTTATGTCCTTCTACTGGGTTTCCTTTCTGCATCACACTGAACATTATGCTTCTCATCTTCTTGACTTAAGTTATCAGTACTTCATGATGTTGTTTCTTTCAGAGCCTCTGGCAGACATCCACCATCTGCTGGTTAAAATTCAGATGGAATATCAGTGGTGCCCTCCTCCTCTGGGAGATGACCCTCACCAACAATTCTAAATGCCACTTCATTTTCTTCTTTCAGATCTTTAAATATCTCCATCTGACAGCTTGGGACCTAAGGAGAGCTTTGTCCTACTTATGTAGATTTCTTCACCTGAACTAGTTTTCTGTTATCTTCAGCGGAAAACAATACACTTTATGGTGTAACTCATCTGATTTATGTCAGGTATCTATTATGGTGTGATATGAATCTCACTTTAAAAGTGATTATTTCTTCTTACTGATTGCTAGGGGAACACATTAAAACCAGCTCTGATGCAAAGAGTTTTACTGCTATTCCAACTAGCCTACCGAGTTATCTAACAATGAGTGGGTATAGACTATATCTATACTCTATAGATTGAAATGCTCAAATTCAGGTGCTTACAATGTAGGTGTCTACATGTGATGTAGGATCTCCATTATATGAATGGAGATCTAGCTAGTGCATGTGATGGAGCCTGGAGAACAATTTAGCTGAGCTGGATCCAAATCCTTCCCCAAGACTGTGGTATATTTAGATGCAGAAAGCTCTAGTCATCTAATTGGTAGGTTACTGGCCTATACTTTGTTTCATATGGCAATCAATGAACCTACTATGACTACCTCAGTTAATTCTAACATTAGATCTGCAGAGTCAGTTAATGGAACTGCTTCTATTGAATACTCAGTTATTTCTTTGATCTTGATGAATTTGGATTATTTGCAGTATAAAAAATATTAGAAGAGTGAGCTTAATGCATACAGAGTACTTTTTAGAGACTCATAAGGGCAGTTTGCAGTGGGAACACTTTTCTTCCTGGGAGTAACATCCCAGAGAGATGTTATGAACTTGAATTTAAACTGACTTGTTCTGTAAGAAGGAAAAAATATTCATTAAATTAAATGGTACACCACTTTCACTCTTGTCTGAAGTTAAAGAAACAAACTTTGCGCTAAGAAAAGCATATTAAATCCTAATGCTAGTTAATCCAACTTCCCCTGTTGCACACAAAAGAAATGTTGTTACCACCCACACTTCTGCGCCCCATTTTATAAAGGATCTCCTCTCTTAAAACAAGAGGCATTCTTACCCTCTTGTGCTTGATTCTCCTGCTTACATCTGGCATGACCTCCCACAAGTTCCAGGATGTAACTCTAAATAATGACATCCAAAAAGGAATCATTTAGAGAGAAATATACCAAATATCTTTTCCTTTGGACAAATAATACCTTTCAAGAAACTTGTGAAGAAGTTACACCCTTTTTCTTGTATCATATGTGATAAAGTCATAACTTCATTTATTTTTCCCAAACAAGCATGACACCCACCCATGAGCTTGAAAAGTACAGTCCTTGAACTGTGTTAATTTCCTAAACTTTTCCCAGCTTCTTCAAGTAGGCAATATTTTTTTTCCTGTCATGCTACATTTTGGAGACCACCACTGACATTCTTTTGATGAAAACATGTTGGGTTTTTTGGTCCCTGGGCTCCTCTGTTTCAGTCTTTGGAAGAGGAGCTTTCACATCAGAAAACTCATATTTTTTAAAGCAGATAATATCCACTTGACCACTTCACCTTCTTTTGTGGTGGGGTGGGGGAAGGCGTTGGCTGTGGAGCACAGTGTACCTGTGTGCTTAGCAGTCAGCCTCTGCTTTATCTGCACTAATGCTGTTCTGGAGAAGCAAAAGGGAAGGAGTTCAAAAAGTTATCCCAATACCTTTACAATGGGTCTTCTGCAATACAAAAAGTAGCACGTACACATCATGATGAGGACAGTAAGGATACTGTACGCTTTACTACAGCTGGTGAGACATATTCTGCCTGTAAGAATTTTGCTGGATTTAGCAGCCATCCAGAATTATATAATTCCTCAGAAATGTGAGGTTAAGAATAGCCAAATAGAAAAATAGGGTAGTAGGTTACAAACAGAGTATGTTTAAAGCTTGACTTTAGCTGACATTATACATCTTTGCCCTTTTACTACATATTGCTCACAAGGCCTCAATAATATTTTAGGTATATAGTGTAGATATCGCATAAAACTTCTGCTGCACAGGCACACGCAAACACTACCCCTTACCCCCACTGCACTCATACAGATATGTACAACGGTAATACCACAGTTGTTCATATCTTACAACAATCATAAATGGAAGTCTGCATAACAGAAAAAACCTGTGTCCATTTTAGTGGATAGTTAAGGCTAGTTTTACTTGGATATTTTCAATTTACTCTGAATTATGGGATATCAGGCATGATCTGCTTTATTTTTGGTCTGTTCTAGCTCCTATGAAATCAATGGAAAAAGTCCTAATAAATTAGGTGTTCATAGGAAGAGGAAGTTGCATAATGATATATATATACATTCTACATCGTAAAATGTCATATATATTCTCAACTCTTCACTTCAAGCAATTTTCTTCACAAATCTGAAGAAATTCCCCCTTATAAGTTAAAAATAAAACTGATGTGAATTGTACTTTTCTGAAGACAAAATGAGAAGTTAAAAAGAACCCACCTTACAGGGGTATGTGTGCATGCATGCATGTGCATTTCTGTGCGTGTTTGCTCATATTTTTAAAAGAAACTTAATTTATGCCTCCTTTATCTCAGCAGGCTGTCCGGCGTGGGATGAAAACATTGTCATATGCACGCAAGACATGGGGAAAATGCACCCAACTGGCCTGTGTTTTCTCATCTGTTACAGATTTAAGATCTTTAGCTCCACACATTTCAAATTTCTCAAAACCTGAAAACCAAAGAGCAAGATCCATGCACAGGAGAAAATCTCCTTTTATCACACTGGGATTATTTTTCTATCCCAGGTGCTAGAGCCTGGGCTTTCTCTTAGTCTAATTGATAACCATCTGGCTCCTCCCCTTAACCCACTGACTTTTGTGCATTCCCTTCCCGAGCGACTACTGTTTCACTGTTCTACCTCATTCACTTATGGTTGACCTGGAGCTCCTGGGTTAAGCTTCCCCACTGGTATTCAACCTCAGACCTTATTATTGTTCTACTCATCTGACCTCTGATACACTAAATTCTAACAAGGTGATCTGAAAAAAATCACTCATTTTTTCTGTGTGGTTTCATGGCTCGTCTTTTTACCGCTCTTGGCTGATGTTCTTTTCTCCACTTCAGACCACCAAGTGCTCTGCTTTAGTTTGTCAATTTATAGTGCTGTCATGGTTTCAAATGCTGTGACCATTGTGTAGAATATACTCTCCTGACCTCTGAAGCAACTTTCTGTATTTCAATTGTTAACTCATTAGAGTTTGGAAGAACAGCTGAAAAGAGAATGGCCTTTTTCCCACAATTACTTCCAATGAGATACTTGAAGAGTCATCACAGTCCAGGATTAAGAGAAATCAAGAGGATAGTGCTAGAAATTAGCCCCAGTTATTTTGCATTCTTGCCTAAAGGAAACAAACAAAAACCCTCAATCCCAAATAATACTGATGTTGTCTTCATCAGTTCATCACCAAGATTCAAGAGGAAGCATATTAACAAAGCTAGTGATGAAAAGACAACTTTCTGATTTGGATAATTCAAGTACTTTCCCAAAGTATTCCAAAATAGAGACAAAATATGTTTTTTTAACATAGTTGTAATATTTTATTATTTTCACTTCTCCCAATCAAGGTTTTCTAATAAATAGCGTTTCAACTCTTCCCCTTTCAAAATGCCTTGGGAAGAGAATAGAGAGGTGAATGTACCAGAAGATTTTTGTCCTGGAGGCAACTCCCTCTCCAGACAGAAGTGCAATCATAACCATATTTATTACAAAAAACTAGCACATGAACAAACTTCCTACCTTTCTTCTTTTTATATAAGTGGGGAAATCATCATACTCACTGAGCAAATCTAGAGGTGCTTCTGTCATATATGGACAGTTTTCTAGCATTAGCAAAAAGTAAATAATTTTCATTCTCTGAATTTTCAGATTGGCGCACATCTTACTTCTGAGGTTTCTCTGAGCCACCAGTTTCTAAATAGCAAAAGTAGCCTATGGTTTTGCCATAGGCAAAATAATTTAGCATGGTTTAGCACTTAGCAATTATAAACACATAACCTCTAGTTACATGTGCACAATTAAAAAAAGAAAAAAAATCTATCTTTTGTCCAACATCACAGGTGTTTAGATCTACCACAGACTTTGATATCAGCAGAATGGGAACTATGTTGAGCTTTAACAAAATATTTAATTTTGATAGGTGACTTGGTACAGCGTTCTTCCAGACAGCGCTAATCATGGCTGCACAATTTTCTGATAACCTGAAATACTTGAATGTATTCTTCATTTTTTTTTTGTGTAGGAGAATCAAAATAACAACCTCTTGTATTCTTGGAGGTCTCATCACAGAATCACAGAATATACTGAGTTGGAAGGGAGTCACAAGGATCATCCAGTCCAACTCCTGGCCCAGCACAGGACCATCCCCAAGAGTCACACCATGTGCCTGAGAGTATTGTCCAAATGCTTCTTGAACTTTGTCAGGCTTGGTGCTGTGATCACTGCCCTGGGGAGCCTGTTCCGGTGCCCAACCACCCTATGGGTGAAGAACCTTTTTCTAATATCCAACTTAAACCTCACCTGACACAACTTCAGACCATTCCCTCAGGTCTTGTCACTGGTCACCACAGAGAAAAGATCAGTATTTGCCCCTTCTCTTCCCCTTGCGAGGAAGTTGTAGACTGAAATTAGGTCTCCCCTCAGTCTCCTCTTCTCCAGCATGAACAGACTGAGTGACCTCAGCTGCTTCTCATACTGCTTCCCCTCAAGGCCCTTCACCATCTTTGTTGCCCTCCTTTGGACGCTCTCCAATAGCTCAATATCTTTCTTATATTGTGGTGCCCAAAACTGCCACAATATTCAAGGTGGGGCCACACCAGTGCAGAGCAGAGCAGGGCAATCCCCTTCCTTGACTAGCTGGCAATGCCATGCCTGATGCCCCCCAGGACATGGTTCACCCTCCTGGCTGCCAGGGCACTGCTGACTCAGATTTAACTTGCCATCAACCAGAACCCCCAGGTCCCTTTCCATGGCACTGCTTTCCAGCATCTCATTCCCCAGCTGGTATGAACATCCAGGGTTGCCTGATCCCAGGTGCAGAATCCGGCACTTTTCCTTATTATCTTCATATGGGTGGTGATTGCCCACCCTTCTAATTTGTTGGTGTCTCTCTGCAGGGCCTCCCTGCCTTTGAAGGAATCAACAACTCCTCCCAGTTTTGTATCATCTGCAAACTTGCTTCGTATCCCTTCCAGTCCCTCATCTAAGTAATTTATGAAGATGTTGAAGATGACAGGGCCCAAGATGGAGCCCTTTGGAATCCCACTAGTGATTCACCAGTCTGGTGTCACCCCATTCACTATTACCCTCTGTGCTCGACCCATGAGCCAGTTGCCCACCCGCCACATGATGTGTTTATCCAGCTGTGTGCCGGACACTTTGGCCATAAGGATCCTGTGAGAGACAGTATTGAAAGTTTTACTGAAATCTGAAAAGATTACATCAACTGGCTTCCCTTGATCAACTAGGTGGGTTACTGTTTTAAAGTGTTTCAGAGTACTTTGCAAACACTAATTTAAACATCATGATTTCCCAGAGAACAAGGCTGATGTGGGTGAATCTCTACTGATTTCAATTTGCATGATATAGAAATGGCCTTTTTCTCTTGATACTGTAATACCCTTTTTACAGATAGGTAAATAGGGGTATTGGCTAGCAAGTACCTAATCCAGAAAGCACAGATTAGCTCAGTACAGGCAATGAAATTGGTATCTTATTATATGTGTTTTTCAGGCCTCTAAATCACTTGCTAATTCTTTTATCATGCTTGATGATTTAACATTTAACAGTTTTGTTCAGCTTAAGTCCACCTCCTTTAAAAGACTCTTGTAAACTGTGTGTCTAAACAATATCAGCATGAATTTTAAATAATTAAAAACCCAGAAGTTAGTGATTATTTTAACAGAATTAAAATGATAGCATAAAGTGTAAGGAATATAATAATTGTAGAGTTAATACTGCCTAAAACTGTGGATGCATTTGATTGCCTATGTCAAACACCATTAGACTTTTTACTTTAATAAAACAGTAAAGCCAATACTATACAGCAGCTTAAATCAATTTCCCTAGAATGGCATTACTGCTGCCAGCTCTTCCAAACCTGTGGAATATTTCTTTTCTGAAGAGGTAAGGAGCCCTCAAACCTTATTATTCCATTCAAAAAATATATATTTGCATGGATGATAAAAGGATATCAGAAAGCAATTTGTGTTAGTGTTTTTACAAGCAATTGCAAAAAAAAAAAGAGATGGCTGATTGTGTTGCTGTGCTTCTTCTGCATCATTGTTTTTAACAGATGGTTCGCTATTACAACTGCCTTTACTTCAACAAGACTTTATAACCTTGGAAGTTTGGTTTTTTTTTGTTTGTTTGCTTTTTTTTTTCCCTTGGTGTTGTACTGCACAATTCGCATTTTAAAAGTTTATGTGGGTTACTTTGTCAGTGCTTTGAATCTCAGTTAATTCTGGTCTCTTATGGTGCTGGGATAGTAAATCTGTGCTTGATCTGGACCAAACGTATTTTGATTGTAAATAGAAAGTCTTCTTTTATGAGGATGTTCACTTCACAGCTTGAGCAGTGTAATTTTTATACAGGTCTCAGCAATCAATAAAAAAGCCACAGGAGGAATGATTTATCTTGTTGGTTACAGAGACTGTCACTGAGAGAAATTGTAAAAGATCAATTTACACAACCTGGTGTGAGAACGTTATTGATATAACACGGCTGATCAGTTTCTGGTAGTCTATGGGCAGATACAGAGAGAGCCCTGCCCTCGGATAGGGCCACTCACCAAGATCTTAATAGACTCGCTGGTCCATAAAATGGACATGAAGCCAATGAAGGGCAAGATTCTGCGTGCTCATGGTACACTGACTGGCCTGCAGGAAAATGGATTGGCTCAGCTCCGATTAGTTAGTTAAGCAGTGTCATGCATCCTCTCTTATTTTTTTTGTTTCTTTTTTCTGCTTCTTCTTCCCCCTGCTCCCCCTCCTACTGTGAGAACTGTTCACTTGGAGGCTCACTGCCTTAATTACAAAGGGCCCTTTTAACTACAGGTCACAGGAGTTGGCTCACTTGACAGGAAATAAGGAAACAAGCTACCTTCCTGGAAAAAAAAAAAAGAAAAAAAAAAGAAAATCAAACTTCCACTCTTCAAATTAGTTAAATGAAGCTTATCAGCACTTGTTAGTTGATACTTTGGCAGTCTGTTAATTGCAGCTGGTACATTAAGTTATGTTATAACCAGCAGGACATATGATCAAAAAATAAATAAATCTACAGATATGCCACATGGCATGTGTTGGTGGAGAAAACAAAGTAAGAACAATGTTGATCTTTGCTGTGAATATCACAGCACAAAAGACATTTATAGGCTATTTACTTTCTTTTTCCATAGAATTAAATTGCATTCTAACTGAAGGAGTTTGGATCAGAAAAGAAGTTCTCTATACAACGAGATTAGAAAGGTTCTCATTGTATCTTAATAAAAATCGACATTGGCTACTCTGACAATATAAGCAGTCTGTACCTATGGATGTCATACACAACAGCTTTTAACATACTTCTCCTGACATGTACTCTCTATTATATTTTTTTATTTACAGACAATAATTTCTTACTGTTATTACTGGAGGGAAAGAAAAGAGCATTAGCAGCATTAAGAAACCCCACAGCAGTGGTTTCTCCTTTGTAGGAAGTGACTCCGCTGTATAACTGCTAGCAAAATAAAGGATCCAAAGGCACATCAAGGGGAAAAAAACTGTTTTCAAGTGTTTAACCTGTTAATTATAGTAATCTACACTACAGTGTAAGTATTGTAACCTGGAATGGGAAACGGGTGTTAGAAAGAATGAGCTGACTAAGACAAAAATGATTAAATCCACACTTTGAATGGATTTTCATGTGTAATTTGAGCTACACATTCTTAAGTTGTTTCATTTTCGCATTTCTGTACTCATCAGCACATATCAAAGTGAAAGACTAGCTGAAATGAATGTTTTCTTACCTTCATCTGCTGGAGTATTTTAAATACTTCTCAAAGACTGAAAGATGTGTTCTCCTGGACCCATAATATGTACTTTAAGATGTGTTTTATGCTTAATATGAAGTAACATTTTGAAATACTAGGCATCCCAACAATACTGCTTTTTTTTTATTTACAGAAAAACACATATAAAGGCAATGTTACTTTCATACTACTGAATATTCCAGTGCCTATTAGTTATTACTGTCTTTTCATAAGCCTGAACTAGCCAACAGGCCTCTCACTGTGTTCATGACATGTCCTGAGCACAGACAAATGCATCACATACCCCCGCTCCCCTGCTTTCCCTACCCTCCCGCCACTCCTGCTCCAGTTTCTTCAGGTCTGAAAGTCAGGTTCTTTATTCTGAAAATGGATGGGGTTCAAGTGTTGCCTCTTTTCCTATGTCTTTCTGTATTCAGAACAGAAAAGAGACAAAGGAGAGCAAAGAAATGGAGCTTGTGAATCCCAGGGAGAGGAGTGGGTGAGCAAAGATAATGGTGATGGCCAGATGGGGATGATGACAGCTAGAAGAAGCCAGGGCTAGCAGAGAAAGAAGGGCAGGAGGGAACCTACTCTTAGTATGTTCTCCACATGCTGAAATGACTTGATATTACTCTACATCCACATGTACTAGTAACCCCTCAAGCACACAGACTTCTGGAGTGAGTGGTAGCCTGGTTAAGCTGCGGGTCTTTCTTCTTTCCCCTTGCAGAAGGAAGTAGCTCCCACTTCTGTGGATAACTAATGAGGTGCAAGGATGACCACAGTACCTCTTGCCTCATCTTATTCATCCTTGATTGTGTTCTAAGCCCATTTTGGTAATGAATAGCTGTTTATGCCATGTTTTCAAGTGCTGGGTGAGCAGAGGAAGAGTTGCTTTCTCTCTGCAGCTGCCAAACCACTCACAGCCTCAGGCAGTCAGCAATCATTAGCCAGCCATGTTTCTCCCCTGCTCTTCTGATAATGAACTTGGGCCCTTCCCAGCACTCAAACAAATGTTGTCCCTCTGTCCTACACATGGATCTTACCTGGGCAGAGGAAGCCTGGGCATGCTGCCACAAGCTGTCTCAAGTATGATGGTCATCTCCCTTTTTGCTGTGATTCCTTTTTTATTTCCCTTCCCTGCTTTCAAGGCTGCTACTAAATGTACAGGATGCTCCCTGATTCAGACACTGACAACTCCAGTGACTATCCCTCAAATTAGTAGCTACCTGGAACTGCAGAAAAACATACTGAGGAAGCCCTTCACCAACATTTTCCCTGATTCATTGGAGGGGCAGCTGGTAACAACACTCTGTCGTTAAAGCCTTTCTATTATAGAAAATCCCTGTGACCTTTTATTTTGAGCATCTCTCACATTTCTGTTGTTTGTAGAAGGTGTTTGATATTCAGCAAGGGAAATCCCCTTGGGCCACAGAAGTGTCTTCTCTTTGTCCCATAAAATTCCATTTAGGATGCAAAGTGACAAAAATTGCCATTACCCTTCTTTTATTTTTATCTCTTGGGAAAACACTGCTAGGCTTCAGGCTGCAGGCCAAGCTTACACTGACACTGCCAACACCAAGAGACACAGAGTGGACCAGCTGAATACAAGAAAATGGAAAGGTGGGCGAAGAAGAGGATAAGTCTATATCTTACATTATAAAATGTTCCCAAGTGAGCAATTTCCATTCCAAACCACCCCCTAAAATCCTTAGTTTAAGGAGTAGGAATAAGATAATCCAGACCAGGCTTCTTGACACTGTAGAATCAAGATGTTTTCCTCATTCACACACACACACACACACACAAACACACACAAAAGCACCTTTCCTCAGCTAATGTGCATCTGTACAGTTGAAGTTCTTGATAATTCTAGAAACAGTATCTTGAACTGCAATGCAGAAGGTTCTAGATTCATATGTAACTTCTGATGCCAGAAGTAAGAAGGAGCATTAAAATAATTCACAGCAGAGTTACCTTCATATTAAATTTCCTGTGGCTGCAATAGCTAGTACTTGAGAGCTAAGAAACTCCTCTGAACCCGACTTTAGCCTCTTTTACATGAATGTGTTCTGGTGCAAATGTGTGTTACATATGATCATACTACATTTTCTAATTGATTCTGTCTAAATCAGTATTCAAGGTGGAGCTGTTCAAGGGATAGGAGAAGGTCAGCACATACAGCTGAAAGGTTGATATTTTAGTCTTACGTGCTTGATTTTACAGTCCAAGTAATTATTTTCTACTAGCAATTCGTGAACCTGGAGTTCAATATGTTCTTATACTCAGAAATAATGTGTGCTATCCAATAAAGTCAACCTTAGGTCATTCTTTTGTTAAAAAATTACAAGATTTCAGCATTTCCAAGAACTACCTAGAACTCATGACGGACACACAACCCATATCATTAGTGTAAGCTGTGAATTCAGTCACTCAAGGTCTTAATATTTTACTTCTTAAGCAGAGAGATTCTGCTCAAGACTTTACAGATGAATGTTTTGTGCCCTGGAACAAAAACCTAGAATTTGCTTCTTTATCACTTAGCATAAACATATACTGATCACTGTGCTCAACTATTAATTTTATCAAGGACTCACAATCATCGAATTTTGAGAGGAATCCCTGGCACCCACACACACAAACACACACACACACACATATAAAGAGGACCATATTCAGCTTCAAACTAAACTTTTCATAATTAGATTTAGGTGAAAAATAAATTCCTAGTATAGAGGTATTTTGGGCTTTAGCTTTATAACAATTCAGAGATAAACAATATTTTGCTTTCAGAATTTCTCATGACATTGGAATTCTGAGATTTTTTTGAACTCTCCTGGGGGTTTCTGAAATCAAATATGCTGTCAGGGACTTGGCAGCTGATGGGTAAAGTTGATATGGTTCTTGCTAGCTTCACTTCAGCTCACTCCAGAATAGCAGTGGTTTAAAGACTCATGCACAAATCTTAAAATGTCTTTAACCTAATGTAGAAATCTTTACTGGTGTGATATAAAGGTCCCTAATAGCTATGTTTGAAAGAATAGACTAGCTTCTTCAATACTTTATTATGGTAGATTTCTAGTGAGGTTACTGGTAGAACAAAATGTGAACTGAATTTCTAATGTCTAAATGCACTTAAGAGTTCCAGCTAAGATGTTCTTCTGTGGCATGGGGAGGCACTGAGCAATGCGCCAAGCCTTATAGGAACATGCCTCCTCCAACTTACTATTTGTTTCCAGCAGGGAAAGGGCTAAGAATGTGCAGCAAACCCCTGAGCCCCAGCCATGCTGACACTCAGCAGCATGTGTCAGCATTGCGTTAAACAGATAAACTGGGGCTCTGGTGATTACACCACCTCTTACTGCCAATTAAAAAGGCACAAAGCTGGAGACACTGGCATCAGGGCAGAGGCTCAGAAGCAATGCTGCCTGGAGGATCACTCAGCCTCTCTGTGGATATAAAGAGGGCAGAAATCAATTTTACTAATTGCAAGGATACCATGAGATCTGTATCACCACTCTTTTGGAAGTGAAATGCAGGTAAATATAACCAGCTGAAATGAAGACATTACCAACTTGTGTTATGTATGAATAAAAATGTCTCAGGTGGAATTAAGGACAACCACCAGTAACGGCTGTTCAAATCATCTGGTCTCTTTCTTTCCCAAAACACTTTGTTTTTCTTTGGCAAATGCAGTTTTTCACAGTGGATTCGAATTATGTTGTACTTTGCACCCATGTTTCTGTGTTACTTGTGTTTTATGACATTGCTGGTGAGTTTGAGTGAGATTTACTGGACTAAACTTGTTTTAGGTGTCCAAATTTAGGACAAAATGCATTATGCCCCCAAATTGTCTTCTCCCTTCCATCCAGGAGCCAAAGTTAGTGAGGTATAGAAGGCTGCATCTGTGTTCTCTCAAAAGCAGAGTATTAGTGTCCACCTGAGTCCTCTTTAAAGGCTTAAGTTTTACCAGTATCACAAACCATGAGGGTAGTGAAAGCACAGGGTCTTGGTGCTGGTGATTTAACTCCTGGCAGAGAAGTTCTGCTGCTAATGCAGATAACTTATGGCATTTTTGTCCTTATGTTTGCTTGCTTCCAGTTTATGTGTATTTTCTTTTGAAACTAACTTGGCTTTAAATACCTTTTATTCATAGAACTTGTTTTGACATCAACATTTACGTCTTTCTGATTAAAATGTTCTAACCTAGAAAATGTAGGGTTTTTTTGGTTGGATTGTTGAGTTTTGGCTTGTTTTTAATCTAGATGTTTTAAGTTAATTTCTCTTTAGAAGAAGTCTTTTCACAGCACACTTGGCTGTGCATAGCCAGTGTTTACAAGGTGCACTTAAATTGAAATATCAAAGAGAACTGTTGAAATGACGTGCTTGCGAAATGTGTGCAATTATCTGCTATTAACTCATCTGGAATCCTGTGATGAGCAAACTATGATTTTCAATGTATCATTACATTGTTGCATCAATGAGCTGTTCAACAGCTCAATTTAAAAAATACTCAAGAAATAATCATTACAAGAGGTAATCCTTCCAATTTGATTCAAATAAATCTGTTCCAACATTAGGCTGACATGATCATGGATCTCATGAGGTTTCAGTGCTTTGTTTGCACTTGCTTTACAGTATTTACTGCTGATTTTGTTGTTGCATGTTTTATTTTTGATAAGACATCTCGGATTCTGTTTTCTAATTATGTAGAGAAGGATGAGGGATAATGTTACCATTCCTGATTTCTTGCTTTAAGCTACAATGACATAGCGGTGTTCTTCATACAGTGTCAAAGTGCATGTTTTGTTATTACGGTGTTATAATATTTTTATCATGTGGATAATTTTGCCACTCCTGGTGGCCATTCAGCTGGACTTACCTCTTGCTAGCACTGAAAAGGTAGACTTGTTTTGTGTTTTTCATTTGCAATCAATTTGTGTCGGAAATGGTCAGTAGTGTTCTGGAGCTATTATTTTACTATGACTTTCTTCTTTTTCTACTCTATAGACAGGTGCTCAGAAAAATTTGTCTTGCAGAAGAAACTAAGAAGTATGTTAAATATGTAAGTATACTCAAAAAATTCTATTCTTAATAATATCACTTTCTTTCCACTGTTTTTTTACTTTAGAAAAGGATTCTGTAAAATGGTTTCCAAATTTCACTATGGTCAGAAATAATTGTAAGATTCACTTTTTTTTTTCCCCCCATAACAACATATTTCCATCACCTTGTGACTTGGGACCTTTTGCTATTGGGCAATCAGTTTGCAGAAGTTTGTACTCATGTTTTAAGCTCTACATAAACTTAAAAATATTTCAGTATTCTTGCTTACGTAGCAATTTTTCTTCTGGCTAATCACTTGCGGTAACTGCAATGTAACTGTAACAATTGTGTTTTGCATATGTTGGTTCCCTCCTCTGTAACTAATGTAAACATCCAATTGTTTTGGCCAGAAACAGACTGTATTTCAGTGTATCAGATGATGAAAAGCATGAAGAGGCTCCTAGCAGGTGAATATGTGCTGGTGCATGTGTGTGGGAAGATAATACTAGCAATCATTAGGGGTGAGGAATTAGCCACCAGTAGTTTGTGTGATGCAGTAGGTGGGAAGAGTCAGCTTACTGAAGTATGAGAAAGGCAGTGAAATGGGATGCTCTAGCAGTTGTCTGTGAGCTGGACGTTATGATAAGGTGGGTGGAAGAGAGAAAAGAAGAATGGTGGAAGCGCTAAAAAAAGAAAGAAAGTGCAGCTGAAGAAAAGAAAAAGTCCAAGGTACAAAAAAGAGCAGAAGTAGAGATACTATATGAACTGCCCGCAGCATCAGCGATGACCAAAGACAGACTACACTGCTCATCTATATTTCTAGGAGATCAAGTGCAGCCAGCTGAAAAGTGCAGAACAATGTATACTATTAGATGGCATTGAATAGTACACTTCTACAATGAAAACATGTCCTTGTGTTGAAGAGTGTGTTGAGTTGTGAAAGAGTCTGAGATAAATGATGAAGAGTGGGCCACACTGATCTGGTGCAAATAGGACATTAGGCATCAGGTAAAGAGTATCAACAGGAATAAGTGAAAGAAAGAAAAAAAAGGAGATATTTTCCAATTCAAAATGTCACATCCTTCCAAGACATTCCTGCACAAGAAAAACACCATGAAATACTCCAGGCTGTCACCATTTTAAACACTCACAATTCCTCAACTATTTCCTGTGTGAACACTGGGTGCACAGTAAACACAAAGATGCCCAGTTCACTCATTCAAGTGGACCAAGTGACCATGAAGATGTGTGCTACATGCATTTATTTGAAAAGCTGGAATAGGGTGTCTGTAAAAACACAGCCTAGCTTTCTGCATGTCATCTATCTTGTTCAAGGTGACAATCCCTCTACAACACAAATTACCAAGGATTGGCCTCCTATTGAGGGTGCTAATGGGGTGTAGGTGCAACTGTTTGAAGAACAGTTCTAACATAAGGAAATAATACAGGTGTTTAAATTTCTAAAGTACTCACAGAGGAACTGCACTTGCCAGAAATAGGCAGAGGTACGCAAACACATAATTTATGACTGCATGAAAAAATACCTGGTAGACACCCTTTTAATAATTTACTACTGCATCTATGCAATGAAGTGTCTTACATTGAGAGCAGCAACCAAGCATGAAACAGCAAAAAGAAGGAACTGGCTACTCAAGAAAGGCTTAGTTGTCTAGGAGGAAAGCTTTACCTACCAGTTTTTTGCAGAGTCCTCTTCACAGGTTGTGTGTAAGGGAGATTGCTAGGGAATTCTCCAGTTATCAAAAAATTCAGCTGCTCTGTAGTTTCAAAAGTGCCAATATGTCCTTCACCATGAAATTCAGGACCAGAAACTATGCTTGCCGGAGCCATCTACCACCCCAGCGTCTCACTGTGCTCACAAATATATCCCAGGGAATCATACTTTGGTCTTAATGAAAACAGGGAAGAGAGGTTGAATCGTTTCAGAGCCTGTAAGAAAACACATAGATTTTATCCTCTACGGTGTTTGTTCTCACTCAGCCCAGGATATTGGTGAAAGAAGGTTGTTTCTGTTGAATGATGGCCATTCAGTGGTTTATGTGAAGTGAATCTGGTAGTCTCAGACGAATGTATAGGAATGGATATGCACCACAAAGACTGAGGGTGCTACTTCTCAGAGGTAACTCCTATAGGGATAGAGAACTGCAGCAACCTCTGCAAATATGTGCAGGGATGCCTGCAGGTCTGAGGTTCAGAGGGCAGCACAATCTGCCTTGTTGCCTGTGATTATTTGCTTTATGCACAACTGGCTACTTAAATATTTGACTATGGGGTGTTATTCTGTCTTTTTGTTTTCATAAACATTAAATATGTTTCTTCTCCCTCACCCCCATTCATTTTCCTCTTCTGAAACAGCAGTGTGGTGAGGTCAGGTACATTTTGGCAGTCCCAGAAGAATCAGTGCCCTCATTCATAAGCTGTGATTACTGTCCTGGGGAAATGAGACTGACTTATATTTGTGGACATAAAATCTGGTAACAGTGACTGAAGCAAAGTTTAAGAAGTACATTTTAAAAAAAAAAGAGTGATAAAGGGTTTTTTATTTTGCTCTTTGCTTTGAAAGCAGTAGAGTGAAATGGCTCCATTTAAAAACAAAAACTGCATAATGATGTTTCTATCTCAAAATAAATCTTCCATTAATAAGGACCATTGGTAGAGTAGTTAGAGAGGTCAAAACTTTCTAACCTCCATGGTCCAAAAAAAAAAAGGAAAAAAAATTAAAACAACAAGAGAATTTAAAGTTCTTTTTGGGAATAAAAGAGAAGAAGGAGCAGGAGGAGGAGGGGGAGAAACAAAAGAGAAACTCTGTCTTTCAGTTCCAATAGTTCTTGATGTTTAAAATCTCTGAAGTTTTCTTATATGTTATGAAAAGCTACAAATTTATCTCTTACCATTTTCCCAAGGGAAGCTGACCCAAATCCACCAGCAGCAGTTGAAAAGGTTTTTCCAAGCTTTATCAAATGGCCCCAACAGAGACCAGCTTAAAATTAAAAGCTTCCCCTACCAGAGGGAATATATGTGACTTTAATAACTGAAATGTGTTTTTACTTTCTATTACAGGGGTCAAAAGGTTTCTAAACAAACCAAATTTATCAATTATTTAGAGCTGATTTCTTCTGAAGTGGTATTTCTAAGATATTATTTGGTGGATAAATTCAATGTTCTAAGGCCAGCAGCAGCATTTTATTCATAACAAATTTCTCCTAAACTGAATTTGCTGGGGCAACTTAATTTCCACTATCGTGTTTGCACTGTAGAAATATCAACTGAAGTGTTATAGGGCCTAACTAGTGGGCTTTTCAAAGAGAAATTCCATATAAGCATGCTTATTCAGCACCACCCTGCTTGCCATTTATTGCTTAAGAAATGAACTGGTACATTGTGTCTGCAGTAGAATTTCTTTAGCTGCTGAAATATCCTTAAAAACCACAAGGTACCTTTAAAGTCAGGAAACAATATCTTAAACTACATTCTCACCCTTGCAGCAAAATAAAATAAGATAACTGTCAGAAGTTTTGTTAAAGACATTTTAAAATGAAAGACCCATACACATGCCTGCATAGATGCACACATTTTCTTAGCTTTCTCTAAGAAGTGAGCACTTTATTTAGGTTGTTGCGGAAGGGAATTAACAGTAAATTTAGAAAGAGTCCATTCTTAATACCTAATAGGGTCCACTGACCATGTAAATACTCTGTTTGTTATACATTAGCTAAACATACATTGGGTTTCTGCCCAAAGTCTGCCATTTCGTGCAGGCAGAAGATGTTAGAGAACACTTCATAAATTCATGTGGAGCCCTGTTAAATGAAACCAACCATCCAAGAGCTGACATTCTGCCATCTTTAAAATAGCTGCCTCTCTTGTAGTAAAACATTAGGTTTATTTATGCAAGCAAATATGAAGTACTAATGCAATCAAGGTGTTACGGAGAGTGGTTTTGTTTGGGGTTTATTTTTTTTTCTAGAAAAAGAATCTAACTATTAATAAATAAAAATGTCTTGAATAGGTTCTTATTTATACTTGAAAAAATGGCCTTCCTGAAAAATCACATTAAGGAAGAGTGAAAGTATCATTTTGTCACCACTGAAAATGGTCCCTTTCTCTTAGCAATACGCACTTTAAGAAATATGAATTATTACCACAAATGAAGAACAAACAGGTAAAAGCCTTTCCTCTTCCTTCTGCCTTTCTTTGCCTTTGGGGCAAAAGAATTCTGCTCAAGCATAAGAGATTGGCAAAAAATGTTCAAACTGAGCCAAATTTGACCGAGACATGGCTAGTAAGGTTTTGAGGAGCTTTTTACCTTCTGGGGACTGACTCTGCTTCTGTTTCATTCCTGGCTCAGATTATAGCTCAGATTATCACTCAGGTTTTGAGATGGCTTGAGGATGTTGTCAGGTGAGGTCTTGAGGTTTGGTCTGGGGAATCTGTGCCCTGAAAAGGCCAGATTTTAACTTGAATAGAATGCCACACGGAGATTGAACACGCTTCTGAGTACAAGGTGATAGTAAGCAATGAAATGGGTAACATGCCATTTGAGTCATGGTCAAGCAAGAACTGGAAGGATGTTGTTCTACATCCAAAGTATTCATATGTCTGCATGACCTTCCCCTGCCCAGAGTTAGAAGGGAGTTGAATTAGCAGTTCATTTTTGGCCCGTTACTGAGTGATTCAAAGCTGTACAACAGTGGTTATTCCATAGCTTGCATGAAATGAGTGGATGAGCACCAAAATCGCCACATTACTCTCAGACTTGTCTTTAATGACTCTCAGACTTGTTTTCAAGCCTTGTTCTGCACTGGCTTTTCTTTGCTGGCGTCTTTGTTACCAGAGAAACAAAAAAAAGGGAACAGGAGGTATGGCTATGAAAATGTAAATGTGATAATGAGGGAAGCCTGGCAAATTTGTTGCTGAAAGGAGCCTTTCAAGGCTTTAGATGGTGGTACAACTTCAGATCACTCCCTGGATATTTCAAACTCCCTTCTGGAGCGTAGGGCTAGAAGAATCATTTGCATTTGCTCCTTCAGGGTCATGAATGCCTTAGGCAACCTTAAAGTCAGGATGAAAAAAGCCTTAGATTGCGCACTGGAAGGTGCTCTATGAAGTGTCTGGAGGCTTTTTTGAGAGGGGAGGATCTGTAGTAATTTTCTTACATCGTTTCTAATGTCCTAAGTACCACCATAGTCTTGCAACCCATGGTAAGGCCAGATGAGATCTGAAAAGCTGAAGTAGTGGCATTATCTCAGAAGTGATTTGCAACACAGAAATGGGGAAGCGGACTCCCTCAGCGCTTTTCTGCTTCGCTTATACTCTGTGGAGCCAACAGACTGGGAGTTCTGCTCAGCATGTGGAGCTGCTTTACACATGTGCAGGGGATATCATCTCAGCTTGTATGCATTTATGTGGTCATGACACACTGGTTTACCTTCTGCTTATGCTAGTCCTTATAGTTCACAGCACTGTAAAAACAAATTTATTTTAAAAAGTGTAAAAAGAAATAACCTAACCCCCCCCAAACTGAATTGGCCAAAGATTCCCTTATTAGACAACAAATGGGTGAAAGACAGCATAGTGAAGTTGATCTTGAATGAATTAATTAAAAAACTTAGATCAGATATGCACAGCTTCCTACTTCCACTTCATAAAACCAACTCTACTCTTCAAAAAATATTTAGCTTCCGTTGAGGAACTGAACTGTTATTGCAGAAGATACATTGCCACCAGGGTTTACAGTAACATTTTTGCCTGCTTAGCCCTGATAGTTTACCTATCACATCTGTCAGATTCTTCAGAGGAAAAAAAACCCCAAAACTGACAACAGCTTGTCTTCTTCCAGTGCCTGGAACAAACTGGCTTCAGGAAAATATATTAGCACCTATATTTAAATTATTCAGTTGGTTTGTTCTCTTCTCTCAAAAGGTAAGCTGGGGCCTTCCCTCTTTCTCCTCCTCCCTCCTCCCACTTTTTGTGAAGATTCTCACAGAATCATGGGTGAAACCTCAGGCATAATTAAACAAATTGGCATTGCAAATCTCAGCAGAAATAATGTGCCTTTTGTGAAAAAACTCCCACCAGAAATGATGTAGCTCCTACCCAAGTTCTTTCTCCATAGGTCTAAAAATACGACAAACCAGTTAGTTACTCATATGCTGCTCATAATAATGTCATAATTGAACTATCTATAAATGGCATTATGCAAAGGAACATTGAACAAATGCAGCTGAACGCTCTTATATTGGAATCTTTTCTTTCTCACAATTAAATGTCATTATGAGAGATTTTACTCTATTTTATATTTAATCAGGACTTGTAAAGTCTCAATATAAACAACATTTTTATTTGATCAGAGTTCATTATGAGAAGCAGCTACTGTATAGAAAATGCCTGAAATTACACCCTGGACTGGAAGTCTGAATTTACTAAATGGAAGGGAAAAAAAAATGGCTGCCTTTTCAACCAAGCATACCTTTGCAATCTGGTGCATTTCCTTATGTGGCCTTGCTCAGGCTTATAAACCATTGGAATCAATTTCTTTTAAAAACACGTTTTTCAGAAACTTATTACGCACTTTAGAGATATATTATATACCTTCAGCAGCAAAAGAAGAAAAATTACAGGTGCAAAAGCAGCCCATTTTTCTAGCAGCTGAAAATGATGCCGTGTACTAGTCACAGGGGAACAGTAAAAATTACACTCCGACAGCAACAGGGCAGAAGCCCACAAAGCCACAGCAGTGCGAGTGGCACGGCCAGGCAGTGCTCTAATAAATCAAGATAATTCTCTGCCTGCCTTGAACTTAGACCCGACTACAATTCACTGGTACAGCAAGAAAAAAAAAGTCTGCTAGTGGAATTCAGCTTTACTGGGGGGACGTGATTAGTCACTGACCAGATTGAGCCTCGATTGCATCTAAATGGTCCACTTTATGAACCATTTATCTTCTGCTCAGACCATTTTCATTACACCAAAAACTGATGCTGAGCTACCAGCTGTAAGATACAGCCTGGTGAAAATTAATAACCCCTTCTTCC
>VZRE01014426.1:0-55736 GCA_013396775.1 Cephalopterus ornatus | reverse complement strand
CTCCTTCTGCAGGACTCCTGCATATGTGAGCAGGAGCATTTATCCCTGTTTTGTTGCTATTTGCATCCCAGCATCCCTGGCAGTCTTTCAATTTTCTCAAGTCTCTTAGCCTTTGCCCCCTGTTTCGCTTTTGCAACACAAACAATCCATCCTGTGCATTTAAAATTCTCTTAGCGCCCTGACATCAGGATATAGCCTTAGAGCAGGGAGCAGTTTACACAGAAAGGGCTCTTATTAATTCCTCTGTCCTGCCTTCCTGCTAAAATATAGGGATCTTGAGATTACTGCTGGGTCCCTTAAAGACCATTTAGAGCAGTGCAATTTTAAAAAGGAGACCTTTATTAATACCTGCTTAGGCTACTGACTGTGGGGAGGGCAGAGGAGGTCTGGCTGTGATGGAAGATAGTCTCTTAGTGAAACAGAGCCACGTGACTGATAATTCATGAACAGCCTATTGAGCCTTCTGTAGCTGCTGAGATATATGCTGATATGATTACAATAACATACAATGAAATTATGGAGTATTAATGGTGCTTAACCACTGTCAGGAATTAAGCAGAATTAACATGAGTCTTTCTCTGAGCAGACATAGTTTTGATAGGGCTGATTAAGGATTTGGCTATCTAAGGAAACTCATTATAGTATTAATTAGGATACAATGAGCACCAAACTGTGTTGTTTTGGCAGATTTCTGCATGGTGCCACACAATTGGTGAGAAGCTTAAAGCTCATCACATGAACCCTGAAGTTTTTGGAATCAATGCAACTTCTTTCTAAATGATTGATTTTTAAGCTTTTTATCTTCTCTTTGCCTTGCAGGGTTTAGAGAATGCCCTCATAATCATTAAGATGGTAAATATTTTGGGCTATCTTATGCACAATAAGCAGATAGAAGATACTTAAGTTTCTCTGTGGAGATGCTTTTAAAGAACTAGCAGATTTCATTCTAATTTTAAAATAAAAGTGCATGAATATTTCTGCCTGACTCAAACTAAAAGCTAGAATTTTAGTTTTCGAGATGTACATCCTTATTTGTAATGCTGTTGTGAACATACAAAGTTTTTTATTATCACACTAATGTGATTTGACTGAAATAATTTTAGTAGCATTTTACTTAAAATAAGCTAGCAGTAGTTAATACTTCCTTTTCTAAAATGTTCCTATCTGTAGTTTGTTGCATACTTTTCAGACTAGAAACCTTATCACAACAATAGTAAGGGAAATACTTTCTGAAATAAAAGAACAAAAACTTAAAGGGTTTTGGGGAAAAAAAAAGAAAAAAAGAACTCTTTCTTTGCTATTTATTAACTTTGATAAGGTTTTTCTCTAATATGGAAAAAAGGGATCTTTTGAGAAATGTCATTTTTGAGCTTTGGTGCTCATCCTTTACTAGTGAGCAGCCTTGTATGGAGCACATTGTAAAAAGCAGATGCACATGCACTACCACAGTGAAACTCGGGTGTCCATGAGTTATAATGCAGTATTTACTGTATTATAGTGCTTGTCTTAAAGCAGAAGCCATGGAGCAGTAAACCAATCTACCTTTGTAAAGAACTTTCCCATAATTATTAACCAGTAATGAAAAGTCCAAATGGCTTGAGTAACCCCTGAGGCAAAACCAGGAACTTGCTATGTCCACTGGCACCCGATGGAGAAAGGATGTGTTCCTTGTGGGAAGGGGGAGGAGGATGGGGGGGTGCTTAATGTCTGGGGAAAAGTAGCAGCAGATCCACTGCTGCCCTCTCCTGGAGGTGTCCTGGGAGAAAACGGCCAGGAGATAAGGTTGGAGAACAGGACACTGAAAACATGCTGAATCAGCGGGTCTCCTGGAAGCTCTAGGCCACTTGTTTCGTTCCTGTTTTCAGTAGTGCTGGGCTAGGAGCTCAGTCTTTTCAGAAACACATCAAGGAAGAGAGTTTCATACCTCTATATATCTTTTCTGAATGGAGTTTCAAGTACAAATTCACCAGCTTTTAATGTTCAAAAAGCAGTGTATTTAGCAAATGTGAATGAGTCCACTTCATCTGCCTCAGATGAGCCTACTGACACCTCCTACATCTCTGAAGGCTAGTAGTGCCTGAGACCATATCCAGCTCCTGGGGTAGAGGGTCCAGGGGAAGATAGATGGCACTGTCTCTCTGAGGGGCAAGGTTTGTCTGCCTGACCAATAGTCAAAGGTTTTGATTGACCTTTGGGAAAAAAAGACATGGCAGGTGTCCTCTCATTGAGGCTAAGGCTAGGACTGATAAACTGGTCAGCAATACCTCATCCACCTGTTACAGCAGGAGTTAAAAGCTGGGGTTCTTTCGCCAAGACAAAACCTCAAGTCCACAGAGGATCCTTGAGCAATTGATTGACTTCATAACTGATCCAAGAAGTGGTTCATTCAAACACACCAAACCTACCAACTTTTGAATGGCAGGTATTAATGCACTTATTTGAAACTCAATGCAGAGTAAGAATGTAAAAAATATAACCGTCTTCTGTCCTTCGATTATTGGAATCAAAGCTGGGAAATGAATAGTTTCTGGTGCGCACTGTGATGAAGACTTTGTATTTAAGGAGTGTCTCGTCTCTAAGGTAATAGCTGTGCCAACACAATCATCACCAAGGCAGCAAAAAAAATCTGAAAAAGCAGGTCAGTAAAAGTTTCCTCAAAAGCAACATTTCACTTGCATGAGTGCTGCAGTCTTCAGATAGGAAAATATTAAGGGTCTGTAACCTGCATTCCTCGCACTTCTACTTCCAGCCACACATTCAGTGAAAATATTACTGCTCCAATGGCCTCAATATTTCACACAGCAACACATTTTACTATGAAAAATACTGTTGTCTAGTGCTCTAAAGTGGAGGATAGAGTAGTGTCCTAGTTATAAGGGCCCGGACCAGTTTATCACGATGTGGGTATAACCAAAACTGTGTGTTCTACACCTTCTATGTAATTTCTGATGAACTGTTAATAAATGGATCATTTGCAGCAGCTGACCAGGGCACACATGACACCTCAGGCTACAAGCTGGGTGTTAAAGAACCCTGTGAGGCAGGGGAGTGCTTCTTTGTCTCTACACAATGACTCAGCTGTGATAACTCTCCTCCGGGCAGGCACTGCACCTTCACATCCAGCCTGCGGGGTCATCTCTGCTAATGGGCCAAAGTGGACTGGCATAATTAGGACTGCAACAACCTAGACCATCAAAGATTCCAAAAATATCCCATGACACACAGAGTTAAATCACCCATTGTGAAACTCTCCACTCTGGGGAAAGTACTGGGCATTCACACCTGAGCCTGAGCATATATAATCTTTGGGTTTTGGGTCTTCTGGTACCACTCACTGAATCCAGAGGAGGACCAGAACTCCAACAGGACTATGACTGCCACTCTCGACAAGACTGTGACCATGACTTTGACAGAACTGTGACCATCACTGGGACCAACAGGTTTTCCTTTCCATTTACTTTGCACCCAGGGGGCCACGTGGTGCTCAGCACAGGGGCTAACGAACACTGTTCTGTTCTTGTCCCAGGGTGCTGTGTTGTACAACTGTCTTTGTGGGTTTAAACCCAGTTTTTTCTCAATATCATTGTATTTATTGTAATCTTTTTAGTAAATTATAACTCTGACTTGTAATCTCTCTTGAGTTGAGTTCATTTCTCCTGGTGGTTTACTTTTAAACCAGCACAAGTAGGAAGTTTCCTTTTTGCCTACATTGTTAGCTCCACTGAGGACTCCATATAACCAAAATTGCCAAGTAATCAAAAGTCTGATGTGTAGAATGAACTCAAAGGAAGCAACTCTCTACATGTGGATTTGTGTGCAAAAAGAATTTTCATGGTGAAACATGACTAATCCTTGAACAGTGTGCCCAGCTATAACTATTTTATTAATATTGTAATTATTTAGGAAATACTCTCCATCTCCTATCTCTTCATTCACTTTCCATTGCACTGTGTCAAATAAACTGTAGTTACAAAGCACTTCTGATCCAAAACCACTCTATAAGGACAAAAAGATGCAGTATCCAAACAATAAGAAAAAAATCAGTAGTTGTCTTCTGAAATCAGAAACTATTGAATTTTTACAAAAGAGGGCAAGGAAGCAAGAATTTTTGGAAGACATCATCCAGCTGAATGTGCATTCATATTTTACTAGCTTGGTTTCATACCGAATGTGGGAATCATTAGGCCCCATTAGGTACCTGTTCTGGTTTTCATAGTGCCTCCTGAGCTGTGCCTCATCCACCTCGGGAAGTGCTTCTCATTTCACTCTCGGAATCAAGAAAGTTTCAGGAAAGGTGAAATTTAGAAGATCAGAAGTTGGAGTCTTGACTGGACAGCTAAATACTGAACATGTCTTTGTCTTTTAGCTGGATTAATGTAACCCCTGAGACCTTAGAAACAGATCTCAAGAGCTGAATAGGTAGGGGATATGTTTTACCTAAACAGAAAATTACTTAAATCAACCTTCTGCCCAATAAAATTGGTAGTCACTTTTCTTTTTCCTAAAAAAAAAAAAATAGTAAAAAAGGAATAAAATAAAATAAAAAAAAAGGAACAGGAACACCTAGAAAAAGCAGAATCCCTAGAAGAAGTACTGAAGCAACTATTCCTAATTAATTATTGTGTTCACCTACATGCTGACAGGACACAAAACAAATGAAGCGGAAAAGCTGCTTCTCCTAGAACTAGGGTACAATATATCTTAATACTTAGAAATGAGAAATTGGAAAATGGGAGGACTGCAATGGAGTGAAGAGCTGACAAACACAGTCATGAATGAGGAAGGCTGCATGGGCTATAATGAGATAAGCGAGAAAAGTGAGATGAGGAACTAGGAAGCTTTCTATAAAGTGAGATATTTGGTCAGGACTGTTGTGAGACCCTTGTCATTCAGATTATAATTTACATGTGCCCTCACAGGTGTTGATGATAGAATAATTGACATCATAGACAAATTTTCAAAAATGTAAATACAGGCAAATAAATAATGGAAAAGCTGATTACATACAGACACCTGATAGCTTTTGTCTGAGACTCAAGTTAAAGGGTATCAATTATTCCCATAGCATGATTGCACAATAAAGTAAAAAAAATCCTTAAGGAGAATGCTATATATTTCATTTATTATACATCACTCTTATGTTTACAACTGAAATACATCTTTCCTTGGGGACTGTAGCATCATTTATTTTAAATCAATGTTTAAAATTAAATAGTAATCCTCAAGAGAATGAAGACTCTTCAGTTACCAGCCCTTCCAATTGGAAATCTTTCTTTCATGTTTCTATTTAATACTCAATCCAGGGTTTGAAATTAATTAAAAGATATCCTTTCTCTAATCTTTTGATTATTAGCTTCAAAGTTGTGGGGTTTTTTCTCTTTTCCTTCTTTCTTTTTTTTTTTTTTTTTTAAACACACAGTGTAATAATAACTTCATCTTTTAGCAGTTGTATTGGATTTGCATGGCCAGGTTTTGGTAGTGGCAGGACTACAGGGATAGCTACAGGGCTTCTGTGAGAAGCTGTCAGAAGGTTCCCCTGTATCCAATGCAGTCAATGCTCCGAGACTTGGCTCCAAAACCAACCCTCTGCTGGCCAAGGCCAAGCCCATCAGCGATGGTGGTAGCACCTCTGTGATATATTTAAAGGGAGGGGAAAGTTACTGTGCAGCAGCATTTAGAGAAGAGAGGAGTGAGAATATATGACAGCAACAGCCCTGCAGACATGAAGGTCAGTGAAGAAGGAGAGGGAGGAGGTGTTCCAGGTCCAGAGCAGAGATTCCCCTACAGCCCATGGTGAGGCAGCTGTGCCCTGCAGCCCGTGGACTGCCTGCAGCCCCCATTCCCTGTCCCCCTGGCCACTGGGTGAAGAGATAGAGAAAATGGGGAGTAAAGGTGAGCCTGAGGGGAAAGGAGGAGCAAGGGGAAGGTGGTTTTAAGATTTGGGTTTATTTCTCATTATCCTACTCTAATTTGATGGGTAATAAATTTAACTAATTCCCCCAAATCAAGTCCATTTTGGCCTTCATGGTAAATGGTGAGTTATCTCTCCCTCTCTTTATCTTGACACATAAGCATTTTGTAGTATTGTTTCTCCTCTGTCCAGGTGAGGAGGGGAGTGATAGAGCAGCTTTGGTATGCACCTGGCATCCAGCCAGAGTCAACCCACCACAGCAGTATATTCAAACGATTACTGATGTACAAATTGCATTATCTTCTGACAAATAATTGAAGAAGGGTCTGGTGGTGGCAAATTATAGGTTCTTACTTAGGAACGGCCACCTGATATGTAACTAGTGCCTTTATAGTGTTTAATTGCAGTTTCCCACTATCAAAATCAAATATAAGGGAAAACTGTTAATAGGATGCCCTGTTTAATATCACTCCGTGACTTGTTTTGCTGCATCTTGGGACACAGCTTTGCCACATGGTATTCAACACCCATTTCACTTGTGGAAAAGTACCTTTTTTCCGAGCTCACTATACAGACTGAGTACAGCACTGTGGGGGAATGCAGCCACCCTCTCACAGTTTGCAGCGGTCAGGTCTGGCCTACATATGGAGCCAGGAAATCTGCACTACAAGTGTTTGTCATCTATTCATGTTTTCATCTCCTATTAGCATCCTGACTCTCTCATAGCATGCTTGACCTGGTGTTTTACTTGCATGAGTTACATGGGAGAAATACAGGACTTCAGCATCTTGAATGAGCAATGCAATGCATTTCATCACCTTCACAGAAGATTTTGAAAAGAAAAGAATAAATAAGACTTATGGCTGATAAAAATATATTCCAAATCAGTAGATCCATAAACGCCAAAGTATATTATGTCCACGTTCTAGACCATTTCAGCTTTGACACTTTCACAGGCTCTGATCTGTAGAGAAATAGCTCTGAAGTACTAATAACCCTGAACTCAGCTCTGTGCTGCCCCACTCTTATGCATTCATGAGGTCTCACTGTCATTCAAGGGGTCCACAAGGACACTCATCTCTGATTACAGGAGTAGGGATTTACTGAATGTTGTCTGTACAGGATTAGTAAAAATGCAACCCCTCTACTCAAATATGGATTTAAGCCCTAGACCAGAGCTCTCCACTGAAAAGAAAATTCAAACACACATGGCATCTTACTGTAGGCTCAGCCTCTCATTTGGATAGGGTTTCCTAAAAACCAAGGCTCTTCCTAGACATAGTATTCATATTTTTAAACAGCTCTGTAGCTAGCAATGTGGACTGAGAGCTTATAGATGATGGAAATCTCCATTCCAAAAACCTACTTTGAGTCTGCTCCTAAACCTTTGTGGAAAGCATAGCCAGTGTATATCTTTATAAAGACAAAGTGAGCAGAGAGTGTGGCTGCAGGAATGAATGTATTTTCCAAAGGAAAGAGAGTCAAAAAGTCATGCAACAATACAAGAGTCTGCTAATGAGGTCACACTTCACTCAGTGTGACTGGAAATACAATTTTCTGATACTTAAGGAAAACTGTTAATATAAGAAGACTTTTATCGAAGATTAGTTTGAAATGGAAGTTACTAATAAGAGGATAGAAAGTAACTAGAACAGTAAGGGTAACATATCAGAACAGCAACTTTCACATAATTTGAAGACTTTTGTTCTTTCATGTCACATTAGTGACTTTCATATACCTTTTTGCAATTTTCATATGGTATTAGTGACATTTGCGTCTCAGGAGCAACTTTTCATATATGCTCTCCGAGAGACTTTTGTCATATGCTGGCAGCTTTCATATTTTATTTAGGATTTTAACTTACTGTCAAATGTTCTGTTCCACAGAGATGAAAAGAAAGTCATTGATGCTGCACTTCTTAAACTTCTTAATAATAGGGTGGATAACAACAGCTGCAGTTTGAGGAAAAGAAAATCCCTCACCTTTGCTGCATTTTGGGGAACAGCCCACACGGTCCCTGAAACCTGCAGCTACGCAAATGGAAAAATGTATTTTATGATTAATTAAAACTTCCCATTGGAAGGTGGCCCCTGAAGCTCTCCCAGAAAATAAATAGAAAAGGAATCAGAAAGTTGGTGGTTGTTTTTCTCCCTTGAGCAGACTATTCATCCCACTGTAAGACCGTGGAGTGAATGAATGATGGAATATTTGACTGATGTAATTTATGGTCCTCCATATGACAGCCTATTTCAGAGTGCTTGAGGTTTTTACAGTCTCTGGTAGTAGTACCTGCTGCTGAAACAAGAGATTACTCTCCTTGGACAGACAGTAATTTAATAGTACAACTGTGTAGCTAGCCACCTCCTACTGTATTTCACCACTCACTCCAGTCAGCTTTTGATAGATAGTCCTCAGCATTTGGAATATGAAGCACTATGTATCCTGCTCACAGTCTTAAGAGATACATCAAGGGTGAAAAACTGAAAGGAAAATAAATAAATAAAAGTATTAATGAAGTCAAGTAAGCACTGGTTCTTAGTTTTGTTGTTTTTACTGAAACTGTACAACGAAAGGATGTATCTCACTGCATATTGGGTGCTGCTAGCTTTTCAGGCATATGGTCAACACTGGCAAAGTTTCTGGTCTTGGTAGGTTGTTTTGTTTGTTTGTTTTAAATATTTGACCACAAAACTGTCTCAGTTCTCTATAAAGTTACATTTTAAGAATCAATCCAAAAATCTAATTGGGCCCTTTAACTAATGTATAAAATGCTGCTTTGCACAAAAGAGCAAGGTGGATGTGAATCTGTCAGGGTGAAAAAGGATTTTTTTTTTTCTCCTGGAGCCACAGTCCCAGATTTCAACAGTCAGACTTGAATGCACACACAGGCATTCAGTGCATTTCCCCTTGTCCAGGTAACAAGGGATCAGGGTCCTTACAGTTAAAAGGTTAAACTACTACCAGGGTTAAAGGAATCAACAACACATTGGGATTTCCCTGCCTGTAGTTGGGGTGCCTGAATGGGACTTGCATCATTTTTTCAGACACCACAGTTTCCATCAGAGGGTGAAATCAGTAGTGGGCTGTATTTAGGGAGCAGCTGTGTGTCAGGTAACCCTGAGGTGCCTCCAATGGCTGTGCATAATTAATTTCTCAATTAGAGAGCCCCAAAGCTGAGCTCCTGTGAAAGGATGTTGGTGGTAGCAGGAACAACCTACTGGATCACTTGTCTCTTCTACTGAAAAGCTTTTGAAGCCTATAATTCTCAAGTTACAAGTAAGCCTGATAATGGCACTGTTGAAGACATGCCACTGTGCAGGAGAAAATCTTTGATTTTACCAGATTAGGGAAAAAAGTGGAGGCTCTGTAACTTCTGATGCAGCCATGGCACGGCAGGGAAGATGTCAAGTCCTTGGTCCCTCTTACAATAACTGTCCCAAATGACATAAGGAACCTATAGAGGTTTCCTATACTCAGAGTCCAGCATCAGTAAAATGCACATCTCCCTCTTCATGGCCAGAGAAAGTTTGCATTGGGACAACTAATGGATAACACCCCAGCTTTCAGTCTCTTTTACTGCATGTAGGCAAGAAAGCTACTTGTGCCCTGTGTCCCTGGACCATCAGCTTTGAGCTTCATGACAGAAGGCAAACCAGTCATAAGGTGGAACGGTCATCTGCCTGATGAGCAGCTTCACTGTTCCTGGCTGTGATAATAGCAAATACACTTCTCTCTGACTACTATTTCGTATTCCTTTTTTGCTTCTTGAAACTACTCAATTCTAGCCTTTCCAGACACAGGGCAGGGAAAAAAAAAAAAAGGCTTTTAGAATAGCCAAGGGACCTCTCCCAGTGAGAATAGTCCCATGAATATTTATTCATGGTAGGATTTGCTTTGCTTTTGTGCGAACATTACTGTGAATAAATTCTTACCCTAGATCTAACTAGATATTTGTGAATTAGCAAAAAGCCATGTAAATCAATGAATTTTATTTGCAAGAATTTTTGTGAGTCCTTTCTCTCCCCTCCCTCCCCCCTCTCCCCCCTTTAATTTTGTCTCTTGGCTCCATATTCAAAAGGAAAGGAACAAATATGCTTTTTCACCTCTTGCACACACACGTATCAGCAATTGATTAAGAATGGGACAGGCCAGAGTGAAAAAATCTTGGACAGCTGCAGGTATAATTTGCTACTAATAAGGAGGTGAAGGAACATCCAGCAATGTTTATTCTCTAAGGATGCCATCCAGCATCTGCCAATCACTTGTGTGAGGATTTGAGTGCTCACAGGCCCCTTCAGGTGGGCTGAAGGGTTCCCAGGTGTGCTCAGCAGCTTGCAGAATCAATCCTTCAGTGTACAGCTGCAGGAGCAGAGCTCGGTTCTCAGCAGCCGCCACAGGGGAGACTGTGCTATCAAACAATCCTCGCTGAATAAAATCTGGGCTAAGTCTACAGCCTTCTGTGGTCATTGTGCTGGGATGTCCTTATGTAGGGACTAGCTTTAGGCTATGAAGAACACCTAATCTAGGCACAAGGCAAAACAGGAGCTTTTCTTCACAGGCTCCCTTTCTGCTTATTAGAAGTCTCCATGTCTTCAGTGCTGTGGTCAAGTCTCCCAGAGCTGGCAAGCACGCTTCAAGCTTTCTGTTAATAAAGCCCCTGCTGCAACTCTGACTCCTTAAATCCTGTTTACAACCTCCCGAAAATTTTTTTTTCAGTTTCCCTTGGACCAACCAATGTATATTATGTCTGGGAGTGCATCTCCCAATATTACTTCCTAGAAGCCTAGGTTTTCCATACTCCCTTTTTGCCCTTTCCAATCTGTATCATCCTTTTCATTACTGCTATCCCCTCAGATGCCCTTCAACCCTCTGAAGATTTCTCAATTTATTTTTGCATCCACGATCCACCACTCTTTTCACTTCCTTGTAAACGTGGTCTTAAATATCTCCCTGTGTGCGTAAAAGCCCTTGACCCTGATTTCCAGGTTTCTGATCACCCTATTTTCTCTATTTTTCTTTTGTAACTGTTAAAGAAACAAAATCCAGGCCCAACTGCTCTATCTTCTGCCTCCAACTCTTCACCGTCTTCCTCCCGTCTGCAGGGAAGAACCACAAAACTGTGTTGATGCTGTATTTTCAATATCAGAGTCACTATTACTTTCAGAAGAGAACTAATAAAAGTGCAGATTTAAAAACATTTCAACTTTATCTATTTAATCACTGAATGTCAGTAGAGCCTTTTGGATTTGGACTATCCCTTTCAAGGAGTATTCTCTGGAATACTCTTTAGTGATATTAAGGAGGATCGAATGTCATTCTCTGAGAGTAATGTGCTTCCTACAGATTTTCACTTTATCTTTTAGATCAACTTTCCCCTCAGAAAAACTCTGCTTATTCACACACTTGATGGTTTTGAGAACTGAACCCTGTTTGTTAGCCACAGGGCAGGTTTGCTGTAGGCACCAGCAAAACAATAAATACCTTACATTTCCTGGCCAGTAGCTCTTGAGTCTGACTTGACATGATAAACTGCAGAGTCTAGATGGCAAGTCACATCCCTTAAATTTGGCCTGCCTAGGCAAACAGCTAACATTTATGCTAGCTTTAGGTGGTTTAAATTCTTTTTTCACCATGTTAACTTTCTTCTTCTATAGGATCCCTAAGGAGCAGGGGGCTTTTTCATATCACTTGGATGTCCTTGAGAGAGGGTACATAGTAGACTGGGCCAAATTCAGCGTTGTAGTCCAACAAAAAATGTCTTGTCTGTATCATCAAAATAGCACACTAGTCCTACTACTTTCATATTCTTATATGGGATTTCAAGGTGAAATGCTACCCTCTACACATGTCAGCACTTGTGATCAGCATACGAGCACCACAGGTTGGGTCTTAACTGATGATTATAGGCTATGATTGAGGCTGGGTATTAAATATGTGAAGTGACATCCAAGTAGCAATGAGAAAAATAGTCATCTGAATTCTATGAATATTTGTGGTGTGTCATATTCCATGACAGCCGCTTGAGCTCAGGAATGCTGTAATGGGCTACGACATGATGTCACTGACACTGAGTTGGTCGTACCAGGGAAATACTACTCTGTTGGCCAGAGACATAAATGAGATGATCTTACCCACCTCTGTTTTAGGGTGCTAAAAGCTTTTCTGAAGTTCTCTATTCTGAAATTAATTTGAAGTCCATTCTGTAATAGACTGTTCAGTGAAAATTCCTAATGCTCAGAATAATATACATTGACATCAGATGTTGCTGCTTATTATTTCTTTTATTATGATAAAAATGCATATTTAAAAAAATCTGATCTCCTCTGCTTGTTTAAAGTTAAAATACAGAGAAATAATGTTTAGGAAACATCCATAAATTTCAGAAACCACACGCTTATTTTGAAAAAAAATGAGCCCCCAGATTATCTAACAGTTATACTTTCTCCTTCCTCTTTTTCTCCCTCCGTCTCCTGCGATCCCTCCTGTGCCTGCTTTCTGCTACTAGTTCAGGCAAGGCAGGAATGCCCAATAAAATACTTTTATGGTGTTTGAAGTTACGTGCCATTAGAAGGTTCACAGTATCTGCACATCTTCAGCTTCTGAGGCTTTCTAAATCCTGCTGGTAAGTCTTGGTTCTCATTCCCGTGTGTGTTTTTTAACCCCCCAAGTTTAAAGGGCAAAATATTTTTTCTTTATTATCGCAAGCACAAAGAAAACCATATAAAATCCTGAAGGAGCAGCTGCTCTGCAAGGACATTATGACTGTCCATGGTACTGCTGTAACATGAGCATCTGTCACTCAAGAAAATGTCATCTTGCCCAACCAAATCCCTTGTGCAATCAGAGTGGAGAAAGCACTTGTTTAGAAAGGTTTATGGGCTGACGTCTGTTTGAATGAGTAACATCTGGGCTAGGATGGGCAGGACACACATTCTTGTTCAACCAAGCCACTGCATCTTAATAGTAAAGTGTTTTTTAACTGAAAAGAAAACCCCAACTAAAGCCTCGAAACAAATGTCACCACTTTCACATTTTTAAATCACATTATTTTCTAAGTCTCAGTTGGAAAGAAATCCAACTTTCACAAAAACACATTGATAATTTTTAGGGGTCATAGTTTATAATTTGCAACATTACCACAGCAGACATTTGAGACAAATATCCTGTTACTGTTCTTAGATATGTTAATCAAATCACCTCTTCAGGAAGAAAGTCCTGCCTATTAAAAGTAAAGGCTTGCACAGAACTGGGAGTTGAACAAGGCTTTAATTTGTGTGGAAACAAACACATTGGATTCAGAAATTACTTCTGGTATCAAGTTATAATATGTACCTAACTGTCAGACTATAAAGCATAAATGTTATTAGATCATGTTAAAATTACGGGTGTTAGAGAATGAAGTTCTTTTAATAATTTTAGTGACCAGAGAAAATCTTACAGTGAAAGTCTAATTCTCATATAAATGTACTGATTTTACCACTCTAAATCAAATTTTACCTCCTTAAGTAGGACTAATCAGCACTAATTAAGGAAGTTTCTTATTTTGCTTCCACGTTTAAAGATTGCCTTTTCAATCCTTATTATATATACAGCAGTTTCTTCGTTAGCATGTGCCACTGTAGGTTAAAAAGTACTCAGCAGAGTGATTTGTCTGTTTCATATTTTGGCTTTGTTGTTGAAAATTTTTCATTTGCTTTTGCTTTGAAGTGCAGAGCAGCACCCTTTCACTCACCTGCCTTTTTTTGAAGGCAAAATGTAAATCACAAGAATTTATTTTCTTTGCTAACAAACATTGCTTCCTGAGGTTTTTATCACCTTTAGATATAACTTTTTTAAAGATACAAATCAAATCTGAATGTTATGAGATTTCCCAGAGGAATTTTACCTTCATTTACAGAGACAATGTTATACTTCTCTCCATTCTTTCAAAGAATTAACAGAATGTGGAAAATGGGGTTAAGACTGATTGCTAAATGACTAATGGGTGATCTAATAGATCCGTGGATGTTTCTGTACTTGAAGATGTGCCAAGGTGGCATATGTACACATGTGTGACTCTCTCCACACACCACATGTACACATGTAGAACTCTTTTGCCCCAAGAAATCTTTTACTTTAAAAAAAACCCCACAGTTTCCACCAAAGTTTTTGCAATTCCAAAGATTATGAGGTACTTTTTCTGCAGAGCTCTGATCAGCAGATTTGATATATGAGTATAGATCAATTTTTTCTTATGGCAAATCTATATGTTATTCTACTTCTTCATTTGGTACTATTTGCTGAGTGGCTGTTACTTGGGAGCAAAGGTCAGTATCTTGCTGTTGGAGCAGCCGAGTAATCTTTTACTCCTCATAAGGGTAGTCAGAGATATTAAATCACAGTTGACGTACCTGAAGCACAGCAACTTCATCCATATTTTATCTGCTGTAAATTTAATACCACAGCACTTTTTAGGGTGATGTATTTATTAACTGGCTGGGGATGAGCAGTACAGAAATTCAGTTTGTTCAGGAAAATAAAATGAAGACACTCTGACAAGTTTATGAAGTAAGCACAATAGCTATTTATTACTTTTTAAACATGCAGTGCACCTAAATGTTTTTAGCAGTGTTTGCCCAAATAAATGAATAAAGCTTCCCAAATAATCTCTGTTTACTTTTCTTTTGAATTTTAATAAAGTTTTTGCTTTATTTTAAAAAGCATATGCTAGCTTCCTTCATAATAAAATGCATTCTTTATGGAAATAAACATAGTTAAATGTTCAGATAAGCTGGAGAGGGGCATTGTGGGAAGAGAAACAAATCATTCACAGCCTACTGTATATTAATCCCATCTTTTCCATTTTTGGTTCTAATTTATTTTGTTCTTTACATTCTATCACCACCAAAATAAATGGAGTCATGAATACAATAAGTTTTTAAATGCAAGTACCCGCCTTCTACTGGCTTATATTGCATTTGAATAGCACTTATTATTTTTATTCAGTGTTACTCTTTGTATTTCTCATAGTCAATAATTCACACAACTTTTTTTCCTTGTAACCAAGATATGCTTATGTTTTCATGCAATTGAAAAAAAAACACATTCTAGATATTTTCTTCCTTCATTAACTGTGACTTCCATCTTTTTATAACAGCAAAGAAAAATATTCAGATGTTAAAAAAGCATGCTATACTGCCAAAAAAGGCCACTGTGACTTTATTGCCTTTGTGCATAAAATGTTCATGATTTTATTGCTGATCACTGAAAACCAATGATCAACTCAGTCTGGGAAAACTCAGTTTTTGATTGCAACCACCCTGGAAGCATGCCAAATGTGGTATGGTGGGTTTGCAGACTACAGTTACATCAGAAGAATGGCACTGGCAGAGCTCAAGGAACAGCCCAACAGTCTGGTCAACCCTTTTCCTCTGTCTTCTTCAGTGACAGAGGACTGCATGTATCTGTTTCTTGAAGTCCAAAGGGACATCGTCTGCAAATCAAATGTCTTTGTCCATATATGTGCTTCAGATGCCATTTCTGCACAGGGGTATTCTGTTTTTATAGGGTTGTTTATGAGAAGGACGACTCAAGTGACTAAACGACTACAGCAGTTCTTTGTCAATCTTTTGCTGTGGTATTTGTTTCCTTGAGACAGCCCATGGAAAAATAGCTATACAACACTGTAGCTTCTTGTTCTTTGCCTTCTGTATCTTCAAAAATTTGATTATTCAGGTTCTTGTAGATAAGACACCAAACAACAAGATCTCTCTCTTGAACTCTGCCCATGCCGAGGTAGGTAATTAGGCAACTCCTCATTTGTGCCAAAAAGACAAGAACAGAAAGAGAAATCCACAGGAATGGATGCCTCAGACTGAATCTCCTATTTACCTCAGTAAGTCTGGAATATTTTCATTTTTCTACCTACAGTTTTGTGCAGAAAAAGTCTCATCTGCATTCTTTTATGGAGAGGATATTGTGTTGGTCTCCATCCCTTTCATGGATCCTCACTACGAGGTCACCTCCTCTCTCTTGCTGTTTAGTGCTTACTGCAGTTTATTCCCCTAGGACCCTTATTATTAAATATTATCTCTCACTTCCACTTTCCTTTTCCTTTAATTTCAGCTTTTTGGACCCATTTACCCTCTTCTTGCATCCTCCCTAAATTTCTCACAGTTTTTCCTCTCTTCTACCTCCCAGAGTAGAATTTAGCAGCACGTTGGCAGCACATGGAGGCCAAAGGGAGAGTGCCCTTTGGTTTCAAGGGGCTTTGGATTACCAGCTAAGCTTCCATGACCACTTGTCATCTCTGTTGTAAAGCTCCACATGAGTATTATGCTACAGAAAGCATCACAGCAGAGAAGCTGGGTGGCTCCAAAGGCTCAGAGCGGGAGGCTATAACCATATATTCATCTGCCAGTCAGAGAAGGGAAACCCTGGGGCAAAACTTGCACAAAATAAGCCCCATTATTCAGACTGCAAAGGGGAGGAAAACCAGAAGAATTTTGCATTCAGGACTGACATACCAGCAAAGAGTGCTGGCACAGAATAATACTACATAATAATAATAGTAATAATATTTGTACATAATTTATCATTATACACTACAAACTCAGCTCAAATCCCAGTACCATGCTATTCTCTTCCAGCTCCATATCCTTCTCTTGCTATACTTTTTTTATTGGCTTACATGTGCTGTGGAAATTAGTTTTATTCTAATTTGGAGCCTTTGAGGAAAGGCTGAAAAAGCATGTACTAGTCCATAGTCATTAAAAAACTCAAATGACAGTATTTCATCCTGCTTTTGAGGCTAAAATATTAGGCTTTGAAACATGAATCACACGGCTTAGTTGAGGCTGTGAAGAAGCTTAGGATCACAGCGTTAGTTAAAAATAAGCTTTAATATATAAAGCTGAGGAAGAGGGAGCATAGAGAATACCTCAGAAGTCAAAGTACAGCTATGGAGCAGCTCTGAGTTTATGCATACTGTACTGCTCTGCTTTTAACCCAGATACTGTTGGGAATCACCGAAGGGAAAGGTAGAGAACCTGGGATAGTTTAGAGGGAGATGAGGAGTAGCATGTAAAGAAAACACTGTGTAATAAGTCATAAAGAGTTAACTGTTTGCAATGTCTTCCAGTTTGCAGAAGAATAAAAGATATATTGCTTCACAGTCTCTCACCATCGTTTTTTTTCATTTTACTTTTTTTTATTTCTTCTTCCCCATGCTTTGTAAATCCCATATTGGCAAGTAAATATGAATGTTATAAAACATCTTCTAAGAGTTCCATACTGAAATATCCCTTGCACTGTCCTAAGTTGCCAGTTGCTCTGAATCTTCTATAGTTTAAATACAAAAACAATTCACATAGATGCACACATCAGCTACATATAGTGAAGGGGAAAAGAGGATGAAAAACACACCTTCAATCTTAGCTGAGGAAACCTCAGGAAGGGTATTATCAACCCTTCTCAAAGGACCAAGTCTCTGCTCTACTCAAGACTGATCCTGGGTTACCCATGATTTGCAGAACGGGATTTTGTTAGGGTCACCGTGTCTCCTTTCAGAGCTGTGTTTGAACAGCTCTGGCCCTCTTTCTTGCAACTGGCCATTGCAGGTGCCATGTGGAAAGGCTATTACAAGCCTGCAAAAAGGAAGGCCATGAAAACTATATTATGGAGAACTGATTTCAAAAGCTCAGTTAATTCCCTAAAGGAAACCTAAGGTAAAACAATAATCATCACCTTGTTCCCCTCCCACTCGTCAGAGCATAGGGTCTTGATTATTGGGCTGGCTGCAGGGAGAGGTTGTGCTTCTAGCCAGTGCCACTCAGCTCCTTAACATAACAGCATGAAGCCACCTGATTCTAGGGCTGCATTTAAAAATAGTATCCATTTATCTTTTTTTTTAATACTATTTTTAAAGCAAACTTCTCCAATATACATTGATATTTATAGCTTAGATCCAGGCAGCACAGTTGTAATTTAGGGAGAATACCTAAGGTGCAATATTGATAATTTCTGCAATAGGCAGCCCATTGTTCATAAAATTAAGGTACCAGAAAAAATGGTAGCAAAAGAAGCATTTCAGTATCCAGCTTGATGATTTCAACTCCATTTGCACTCCTCTGCTCTAAGTGAGTTCCTACAGGGAGGAGAAGGGGCTTAAAGGCACAGTCCTCAGACAATAGCTCTCTCAGAATGGTTAATTATAGTACAAAGCCCTAAGAAACTTAAGTGGATTTTGCATGGCTTTATGGAAAGTGGAAACTATTCTCTTTACCATTTGCCAAACCACACACATATTACAGCATAGCAGATAGAGTTTCAGAGCTTTTGCGAAGCCAGGTTACACATCAATTTAATTATTTCCCTTGCAATGTGAAAGTGTGACACAAAAAGCTCTTGAAAAACATGACCACATCTAACACAGCCTATATTGCAGACACGTGGTATGGTCTCTGTAATTATTTTCTTTGACGCTGGGTCATACTAAGTTTTTAGTATCCACAGCAGAAAGGGAAACAAAACTTTTGTGAAAGGCTTTCCAATTGCCCTCCTCAAGGGAAAACCTTCCCCAGCCATGCACACAAACACGTGGAACAGGAGGGAAAATAACTATCTTGACCTACCATCTCATATTTGTGTCCTTGCCAAGCACTACGGTTACGCCTGTAGTCTTTCATCCTAGGGAGTGACCACAGAGGAGACTAAAAGCTGGAGTGTTATTTGCGCCTCATTCTTTTTTTTTAGAGGTAAGTAGGAGACATGGTGAAAATTAGGGTTCTGAGTATTATGGTTTCAAGATTTACAGTGGAATGGAAGAAAGGGAAAAGAAGGACAGGAAGCTAATATGTGGAGACACAGTTTATGTACAGCCACAGTGTTTTTAGGAAGGTCAGCGCTGCTGAGTAAACTATGCAGCCTTCATTAATGAAGTGCTAAAACTATTAAAGAGTCAGTCTGCTGTCATCCAAGACATACTGAGACCTTACTTCAGCTTAGATATGTGGGTAACAGATGTATGTACTGATGGGGAAAATGGGGTGAAGAGACTAAAATCACTATCCTGAAAAGACTTACACATGTGCTTAGTTTCATAAAACCCCTTTTCTCTGGGAAAAGGGAGGCTCAAGAGGAGACCTTGTTGCTCTCTACAACTACCTGAAAGGAGGTTGTAGCAAGGTAAGAGTTAGACTCTTCTGTCAAGTGACAAGTGATAGGATGAGAGGAAATGGCCTCAAGTTTCACCAGGGAAGGTTTATATTGGATATTAGGAAATATTTCTTGCTTGAAAGGAATGTCAGGCATTGGAACAGACTGCCCAGAGAAGTGGCTAGGTCACTGTCCCTGGATGTACTTAAAAGACATTCAGATGTGGCACTTGGGGGCATGTTTAGTGGTGGACTTGGCAGTGCCAGGTTAATGGTTGGACTTGATGATCTTAAAGACATTTACCAAACTAAATGATTCTATGTTTCATTAAGAAATTCTACTGAAATAGCTTAGTCAAAAGGGCTAGTCAGTGAATAAAGCTAAACTTTGCATATAAAGCCTTTCAAGGCTATTGACATGGCATCAGAGGAGGTATCTGGTTGGGAGACGGCCAACAGGGAGTGAAGAAGTTAAACCACAAAATCTATTCTTTAGGGTATATGTAGTTCACAGTAAGTCTCAGACCAATGTTTAGCAAACTGTGGCAGACTGTAGGTGCCCAAGGATTTGC
Organism: Cephalopterus ornatus; assembly: GCA_013396775.1. Classification (NCBI taxonomy): domain Eukaryota; kingdom Metazoa; phylum Chordata; class Aves; order Passeriformes; family Cotingidae; genus Cephalopterus; species Cephalopterus ornatus. The sequence goes on along the minus strand of VZRE01014426.1, from coordinate 36,120 downwards.
TAACTAGATAGGCTTCTTATAACTCCCAAAACAGACACAGGTTGCTGTATATGTAAATAGAACAGTTATTTTGGTTAAATAGAGCTTAACTGTTTCTGATACAGTCATTTATTTGTCAAGTCTTTTTTACGTTAATTTAATTATAAGAAAATTGAAAAGTGTGATACATAGCTAAGCCCTTAAGGCTGGTTAATCTATTTGGATTGTAACAAATATAATTTTTATTAGCTCAGCCTATTTGGATGGTAACGAGTCTAACCTTTCAGTAGACAGTACAGACTCTGAATTATAGTCTATTTTATGTAAAATCAGAATTTAGCTCAATAAAAGAAAATTTGTTTTATCTGTCATTGTGTTAAAGAATTGCTGTATTAATGAGAATGCAAGCAATCATCCAGAAGTAAGGATTCCCTCCTTTCTGGATATGCATGGAAAAGTGTCCAGGTAAGTCACAGGGGCAATAGTAAATCCTGATATGATGATATTTTTTTTCCTTTTTCTGAAAATGACTGTATGGAAAAATATTGTTATGGGCATAAATAAATAAAACAACCAACCACTGTCCCAGTGAAATCCGGCACAATTGGGAGATAAGCAAAATAAATCAACCCCCCTAATCAAATGAAATCCACCTGAAATAAACAAACTAAACCAAAACAAAAGCCTCCAAGATAAACTGGTAAACAAATAAGTACAAATATCTGTTGGCACTGCCTTAATTGCAAGCTGACTATGAGTCAGCAGTGCCCTGGCAGCCAGGAGGGACAGCTGTGTCCTGGGGGGCATCAGGCACAGCATCGCCAGCCGGTCGAAGGAGGGGATTGTCCCACTCTGCTCTGCACTGGGGCAGCCTCACCTGGAATATTGTGACAGTTTTGGGCACCACAATACAGGAAAGATATTAAGCTATTAGAGGAGTGTCCAAGGGAGGGCAATGAGAATGGTGAAGGGCCTTGAGAGGAAGCCATATGAGGAGTGGCTGAGGGCGCTTGGTCTGTTCACGCTGGAAAAGAGGAGACTGAGAGGAGACCTCATTGCTGTCTACAACTTCCTCAGGAGGGGAAGAGAAGGGTTAGGCACTGATCTCTTCTCTGTGGTGACCAGTGACAGGACCTGAGGAAAGGACTTAAAGTTGTGTCAGGGGAGGTTTAAGTTGGATATTAGGAAAAGGTTTTTCACCTAGAGGGTGGTTGGGCACTGGAACAGGCTCCCCAGGGAAGCGGTCACAGCACCAAACCTCATGAAGTTCAAGAAGCATTTGGATGATACTCTTAGGCACATGATGTGACTCTTGAGGATGGTCCTGTGCAGGGTTAGGAGTTGGACTTGATCCCTGTGAGTCCCTTCCAACTCAGTATATTCTGTGATTCTGTGAATTTCTAGGAAAAAATTCTATGTTTGACACAAACTCACTTAATTGTTTTATCTCTTTCAAGACAAAAATGGCCTCATTCTTACTCAGAGTTTTCACATTCTTAATAAAATGCAAAATGCCCTGCAAAAGTTGAGGTTCTTCTCACACTACCATTGTGCAGCTTCTGACTCTTTTTAAGCAGTCAGGCTTTATGTTTCAGAATGCTTCTTAAATTTCATATTCCTCAAAAACCCTCCACAACACAATAAGACCCTCTCAGAAAATCCCAGCTGGGAAAAAAACCCAACCCAACCTGTGAAATTTATGGAGTTGCATGTTTGCACCAGGAGTTCTTCCTGAAACCTGGCTGGGATATTGTGCTGAGGCCGAACAGCTGTAGCCTGACCTGCAGTACAAGAGAGTCAATGTTTTTATTTGTAAGAGGGACATGAGTTTTTCATTTTATCATATTTCAAGTACCTCTATAAAGATATTATCTTGTGTGAAGAAAATACTGTTTCACACTCTTGAGTGTACTTTGCATTTCTCATGATGGGCTTCTGAGTGTTGATCAAGCATTTTGAACTGAACCCAGAAAACTCTTAGCAATGTTAACCAAAAAATGATGCATTATTACTAAGGATAAAACTTTCCAAATATGTGTTGGGGTTTTTTTCCCAATGATATTTTTAAATATTTAGCCAAAAAATTAATGAAAAAAGGTATGTCTCCCAGTCAGTAAGAGGGAGAGGAGCTCACATTATTTTATAGGGAGTTTTGACTTTTCCTGCTATATATGCCATAATGATACATGTAAGAAATATGTACAAAACTGTCACAGAGAATAATTGATACCTGAAGTGCTTTTTAACATTTACTTAAATTTTGAGATTTTCAAGGAAACTTGGTCCTTTTTGAGATAACAAATAGCTTTCTAAATATATGAATGATTTGATTTTTCAAAATCTCTTAAAAGAGAATGTTCATTTGATTGAATTTAAGGACAATAAAAATGCAAGAATTACTTGAGGGTGAAAGAGTAAACATTAGTGTGCAGAAAATGTACTGTTATTTTTTTAGCAGTTTTAATTCTGATAACAGTATTTTTCATGGGAATAGTTACTTTTAAAAATGGATGACAAGAAGGTACTGATTTTAGAATGGTAGCCCTGATGTGAAAATAGTTTCTGAGGCACTCCTCCTCAGGCTGTGGAAATGATTCAGGGAGAGAATAAGGTGAAAATTATATTGAGATAGTGCAGAAAAGTGCTGGAAAGGGGGGTGGGGGGAGTCAGCAGCAGTGAGAAGGAAATCCTTAAATCACAGAAAAAACATATTTTAATCATTTATTTTCTTCTCAATAGCAGATTGGAAGAAATGCAAATTTCCAAACATACATGACTTTAGTGATGCCCCAGATAACTCACCCTATAGCTTTCAAGGGAAATAAAAAGCGGAAGAAGCCACTGAAGCTTCTCCTCACGCTTCATGAAGGTAACTCTGCAAAGCACAAACTTTCCCTGCCTATTTTCTTTTAAAACAAGCTGCAAGCTCTGCTCAGGATACCACTCTGTGAAAAACTTACATTGTTCAACCAAAGAATCTAAAACAGTCGCAGAAATTTTCTATTTATGAATGGATAGTACTTATTTCTCCAGTCCTGTTCAGTACTTTGAGATCAGGTTTGGGCTTTTTATTTTGGGAAAATGACATTTTCATTACAAACTGCAGAGCTTTACAGAGTGGTATTATTTCTTGGAACTTTGGAGGAGGCTTCTCTGCTCCTTCTTCCCTAGTTTTTATTACATTACTTGTAGTTGAAATACAGCTTTTTTCTTTTAATTCTATCAAAGTCATAAACAGTGAGCCTAGTACGAAATCTCTTAGTACAACAGATCTCTCCAATCAATGCAATACTATAAAAAGTTTCTTACCTTGCCCTCCACTAAGCCTTTAAGAGAAATTTCCATGAAAGAATCACAATACGGTAAGCTCATCTCCTACCTTACTATGAACAACTGTTTAGCTAAAGCAATATTTACACTTTTCTTTCTTCAGGCTGTATAATGCCTCCCTCTATCCTAAAGCACATATACAGTAACTGCAATATATTGAATTACAGCTGTGCCACCATTAATTCACCATACAAACACTTGTATTGCCGGTGTTTTCACAAGACGGTATTTAGGTATTCAAATTTTCACAGGATTTTATTTCTTTGGTATCAATCCCACTGAACATGGAACTGCCCTATCTCAGGAAGATTTTAGCTGTGTTGTTAATAACCAAGAAGTCACTTAACAAAGCAATTGTGCTGAAGCAGATAATTTAGAATACCAAATTTTGTCCATAAAACCAAATTATTACCTTCCATTATGAGAAGTTAATTCACAGTTATATGTTCTGTGTCCAGTTGCCTCTCTGCCTGTTGGAAAGTACAGAATGAATTACATCTCTGCTCACACTTGGGCATATTTGTATGTGCCATGGCCAAATAGGTTCTTTGCAATGTTCTGAAACAAACTATTTTTGCTACTCAAGGCAACCATAAAATCCAATGTCTGAGACCACTGTTAGTCACTGAGTGCCAGCATGGCGATTAAGCTCTCTGTGTAGGCAAGATTTAGGGTTTTGTATTAGGGCTCTGAGCTTCCAGATCTATCTGGTCTCTCTCCTCTGTACGATTTCTGTTGAATAAGCCACGCTGTTAGAGTGTCTGCCGTGGGGGTGGGGTGGACAAACAGTACTGTTAGCTGTTCATCTCAGGAACTCTGCTGGTACAGGCTTCCTAATTAACATGTTCACAAAAGCTGGCTGCAGACGTCGTCTGAAAATTGGGGGTGGCTGACAGATATTCAAGCAGCTATTAAAAAGAATATTGACTAATATTCATGCATGTTTGGGAGCAGGCAAGTGGATTTCTTAATTAATAAACCTTGCTTATCAGCACAAAGGTCGTAATGCAAGAGTTTGCTATGAAACTACAACTTGTAACTTTTCCTTGGGTTTGGTTTTCTTTATACCTTGTTGCCACAGAACATGCTTATCCAAACCTTACCACTCTCTCTGTCAGGATTTCTCTTTATTTCTGTGCAAATGTGCAAATGTGTAATTGGCTCACAGGTCAAGCACAGAGTGTAATAGTGAATGGGGTAATATCAGACTGGTGACTTGTCACTAGTGGGGTTCCAAAGGGCTCCATCTTAGGCCCTGTGCTCTTCAACATCTTCATAAATTACTTGGATGCAGGACTGGAAGGGATTAAGCAAGTTTGCAGATGATACAAAACTGGGAGCAGCTACTGACTCCCTAAAAGGCAGGGAGGCCCAGCAGAGAGACTTCAACAAATTAGAGGGCTGGCCAATCACCAACCATATGAAGTTAACATGTGACATGAAGTCACAGTACCAAGCCTGACGAAGTTCAAGAAGTGTTTGGATGATATTCTCAGGCACATGGTGTGACTCTTGAGGATGGTCCTGTGCAGGGGTAGGAGTTGGACTTGATTCTTGTGAGTCCCTTCAAACTCAGCATATTCAATGATTCTTTGATTCTGTGAAACAATGAGGTGGCTTTATTATTGAGTCAGCAAAAACTTTGTTTGCACTTTCCCAGCTGGATCAACACCTGCCATCAGGGTGAAGAATCTCAGGCAAACACCACCAGAGGTAAAAAGAAACACAGCTGTGATGGTGAAAAGAAGCATGTACTTTGATTCACTGATAGGCTTTCCACACAGAAAACTCCTCTTTTTGTTCATATCTGGAAGCCATTGTAATACTTGGATGTTCAGATAAGAGGCATTAAAAAGGACAATAAATTATATAAATATTACTATGATTATTTTGTAAATTGTGCTCATTAAATAGGTCCCTCAGAGCCCTTGGGTGTAACATCTGAAATGAAAAATGGAGGAGGACAGGCCAAGGAATGAAAATTTGTTGTAAGTGTAATTCTGGCAAGTTTAGAACAAGTTTTTTTATCACACTGACACTTACATACACAGTCTCAATGCTGGCAAGCATGATACATGTGCATGTATCAAATGTCTAAGGGAGAGACCATTATGGTTTGTGTGACCAGTAAAACTCTTCAGTTTCTAAACACAGTCTTTGAGATACTGTTAGAATCGGTAGCTGGAGATTTTAGCTGCAATGATTGCTGCATTCAACCATGTATTACTCACTTTGAAGGTCAGGGTGAAAGATGTACTATGTGGGGAATCAAGGAAAGTTGTTATATTGGATGACCCAAGAGAGGACATAAACTTCATGGATGAACCATAAATGATACTAGTCCTAAAAGAGAGCGGCTTGGGTCAACCCTATTTCTCGTTTCAGACTGTCTAAAGACTCAGGCATGTCCTATTTTTCTGAGGGTGTTTATGAGTACAAGCTTAATTTACAAAACAAAAGTGTAAAATACACGGCTATTTTAAAACAAAATCTGAATAGAGTATAAAGCCTTTGTGCAGTGGAGGTAGGGCTCGTAAAATCAGATGGAGTCAAAGCATCTAGCAGGCTCCTGAAGCAGAGGTGCCTGGAGATAAAGCAGCATAGGAGGACAAAATTCATAAGTTGTGTGTTCATAATAAGCGGACTGGATAAGCCTTGATTCATGCTGATTTCCACTCGTCTAAGCCAATCAAAGGAGTGGGTTGTGAAGGGAGGATTTTGATTCAACTCTTAGTAGGGTTTCAAACACCCGAAGGCAGAATTTGTGGCATCAAAAAACACAGCAGTAACACAGCATTGTTTTGATGACTCCTACTTTTGGCACAAAGCCAAGAACAATCAAGAGCCAATGAGCACAATGATTTCTTGATACAACAAACTGGCTGGTCACTTTGGAGTGATGGAAGGAAAAGGTGGTGTGTATACTGCAGTTTGTACAAGGTTTCCTTGGCAGTACATGTGCACTCACAGTGGAGTTACACAGTTCATCATTTCAAATGATGACTTTCAGATTATCAGTGGTATCTTCTGGAATTGCATCAAGGAAAACCTCCTTTACTGAGGTTGATGTAGACATCGTGGCAGACCCTTCCAAAGGTGGCGTGTAATTATATATGAGCCTTGTCTACCAGCACCTTGAGTAAAAGCCTCATGATTGCCACTTTAGTAACAAAAATCTTGTGTCTAAATCTGTCAAAGATGGCTAGATGACAAGAGGAAATCTCCCAGCTGTCATAAGACTGAGAGATGGTGTGATAGGCTGCTGTATGATAGATATAGAGATACTGAGAGCCTGTACACCTTCCCCTGCTCTCTCTCAATGAGTATTTGGAGGCATTCAGTGTAAAAAAAATCAAAATCAAATGTCACATTGCTAGGGTGAGTAGTTATCTGAGCTCAAGAACTCTCGTTTCTGGTTTTTAGATAATTTCTGAGCAGATAAGGTAATAGATCAGCTGAGCTGAACAGGTGGCTATGAAACACTGGACTCTGGTGAGCTTGCTCAGGCAATAGGACTGGTGCTAAGTAGGTATTTGATGGATTCAGCAGAGGTTTATTCAGTTTCAAATTCAAGCAGAACAATTTCAGATGCATGTTGTGAAACTTTAAGTATCCTCAGGGAAGATACCAGTGTCCTACTGCTGTGTCAAGCTTCTGCAGTCACCATGTCTCTACGGCTTGGCTTGGGTGACCATATTGAGTATTACCCTCTCTAGCCCCAGAACTTTATGCCTGTCAGATACTAATCTCTTCTTAAAACCAACTAGGGCTATTTAAGTTGCCATAGTCAGAAGAACTCTGTGTTATTTAACACTGCTGGTGGTGAGATCCCAGACCTCAGCAGAGGTTGGAAGCTGTTCTGTGCCCAGATGGTGACCCTCAGATATGGAAAAAAAAAAGACCTTCCAAAACTGAGCACAGCAGCCAAGGTGGTTCTTATCAAAGTTATAGAAGTTATGTGAGGCACCTTTGTGAAGAACCAGAAAAAAAATCAAACCAAAAACCTTAATGAGGTCCAGGGAAGAATATGGGAGTGTGTGTGGGAAATCTTAGTAATGGGCTTATAAAAAGAAAGGAGTGAAATGCATCAAGCATTTTGCAGAAGTCCTTCTGTCAGGAATTTATTGTTTATATAGTTCAAGTACTACTCTGAAATTTTTTGAAGATTCAGCTGTTTGGAAGCTGTGAAAAGTTTGTTTGACCCTTTCTTTAAGACAGTCTGTGACATTTCTTCTGGAAAATAATGTAGGTGAGACAGATCTGCTTCAATGAGATGGTTGTGAGGAGCAGTATAAGAATATGGTGGGGAGTGGTTGATGGCTTGTGTCAGTCATTTGAAGAATGAAAGCAGCCAATGACAAAGCATTGGAAACAGTAATTTAAAGAAGGATCAGAATATAATATTGGAATAGATGAGTGAACTAGAAAAGAAGGGTTGAAGTATAATTGTGCAAATTGCAAAGTCATGTACTTGAGGACTAATAACAGGAATCTCTGTTATAGGTTGACAATTCATCATTTTGATGACAGGAGAGGGGAATACCTAGGATATATCAGCTGATCACAGCAAGCCTGTGAACTTCAGATTGATTTGGCTGTGAACAATGCAAACCAAATCCCCAAATATGTCATGTGGGGTATTTTCAGGAGGGATCAAGAAGTATTAGTGTTTCTGTACAGTTGAGGCTTCAGCTGAAAAATTGCATACAATTTGATTCACTTGTGTTCAGCAAAAAAGAACACATGGATATTCAGAGGAAGAGAAACCATACTTTTTACAAGAGACCTGAAGTGGCTTAGCCTTATAAAGTGAAGGCTACTGGGGAATGTTTTTGTTTTATAAATAAAGTTCAGTCTAAGTTTAAAAACATAAAGGGAAAATGCTACTTAAGCAAAAAGAAAGAGAATATTATATGCACAAGGAGAAAATTGTATAAGATGGTCATGAATACATGGTCTTAATAGGCTGCAAATTGAGAAGGTGGTTTCTAACAGGTAGGAGGAGACACAAGTGGAGGAAGACTCGTAGATGCTTATGATTCTCTAGAGTGGAAGTGTGTTCCTCATTCAAAGGTAACATGGGTGCCTCTGTGGGCACTATATTTTGCCATGAAGTCCATTACATATATTCTAAATTAGAAAGGTTGTTTAAAAAAGACATAGTGAAACTAAAAGCACTTTTGGAAAAACATATACATTAAATTTGAAAGGATGTCAAATGTTAAGTCAATTCTCAAAACTGTTCTATGGTTTCAAAATAAATAGTTCAAAACTACACTTCAAGTGCAAAGTTAATGCTAGCTAGGTCGCAACAAACTGGTGTTGAGCTTCAGTCAGTACCTTTAGAGACAAAAAAACCCAAACACTTATATCAGCAGCATTTTAATCTAGTAAGGACATTTTTAATACTGTTTATCTGTGTATGTAAATTGAACTGGCCAAAATGCATAGAAAATCTTTGGTAGACAAGTGCTTCAAGTGTACGTTTAGATACATATATGTTTGAATGCTTATGAAAAAACTTGAGAGTACAAAAAAACCTCCAGGTCTTCATACACCTGTATATTTAAAGTGTGATTGCTTGATACAGGATATGGTGTTTCCTTTCAGCTGTACCACATAAGCAAAACAATGAAGAATACTAATAATGAAATAAACAGCAGATACAGTATAAAGTAGGTTTTTCTTTTTGGGACCCTCATCTATACTAGATAATTTGCAATTAATACTTTATGAAAATTGCCTGTTTTGTATGCATGAACAGACAAAAAGCTGCTTAAGAGCACCATTGTTTCCTTAACGAAAGATACAATGCCAGTGACATTATCAGTATTATACACTTGAACCACAGTTGGTGGAGACGACATCTTCTATAGTGTGCTGTCATGCGTTTAGGACTAAATCTTATTGCAGCAAGTGGATGTTTTGCCACCGAATTCAAAAGGATTCAGATTTGGCCCTCATTACTTGCCTCCATTTCTCCATCTAATTAAAGCATTTGAATGCTGACAGGTCACTGGAATGAATGCCCAATTAATTACTGATTTGTTCATCATAGCCACAGCCTGAATGCTATGAATTTATACTGTAGACTCAAAATGATTCCTCCTTGGATTTGAGCTGAGCTCTAAATAATCAGAGATTTTTGCATGACACAGAGAAAAGACCAAATACGTGAATTTTAAAAAGTATGTTAAATTTGAACATTAAAAATGTATTGGGATATCAGAAGAGCTTTTCCTATTACATATGCCATATACATAGAAGTGTTAAATACAAGGTGCATATTGTACAGTAAGTTGACTTTTCTCTGAGATAAATTAAAAAGCATGCAAATTATAAAGAATGTCAGAGCACTAAAGAAACATCTGCTAACCAAAGTAAAAAGTAATGATAATGATGATAAATAAGGGAAGACAAAAGTAAGTATTGTTTGAGATGAATTTTCACCCAGCTGTGCATTATTATAAGGGAGTTGTGAAAGAAGACTACCCTTTTAGGTGACTATCTCAAACAGGTTCAGAAAGCAATTTTTAAGTGTAGAAAGTCATTCTTGTGACAATGTGTTTTCTTCATTTCTGTTATTTGGAAACTGTGAATGCAACCTCTCATCAGGGAAGCAGGGAAAATCGATTTTGTGGAGTGTATTTCAGCATTTTGAAATACACTTCGTTTGTATTAGGAGCAACTGACAGAACATAAACCAACAAGGATATTCTTTTCAAGGCAACTCTTACCCCAAGGCTGTCCTCCAAGAGGTCTCTCTAACAACACAAACAGGAAAGCTCTGAGGTCCCTTAAGCAATATATTTGAAGAGCTGCTCTGTATTACAGACTCTAAGCATCCAGCATCTTACATCACATGTCTTCCAAGAAGCTGGGAAGATGACCTTGCAGATGATAGGGAGAACATCAAGGGTCCCCTGGAATTGTTCCAGCCACCTCAAATCTTTGAGTTTCACCGACTCTAATGCTATTCAAAGTATACACTACCCAGGTTAAGAGAAACAACACTTGAGCTGGCATCATGACAGGCACGACTTACAACCATTTAGGAGTTTGGGTTGCAAATTTATTTGTATGGTGAATCAGTGTCAAGATGTTCTAAAGATTGAAGGTCAACAATCACCATTAGAAGCTGAAATTGGATAAACCCTGAGGCTAAATGATTATAGGATTCCAACTTTTACATTTTAGCACTAACTCTAACTTCAGCATTGATAGCAAAACATTCTTTGTGTCCTCTTGGTTACTTACACATCCAATAACAAGCTAACTGTCAATAATGATGTGTTATGTATGGATGTGCATATTATCACTTTCTCATCTGCCTCCTCACGTCCTTACGTTTCAAAGAAGTTTAACTATCATTTAGCAAAATCTTGCTCAGTAATAAAAAATAAAGTCTAAACTTTCTCTCTGGCAGCCTGCAAGGTCTTTCCCTGCATGTAAAAACATGGCAACCATTTAGGTATAATTCAAAATACCTTCCCCGTTCTTCCACTCTCCATAATATCCATCACCTTATCCATGGTCCTTTCAGATTCCCTGTGGTTCTATCATTTATGGTCAGTATAAAGATAATGCTTGCTCAATTCCAGTAATCTATGACAATTAAATCTTCTATCTTGTGTGATTAATAGCCTCATTTTTCTTCCTTATGTCCCAAGGAAAAACACACAGTTCCTGAGATGCTGCTTGCAGAAAAGGCAGTCTTCCAAAAGATCTGAGAACAACATTTAAAACAGTACATCTTAAAATAAAATTCAAAATATTACCTTATCCATGCTGAAGAGGACAAATGATGTTAAGTCCATGATGTACATGGCAGAAAATTTCTTTCACTCCTATTAATTCCTTGTCTAAACAGACTGTGAGAACCCAACTACATTACAGTTATGACTAACAACTGAACACTTTTCCTCAAACAAGAGGTTTAGCAGTTTCCCTTTCAGGAAGTCTGGATAGTAGTAGATTGACAGTATAAGATTTCTTACACTTCGTAAATTAGCAGTTTATAGCTTAAGTCTTTCTAAATAAAGATGTTTTTCAACTGTGAAAATGGGGATTGGATAGATGGCATATACTCACCTTCTATCTTTGTCCAAAAGTCATAGTGAATATAGTACATTTAAAGTTTCAATCAAGTCTGGGTAATATTAGCTAAAATCTTCCTTCTTGCTTAACCCAACATCAGAAGAGCAAGTATCTGATTGCTACCTAAGACTCTTCAAACAGAACTGCAAAGAGAATCTTAAAAAAAAAAAGTTCTGGATTTGCCTAATTTCCCAACTAGTTTTACAGACTCGGTATACTAATTCAGAAACTTTGGAAACGTTTCAGCTACTCTTCCCAAATGTCAGTATACTCAACCAAATTTTTTGTTTGCGCATGTTACATATGAAATAGACACTTCCTCCATCTCTTGTCCTGTCACTGGGCATCACTTAAAAAAGCCTGACTCCATCTTCCTCACACCCTCCCTTCAAGTATTTATATATATGGATGGGATCTGGCCTGAGCCTTCTCTTCTCCAGGTCTCTCACCTTCTCATTGTAGGAAAATTGTTGCATCTCAGCACTTTGTGTGTGGTCTCAACAGTGCCGATTATCTCCTTTGATGTGCTGTAAATATGTTACTTAATGCACCCTGGGGTATCCTACGCTTCATGACCCTGGAAGGCATCAGCGTTAAGTGAGCTTTGGCTTTTCCTATCCCCATCAGTACACACTCAAAGTTTAGAAGTTCCTCTTTTGTGTCCTATCCCTGCTTCTATCTCTTATATTCTCCCTTTTTTCACACTGAAACTCAGTCACATGTTCCCTGTTCAGCCACTCTGGTCTGCTGATATACTTATTTTCCTGAGTAACATGATAATCCACAATTGTGGTTGGAGGAGGTTGTATTCAAAGGCCTGACATCTTTCTAGAGGTTCTTCACCCCTCAGAGGTGTCTCCCATGTGATCCCATGTACTAGTTCCCTGAACAAGGTGCACTCTGCTTTTCTGAAGTCCAGAGTCTATATTCTTCTACTGTCCTTCCTTGTTTATCTTAGGATCTTGGGCTCCACAATGTCATGGTCACTATAGTCAAAGCTGCTGTTGATTACCATGTCTCCAAGTTCTTCCTTGGATGTGAGTAGTACATCTAGCTGAGATTTAAAAGATCCTGTCATGACTTCTGACTGAAATTAATACTTGTGACATTATATTTTACAATCTTATATGTATAACAACAAACCTGTATTCCCAAAATTACTGAGACAAGCCCAGTCTTCTCACTGTGACAAGAGTAGGGCCTGTCATGAAAATACCGTAATGCTAGTATCACTGGAAATTCACTCCTGCCTTTACTCTCCCCCTTATTAAAAATACACAGAAAAATGCCAGATGAAGGAATAAACTGGGAATTTACTTGATTCTTAAGATTATTTTGATTCTCATAAACATTTTTTCTTGCATATAGACTTAGAAAAAAAGTTGAGGAAACTTTAGGAAATTTTTTGCATTCACTGATATTATAGTTGAAGTCAGAGTAAATCAGTATTATTTTGTGACTATTTTTCTTTTTTCTGACTAATTTCCTCCCTTCTCAGCAGGTGAAATCTACTGCCAGTTAGAGATTTACAGTGTTCAGCATCCATTCTGATGCAAACCAAAAAAGTAGGTCTCTTGCTGGTTGGGGACAATGAAGTCATTAATCAAAATCACTCTGCATCTCCACCGATGATGGTAAAAGAAAGTCTGTCTACTATCAGCATGCAAAACTAAACAAGAATCACTGGGCTATGACTTCAGAAAAGAAGGCAATATGAAACAAGTTCTAGGGAAAATAATAGGAGAGGAAGCACATCTCCGAACCTCAGGATCCTGGGGCTGACCTTTGGATTTCATGGTAATTTAAAGTAGTTTCAAGGCTACCTTGAGGTATTACTGATTCTTAAGAGCCACAAGAAGTCCTTCTGATGATGGTAGGCAATACCTGGGGCAGTAAGTTCCTCTCCAGTAGACACGCCATCCAAACATCTTTGAAGTGGAACTTGCAGGGAAAGGGAAAGGAAAAAAAACATTACTACGGAATTTCTGTACATCAGAGAAATCCTCAAAGATATGCCTAAGCTGACTTTAAGGCTGCTTTGTGCTGCTACTATTGCACAGAACAGGATGAATTCCCCCATGAATCTGTCTTATAAATATTCTGAGGAGATAATCTTGAATTCTTCAAAGTGTTTTTATGTGGAAATATTTTAAAAGGCATGTGAAATTCTACACACATGTTTCTGGTCTGGTCCTATCAGTTTAGGATTGGTCAATGGGAACTTACAGCTGACTATCTTGGAAAATGCCAGTGAGACTGATAGCTAATAATCAATAGTAAGTACCTGAGACTTTCCATGGAATATCCCTATCCACAGCAGGAATCATCTGCATGCAAGTAGCATAGAGAAGGAAGAACACTAACAAAAGCATCTTGTTTCATTACCACTTCTTCTCCTGCCACCTCTCTGACTTAAACCAATCTCCTTAATGGTCTTCATGTAAGTCAAAATACCGATTTGCCTAAGTGAGGGTTTTTTTGGTCATGTTTTCTGTCTGCTGGACTGTTTACAACTATATTTACTATATTATGTTACCTATTTAAAATAGGAGACATAGAATAATACAAGGTTTACTGGACAGTCTCAACAACTTTTGCAGAACTCAACTTTTGTTTTATTAAACAAACAAGCAAACAAACAGCTCCTTTCTAATCTCCAGAAAACAAAGCCTTAAAAAAATACCTGGACTGGCAGACTTCTGATAAGTTATTTTTCCACAGTGTTAGCCCTGAAAAATGACAACAGTTTTAATGCCAAAAATGTTCTGAATTATTTCAGGGCTAGTTCCTTTAATGGGGGCTTGGGTAGGGGGTGCAATGACCAAAATATATGAACTCTTTTACAGTATTGCTGGAAAAAGGCCCTATCTATAATTTTCAGCCTGTATTCTGATCCATGTATAAATGGTTAATTCATAAAGTGATATATGTCTTATCAAAGAACAAAATAGCATGCTCAGTTTGACAAGACTAAAGGAAAAAAATGACAAATATGTACATGAAACCAGGAGTATTCTCCAAAAAGGCGGTAAATTCTCAGTGGATTACTCCATAACAGAGCTAACCAAAACAAAAACAATTCATCAAATCCAGTCTTGGGGATGAGTCCTGAAATGCACTGATCTCACTGAAGCCAATGGGATATATGCAAGAGCCCACCAAAATTCAAGGGCCTTGAATTTCAAATCACATCTTTCATTTTATTTGCAAGTGCTAACGCTAAAAAACAAGCCAAAAGAAAGTGATGTTTCAGTCCCTCAGGTTTTTCTTAAAGAGATTACCTCAGGCTTGACACTTTTATCCTTGGGATAGGATGCCAGTTTTTGTAAGAAAAGTTAAGTCTGATCCGAAGTACTCAATAAATTGAAAAGAAATTATAAACACAATAGCTGAAGGAATTATTAATGACATCACTGAAAATAGGCATGTGGAACAATCAGCAATGTGGCTAAATGGTCATTTTTCCTCTATCCTTTAGGCCAGAACTTTATGCTTTAAGGATCACACCAAAGGATTTAAGTAACTGAAAATGCATTTTTCTTTAAGCTGCAGCTCTCCTAATCTGCAGCTTATGACTTTTTGACTTACTGATGATTTATTTCATAGAAACACAGAATGGTCTGGGTTGGAAGGGACCTGAAAGAACTTCTAGTTCCAACTCTATCCCTGGATGCCCCAGCCCTGAAATGTTTCAGGCCAGGCTGGATGGAACTCTGAGCGACTCAATCTAATGGAAGATGTCCCTGCCCATGGCAGGGGGTTGGAACTAGATGATCTCCGAGGTCCTTTCCAATCTAGGACATTCTATGACTTTATGATTCTATATTGTTCTCATGTTTTCGCATGGCTATGCTGCATTTGGTTTCCCATTTTTTTGTTCCCTGCAAATGTACTTTCTTGCTTACGCTATATTCTTCTCTGAATAAAAAACATTTAAAAAAAAGTGAGAAACTCGTGAGAAATAGCATGGTTACTGATCTTTTATTATATTCAAATGTTTTCCCAAGTTAATTAGTTAAGTAAAAACAAGTCCAACTGTGAAGAAGTAGAGAAGGACCATACAAGTCTGAGTACTGCAGATGAATTTCACAGCAGAAGAATTAGAAGTGATGCACCCAGGACTGACCAAACAGAACTTTACACATGCAGTGCCAGATGCTGAACTGGCTGTTATTACCCAGCAGTGAGATTCTGGAATTATAATAGTGAAAATGTCAACTCAGTACCCAGTTTTGATCAAAAAAAGGAACTGAATGTTAAGAGCTATGAGAAGAGCAATGCAGAAACAATACCATGAATATAATTTTGCAGCTAGACAGTTCTACCATGCACTTGCATCTTGTGTATATTTCTGGTCCTTCCACTTCAACAAAGATGTAGCAAAGCTGTAAAATATTCAGAACAAGGTTACAAGAATGACCAAAGTTATTTCTATATGAGAAATTATTAATTAGCCTTGCATTCTTCAGTCTGGAAAGGAATTATCTGTTAGGGGGATGTTACAGGAGTTGATAAAATAATGACTGATAGAGAGTAAGTAACTAGGAAATGTTACTCCTTCATTGTGTTTTAAAATACAAAACCTAGGAGGCATTAAATTAAATAAGCAGATGGCAGTTTGATGATGCCAAAATGAGATGGTTCTTTGGGCTGTATACAGTTAAACTGTGAAACTTCTTGCAAGATTCCTGGATTCCAAAAGTTTTACATGGGTTTAAAAAGCAACAGCAATATACATAAAAAATGAATCCCACCTTTGAACTACCAACTCGTAGAGATTGCACAAGTATTCTCAGGAAGCATCAGTCTATGTACTCTTCTAATGTCTGTCCCTGGCTGCCATGGCCTTTGAGAAAGATACTAAGGGAATTAGGACAGATGACTTCTGGCTGGACACAGCAGAGATACGCTAATATTTTAAAGAAGTGATGGAGAGAGGTGAATGATAATAAAAATATATTTTGACAGATCTTAGAGCTTTGTTTTGAACATCAGTTGCCCTAAAACTTTTTGGTCATCCTTTGACAGCAAGGGCAAATTACTAGTTTAGTCATACCTTTGCTTTCTCACCAATTTTTGATCCACTGAAAAGCTTATCTCTCATTACCTGGTTAATAAGTTTATTTAATACTTTTTCATAGAGTGACTATATCAAAACCAATCTGAAAGGCTATATACATTGCATCCAAAAAAACCCTCTCTACACAAAATTGCATTAACTACTATAAAAAAAAAAATCACTGTTTTAGAGAGAGAAGTCATCAGTAATTCACTACTTTCACTGGAAAAAAACTAATCTAAACAAAGATTGAAAGCAGGGGGTTGTCATAATTCAAATTTATACAATCTTTCTCTCTTCTGAAGTTTTCCTTTTCTAAGTTCAACAAGGTCATCCTAGCCATCTCTGCTTGCATCATCAGGCACATGCTGAGCAGATCTTCTTGCACCAGCTTGATGAAAGCTGTGCAATTACTCTGTGCTACACTGTGTGACTTCTGCTCCAAAACAGTGGGCAACATCGTATGAAAAGACCATGCTGGTATGTTTATACCAGGCTTCAGAGCTGAATGATCATAAATTCATATGCCAGTAAATAGGCAACAATAAATCTGACCTTTCTGAGCCAGGGGGCTATAAACTTCATAAAAAGACAAAAGGAAGCTTCGCTGCAGCTAATTTCAACAACAGGGAGATTATCTTGGGTTTTTTTCTGTCTATAAGTCCAAGAAATACTGAGTTATTAGCTAATTTAAGGAGGTCTGACTGTAAGGTAAGTCAATTGGTGGGTAATATAAGAGATGAGTGAATGGGAGAAACTGAGGGTCTAGCATAGATGGGTGATATTTTTGTTCTTCATTTCTATCTGTAATTTTTGGACCAAAATAGAATGGCGATACAAACACACCACTTACTCCCTTTACTGTTTTTCTTCTGACCTCTTTTTATACAATTCATATAAAATCATAGCATCATAGTTAAAAAAAGATTCTAAGCCCCAGAAAAAGTACAAAGAGAGATGCAATTATTTGCATCACAATAAATAATCTCCACCACAAACAACAATAACAACAAAACACACCTTCTCCCCTTCCTGCCCCTTACCCCCTCTGCCCAGTACTCATCAGGTACAGGGTTGTTAGGATGTAGGCTATTAATTAGGGCATTTCATGGGACAAAAGTCAAAGCTCTGCCACTGCTGTTAATCTGCCCAGCCTGTTTTCCTGGCTTTGCCTTGCTGCATCACAGGGCTTCTCCAGGATGACATGACATTTCTGGGGCTGGTGGCCAAGCTGGTCATGTCTGAGGTAGTCCCCCTGCTGGGTGCATTTTCCCTCACAGCATTCACACCACTAAAATCCTGTTTCTGTAACAACTGTAGACTGGGTTCACCTGTTTGAATCTCAGCCTCCTTAGCAGGTACATGCTCACTGGCATGTGACATGTAACTCTGTTTTCTGTATTTCCCCCTCCAGCCAGTTCTGGGTTTGTCCCTGTAACCAGGTAGCGAATATGCAGTGAAGTGAATCAATACTGATCTCAATGGAAGTGGGAAGGAGTGTGATAATTTCCTAGCACCCAATTGCCAAAAGGAGGGTCACTTAACATGCCCACCTCATGAGCCTGTTGCAGATTTGCAAGTCACTGAACTGCTCCATGGAGCAGATTTTATGAGCCCCATGTACTCTGTCAGCAGAAGCAAGCAAAGCAGTGCTAGCAGTTGGCAAAACCCAACGGATGACAAACAACTTTCTCTCTACTGCTGTATGGGTGTTTCTCATCTCTTTCTGTCCCCGTGCCTGGGAAAATGGGAGGAAAATGTACATGTCCCAAAGCAGAACAATCCCAAAATAGCTCTGCAGCTTATATCGCTAAAGAGGGAGTAACTCACAAGAGTTATGCTGTATAAACCAACCACCCCCACACTATCTATCTTGAGGAAGGATAGTCTACAGTGTGCATCAATACACAGTGCTGAATCACAAGTGGCTGAGAAAGGATAAGATTTTTAGAGTCCCGAACAAGCTAGTGTGAAGCTGTTTATGCTAGTGGGAATCTTCTGAGTACTTTAAAAACAAACCTTCAACAAACCCCACTTCCATGGCTGAATTAAAAAAGAACTAAAAAGGAGATAAAACTGTTAAAATTGTGGTTGACTCATGACTTCACTCTATTTCCATCCTACCCCTGAACTTTGTAGGTGACTCCTGTTGTGATTGTCATGCTGTTTAAACAAATGCATTTAGATATAAAATACATATACGTAGGACAAATTACAATTATTGAGGCCTAAGAATAGAATATAATCAATTGACAATTTCTAGGGTTGGTTGGCAGACTCCTGATGTTAATTCTAAGTGTTGATTTATGATGCTAGAATTTAATCTTATCGTAATATAGGATTGCACTCACTAGAGCTGAAAAAAATTTATTCATTTATTTTCACTGCAGATAAAGTTTGGCAGCTAAGGAGAACAAAAAATATATGTTAAAACTTCTTTCAGTTTTTTTGGCTTATACTATCTTTTTTTGCATTACATCTTGTATTTTCTCTTTTTATCTGATTGTTTTCTGTCAATATTCTTTCTCAGTTATTTTGGTTTCTAAAATGGACATGAAAGATAGAGTGAGAAATAGGAGATATTTCAAAACATAATCCTCATGATATATGCGTTAAAAATTAAAAGAGATATCATTTCATAAAATTCTTTTTGATAGACACAATTAGGAATGATGAAGAAGAAAGCTAACTGTCATGGAAGATCAAAGCATGAACACACACCTGAGATACTCCAGGCCCTGCTTGAGTACCTCACCAGTAGCATTGACTGGACAGAAAATCCATTTTCATTGCTTTGTGTTTTGCCCATCTGTAGAGTTCCTCTAGAGGCAGAGCTGCTAGGTACCACTCCCTTAAGGACATATGATCAAGGCTTTGTCCTTCAGTGCTTTCTTAGGCAGTGGAGGAGCTGATGTGGCTGACATTGGTTAAATTATATGTTCCTGATTTTCAGAGTTTTAATAACAATAGATGCCTTTTCCTTCTCAGAACCGCATTTGATTTATTATGCTCTACAGATGTTAATTTTAACACAAAGAGAAAGAGTGGATTAGTTTACATAGTTTAATATAATTAATAGAAGATACTATAATGACTAAGGGCAAACAAGATTTCAGTCAGTGAACTGAAATGCATGACAATTCTTGAAAAGACAGAGTATCCCGATGTATGCAGAATGCTGAGCTAGCAAGTAATTTGTATTGGCTATGAGAAAAATACAAAATTTCTGCAAAACACTCCAGCGTTTCAGAACATCCCCTTCCTGAAATTGTGATTAAAAATTGTAATTTTTAAATGACAGGAATGAGAAGTACTGAAAACTTTTTATTTGGAAACTGTAAACTATTACATTCATAGGAATATAAAAGTGACCACAATTTATTAGGCCAAAACTTAATTTAATCAAGAGCCATTTTTCTTAAAATGACCTGACATGTATTACTGGAGAAAACAATGAACAATGTACAGATTTGTCAGTGTCTAAAACACTGATGGATTTATCATCCATTAATTTCTCTAACATAATTTTAAATACTTTCTTTTTTTTTTTTGGCCTCTCATCATCAATGAATTCCACTATTTCATTCAGTGAGAAAAAAAGAGTGCTTTTGTCATCTGTTTTATACCTGACATTCAATATTTTCAGTGGGTGGCTACTTGTTTTCCAATTAGAAAAAACAAAGTTCCTATTCACTTTTCGACGTGGACTTCTAGATGTTGGTCACAGCCCCCCCACTGCTAAAGAGTTTCAGGCTATACAGCCCTTCCTTGTACAGAAACTACCACATCCTACTAGTCCTTCTTAATGTGTTCCTGCCTTCCACTTTTTTTCTTAATTTCTTATAATCTTGTAGTAAGCTAAAGTTGATGTAATATTAAGGATCAGATTTGCCTGTCTTTCTGTCTGCTCCTCATCACTGAACTAGTGTTTGCTGAGAGCCACCCCCAATTCCAGCATGTCTTTCCTGAGTGGTAGCAGTTAGCTTATTGCATATCACACGTACACTACTATGTGGCCATTTACTGAATTTCATTTACCATTGACATGTGAAGAATTTCTGAACTACTCTATCATTAGTATCAGTTTTGAGTGTCTTGAATTATTCTGTCTCACTTGTGCACTTTGTTACCTGACTATTTGCTCTCTGTTTGAGGTCATTTATTAACACACTGGACAACACTTATGCCAAGGGCCTGGAGAACCCTGCTATTAATAGCTTTTCATTGTGAAAACTGACTCTTTGTTCCTGCCCAATTTTTTTTCTCTCTCAACCAATTATTAATCCATGAGAGGGCCTTCCCTCTTACCCGTGACAGCTTAATTTCTTTAGAAATCTCTTCTAAGGGACTTTGTTGAATGCTTTTTCAAAATGTAAGTCACTGGGTCACCATTGTCCATAACCTTTATGACTCCTCAAGGAACTTTCATTGATCTGTGAAAGTGGACTTCCTTCACAGAAGCCCAGTTGGTTCTTCCCTGGAATGTATCATATTTATCTAGATATCTGTTATTTTTCCCCTTTATTATAGTTTCTTTTATTTACCTGATATGGAAGTCAGACTCACTGTAGTTCCCTGAATCATTTGTGAAGCCTCTTTCAAAGACTGGGTACTCATTAACTGTCTTCTACTTCCCTAGCACTGAGACTCATAAAGCAATGCCTCACATACACCTCAGTTAATAGTTCATTGGTTTAGTGTCTGTGTTTCTTTAGGACTCTTGGGAGAACGTTGTCAAAGACTTCAGCCTTCCTATCAAATTGTATAACAGTAACCCACTCCTGAGATCACAGTGTTTGATAATTTTAAATGACTTAACATAGAGCAGCCTGAGTGCAGCAAGCCCTGAACTTTTGATATACTAAATGGTAGCCCTGGCAATATGATGTCTGATTGAGTCTAGTTTTCACTTTTTAGTCTAAAAGCATGCCTTTTATAAAAAACAGCTCCCAGCTCACAGAGAGCAGTAGTTGTCATTTTTACCTGATTACTAAGCAAGATTTCTTTTGGTATCGCTGTGGTCTTGTACCATACAAATACATCTGCAGGGATTTAGTTAGTATTTCTTTTTTTGTTATAAGTGAGAAAGTACGAAGAGAACTGGTACAGTAACCTTCCCTATATTTTCCTAAGTATCACTGTTGTACTAGTAAGGTTGTTTTTCAAGAGCATGTCTTTTTCAGGTTCTGCTAAACTCCTGTTTTGTTTACTGGATTTGCCAAATCAAAGACTGCAAGCCCTTATGCCAGACTTTGAGGATACTAGAAGTAGATGTTGAATGCATGAGAAATACATAGTTTCAGAATTCTCTATCTGCCTTAATAGCCTGCTTTAGAAAACAGAAAACAAAACCCTTATGGTGGTCACTGAAGAAGTGTAGAAGGGAAGGGATGGTTGAGAAAATTCAGAGGGCAAGAGCAAGAAGTAACCAGCATTATCACAGGAAGCAAAATGAAAGATGAAAGGTTTTCAGCTAACAATATCTTTAATATATATTTGTTTACTGTTGAAACCAGCTACATGTATATTTTCAGGGAACAATGCATTGCAATATGAAAAATTAATATAAAACTACATTTAAATAACTAATGTGTTGGCACCAGAACTGATGTGGACCCAGGAGGAATGTGGTTCCCTTGTTAAAGCATGTTCATTAGCATAAGAAGCACAAATATGAAGGGCAGGAAGGGAGGAGGGTTCCCATGTTAATAAATATTTACTTCATGATTCCTGAATGACAGAAATCAACAAAAGCTAGGAAAGAAAAAGTTCCAGCAAACATTCCAACCTTAACTAGAAAATGAAATCAGACGCTTAAACCTAAATTTTGAGTTCCTTTCTTTTTTTTCTTGAGTCACAAAATATAAATTCCCCTTGGTTTTCCCTGCAAAGTTTGATTAAGCGAGTAAACAAGAATGGCTCAAACTATTCAGTCCTACTTTGCCTACATTGAAATAGGAATTCTAGTTGTTGTAATTCCCCCCCCCCGAAAAAAAAAAGAAAAGAGTGGAAGAGTTGTTTTCAGTAATGCTATTTTATATTTTTATAGTACCTTTTTTTCTAAAAGATCCCAGATGTTTTCTATGAGAAGATGAATTATTTCATCTACTCCTGAAATACAGATAGCTGTTAGATACCTCTAACACTACACAGTTCTGGATAATACCAAACAATATTTCAAATTAAAGGTGGGAAAACAGGTGCTAAAGTGTAGAGTTGGAAAAGAATAAACTTTGTTTCTTTTCAGTGACTATTTGCAAGTGGCAAAAAGCTTGATTTAAGGTGCCCACTACTGGCATGCTCTCACAAATGCCGATTAAAAGGACATAAAGAGAAATAAGGCCCAGTTATAAAATAATCAAACTAAAAATATCAGCATTATTTTGGAAAGGTTCTCCATAGGACTGATCCAGCTATCTCCTGCTTCACTTAGGAGCTCTAAAGACAACATGCTCAAAGATAGCTGGATATTGCTTGGGAGGAGGGAAAACATGATTAGTTACTTTCCTTAACATGATAGTCCTGCAAATGAATATGTATTAATGGGATTTGTTTAATTACATGTTATACTATGAAGATGTCAGGGATTTGGTTTGCCCTTGTTGTGTAGCTGTTGTTACTGGGCGCACAACTCACATCATGCTCCCATGCCAGCTCTGTTGGGTTGAGGGGTGAAATCTCTTTCTGGCTGAGGTCAGGTTGTGGCTCACACAAAACAGAGGTCCTCCCTACACCGTCAGCAGCCCCCCAGCCATTTGTTTGACAGCTGCTGTCCTATGTAGGGAAACATTCCACCCCCACCAGAGAAAGTGGATGCACGTGTGCCACTGTGGTCTTGCACCCTTTCAGAGACTCTGAACATGACCATGGCTGGCTTGTGCAGCCAGGCTGGAAGGAACGAGCCAAACTCATGCTTTATGGACTTTCCAGCATTTGTATAAATTTCCATGGTGTAAATTAAAGGATGTCTCTTAGCCCTTGAGCTAACTGCTGCGAGGGAATTTAATAAAGTGACTTTAACGGGAAGTAGTAAAACAAATTTTTGAGCTGACAAGTGGAGAACTAGAAACATGGAAATGCATGCAATCTGATTAGTCTAGGCTCTGTGAACTTCCACATGCGTGTTCAATAGGGAAATAGAAACTTGGTCTGCTTCTAAAATAAACAAAAAACTCCTTCAAAGGACAGCTCTAAGAAAGTTTTTCTATTTTAATGTCTCTTTCTTCATAACTCCAGTGTAACCCAGCATCTGCTGTTTTTACAACCTACACTGACATGGTAATATCTAAGATCAGTTTTTGCTATCCAAAATCCCTTATCATCTGGGAGGCAGTCACCTTTTGAGAGAGCAATAGTGTCTGTCTTCTGAAGCACTGATATTTCTGCTGGGATTCGTAACCCCTTTGATGAAGGGGGTCCTCGAGGTATGCTGGTAAAGGTGCCTCGTGCACCCACACATGGTGGGGAAGTCTGGCTTCCTAGCCTCCTAGGTCGGCTTGCCACTGGAAAAACAAAGCTCGGCATACATACACAGAGAAATTTTCTGATGGCACTACTTGCAGTTGCAGCCAATGTTAAAGCAATTTGAAGAAGAGTGGGCTCCAACCCATGTGTCCGTTCCCTGACATAAAAGGTTGTGGTTGCCACCACCATGAGAAATACATACTCCCCTAGAGAGATGGATACCCAGCCACACAAACCTGGCCGCAGACATACAGACTGTCAAACATGAAAAGCAAAACCCGAGCAGATTCGCAGATTAACCCTAATCAAGGAAAAAGGGTATTGCATACATCAAGGACAAGTTCTACTTGGGAATGTAGCTATACTCCAGAAAAAAAGGTACCGCATCTTTAAATAACTGCACGAGGTAGATAAAGAGTTGGAGCTGTGCCAAGGCAAAAGTTGTAAAACTGGATTGATATTTGCTACAGCTTGCTAAGGGCTCCCTAGAGCGAAAATGCAATGTTCAAATATAATAATTGATAGCCTGAAAAAAATATTTCTGATAAGTGTGCAAATGTAACACAGACCCTGTCTGAGATGAAGCAAGCTTTTGTGTCCCAGCTAACCTGAACACTGGGGTGACCCAGATTTGCTCTTGCCTTCTCTGATTGCAGTCGCATCCTTCAGCAGGAAAGAAAAGGGGCCTGGGCTTTGAACAGGGCATTTTGTTAAATGCTGTCTTGGAAAAGTAATTACTCAAAAGCCAGACTAGTGCATATGTAGAGGGAGGGTTCTGTGGGAGGAGGGAATTCATATTCATTAATAGCACCCAGCAATCCCAAAGGGAAGAAGAGTTAGTGCTAATCTAACCTCTTTTCAGTCTTCACCTTACTATGGTGACCACCTCAAGCTCTGTGTATGTGTGTATAAATTGCTTTAGATTCAATTGAACACATTAAGTTTTAAAAAGGATTTAAGGGGAAATTTTCAATAGCTTCTGAAAGGGGAGAATTTATTAGCTCTGAGTAAATTAAAATCTCAAGCAGGGGTAAAGACTTTTGAGATTACTTTAATACGTTTTATATGCTTTCAACAGAAATATTCTTTTAAATGGTCCAAAAATCAGCTAATTTTGTCCTATTTAGTAAATTACCTCCTTAGGCTGTAATGTTACAGATTACAATTGCTAAAAAAAGTTATGCCTTATCAAAGAGGAATAAACTGCATTTTTATAGGTTTAAATATAGCATTTTTTTTTTTTTCATTTTTACATAATTCAGGCTGGTAAAATGCTGTATTAAAATAAGGGCAAGGAGGGAGTGTACCTTTTACATTCTTGTTAGGTCAGATGATAATGCAACAGAATGTTGTGGCTACGTCTCCCATATACCATACTAGCAATTTAGAGTCTATTTTGTCTTAGAGATCAGACATATGAACAGATCACTCTGGTTGACTGTTACCATGCATCAGTCGAGTCTCAATAAACGCCTGTGCAAATGCGCTCAGCCCTTGGCATATTCAGAGTAATTTGGTTTAGGTTAGCCCCTTTTCACTGCTGGCTAACGTATGTCAGATTATCTTGTATTTGTAGTGGACAATTACAGCAGACTCACTGATGTGCAGTAACCTGCCGTGCTGAGGCTATTTGATTATGACTGAGCCTTGAATTTGTCTATGAAACCACTGTTTTCCAGGTTTAAGGTCTCTTTGGGGAGGATGGCAGGGAAAACATTGGCTCTGAATAAAAGTCGTATACATCCACCCTTTAAACAGTCAACAGGCTACCTTTCAAGTTATTTCCCTTATGGCAAGAAACCATACTGCCTGCTCAGCAGAGAAGCTGGCTTGGCTTTAGGCAGATTTATAGCTATCAGCAGCTGGGAAGCCAATGACTAGATTTCAAAACTAGAAATCAGTTTACATAGGGAAAAGGTTTAGAATTACAGTTCTTGCAAACCACAGAAGTAAGCTGTTACATACTTCACTGCTTTCAAGTTGTTTCTGCTGCTGGTGAATATGTCTGTGGTAGTAAATTTAACAGTGACAGAAGTGGGATTGGAACTTAACTGTCCATTTTGACAAGGTTGAGTGGTCTCTGACAGGATATTGTCCTGGGCCACCTCAGGCTTCAAACTATTCCTGGGAAGCATGGAAAGTACCAGAGAGTCAGGTGGTGGAGGTGGGAGGGGTGTTGGAACTGGCCAGAGAGTGTGAATGAGTGTCATTCTGTGCCAGTTTGTCTCAGTTAGAAAATTACTCCAAACCCATTTATTTTATTAATATTGATGCAGCCTAACTTTCAAAAAGAAGTCGAAGAGTTAGTAAGGTGATAAGTATCTGGTGAGGAGAAAATTATTTCTGAGACTGGTGAAGGTAAGATGGGGAAGTTGACAGTAAGTGATGATGGTGTAAGAAAGAGAGTACAACGAGAAGAATAGAGAGAAGGGAGGTTGAGTGGATAGATTATAAGGACACAATCAGGCTGCAAAAGAAGAAAGAGCCTGCAGCAGAAATACGGAAAACAAATATTACTACATCGGAGACTCAAAGGGAAGACATTAAGAGCCTAAGCTACAAAATAAATTACTAGTGGTTATTGAACAAGAAAAGGAAAATAAAATTGGAAAGAGAAATTTGTATCTAGGAATTTTTTTATTACAAGAAAAGGGCCAAGGCACTGCATGGTCTTTGAAAGGGTATCCAGATCCATACACCTATCTGCATGGTAATATGTGTGTACCAGCATTTAAGACATTTAAGAGTTACCTAAAGCTTGTGACTTCTGGGGCTCAGATCAGGTAGGATCTTCAAGAATTTAAAGGAAGATGAGGTTTTTTTCATGGTAGAATTGTGGAGAAGGCAGAAACATATGTAGCCTGGCAATTGTCTTATGCTGCTCAGGAAAGGGGTTGTTAAACTTTTATTTGAAGTTTTATGTGTCCACACATGCAATACAGTGTTTGCTGTTGGTGTTCAGAGGGGCTACAGAGTTTTAATTGTTCATTGTTCAGGATCAAATTTGTCCCTTACACCAGCAAGCCCAGCATCCACGATAGACCTGAACAAAAAAAAAGTAAGCATTCAGCATTTCCTATAAAACATCTAAAGAGCTCATGTATGGGCAGACCAAATGCATCTTCCCTTGTCCTTGTGCCTGATTATTTAGTCCTATAAGACATGTGAGACGATTTTTGAAACAAGTCCCTTGAGCCCTGGAACTAATGAAGTCTGGTTCCCTGTGAATCTGTTTCCTGACTGTTGTATTTTGATTTCTGAAAGGTCCTGGTTCTGACAGAAGATTTCTACAGGTTAGTTACCTATGAACTCACTCTCCATTGCAGGTTTTCTCGCCTGAAGAGGTGCAAATCTCCCTTCCCCAGAGCATTTAAGGGGTTCCTTCTTTTGTGCCTCGATTCCTATAAAACTTTGAGAACTGGAATATCTCTTAGATCTCAAGCACTCTGACAAATATTGCGGAGCCAGTGAGGTCAGAGCATAGAAAAGGGGTGCAGACAGGAAGAGGAATTACTTTCCAGGTAAAACAGTAACTTATTAATTGTTGTGACAGTTCTTTGGACATAAAATTTCCCATGTTGAACTAGTCCAGAATGGAGCCTACCACAGTCTTTTACTTCTGCTTACCCATACCTTTTACTAGTACATCATCACCTACTTGGTCTGAGAGTAAAATCTTGTCAAAGGGAAACTAAAATGCAAAACTGCTAGTCATATTCTTTTCTTGAAAGAATTCTCTTTTATCTCACTGTCTCATATTCTTCATGATTTCCACAAACATTTTTGAATTCTCTCTTTTGTTTTGCTGTGCCACTTTTTTTTTTTACAAAGACTGCCTCTTGAAAAGAAGATGGTTCCCCCAAAGATGCTATTCCACTGTCATATATTGATATTATTATACTTTCCATATTATTGTTTTCTTTTGCTCTTTGATGCCTTCTGGAATGCTAAACTTCTTTCAGTAAATAACTGCACCACAGCAGCAACCACCACTTCTCCCTTTCAAAAAGTGTTTTCATTACCTTATACTCACTGCTCTTTAAACTCAGAGATCTCAGTAGTTCAAATGATTCCTCCTTCAGGATAGTTTAACCTGCATTCATTGAATTTCACCTGCTACCACGCTGTCCTTTCACCTCACTTCCTTCAACCTCTCTGGAGCTCTCTATAAATTTCTTTAGAGTTGATCAGCCTTTGTGATACACCTCAGCATGGTCAACTCAGTCCTCACACAGATTTTATGTCA
This sequence comes from Cephalopterus ornatus, assembly GCA_013396775.1. NCBI lineage: Eukaryota > Metazoa > Chordata > Aves > Passeriformes > Cotingidae > Cephalopterus > Cephalopterus ornatus. The sequence goes on along the minus strand of VZRE01014426.1, from coordinate 7,945 downwards.
CTAATTTACAAAACAATATCAATGGCAATGCACATCTTTGGATTATCCCAGTATTATTTACTTTGTTTTTTTTTTTTTTTTTTTAAACCACTGGAAAATGGATCAGTTTCTGCTTTGTGATGCTCTGCTTTTAGCCCAGTGTTGTCTTCCATGGTGTTACTTTTTGGACAGTTTCCTATAAGAAACTTGTAAAACCACTTTCAGTAAATCCAAATGCATTAGATCAACTCCATTTTTATAATCTCAGATTTTGCTGATGCACTCAAGGAATGTTTGAAGAAAAGAATGATAGGTTATTCATTACCAAATCATGCTGCTTTGTCCCACCCATATCATAGCTAAGTGTTTTTACACATTAGCATTGAAATCAGTAAAGGTCTTTGGGAGATTACTTCAAGATATGACTAAGTTTAAACACAGAACATACACTCTTAAACCAGTGTCGTATTTACATACTTTAAGTTCAGCATTGTGTTGGAGCCTGGATCACCAGGGTTGCAGTCCTTAGGCAGTGAGAATTTTCTCTTTAACTTATTTGTTTTTTTAATGAGAGATTGAGTTTTTTGCTTGCAGCTGTCCCAGATCATTCTTAAATCTTGTGGAGATTTAGTAATGACAGATATTTCTGACAACCAGAGACACCAGGGTTATTCAGGGTTGGAGCTAGGACTGAATTTTGCCTTATTGAGAGGTGCTTCAGTGCATGATGGAGAAGGGAAGGAAAATGCATGGAAAGGGACCATGGTCCCTAGATCCATGGCTGCAGGGTGGTCCCTAATGCTGCAGCCTCTTGCAGAGGAAAGGAGCAACCAACAAACTGTCCCTCCTGGAGCACTGGCACAGACCCAGGAGCCAGTAATGCCATCTTGCAACCCCAGAAGTCTGCATTAGCAGTGTACTGCCCACACTCGCTTATGTGTCAGTTCTTCCTTTCTTTCCTTCTTTTCCTCTCTCCCCAAATCTTTCCCATCTCTTTGTCTTGTGGTGGTTTTATGTTCTCTGGCATCCTGGCTATTGTTTTTGGGCAAAGGCCAGTCATTGTCTTCAGTTCTCACACATTGAGCTCTCAAAGGTCAGATAAATCCTAGAATGTATTGTGGACTTTTAACCCCATAAAATCAAGAGATTGAAAGAAAGTAGTGGCCATATCAAAATCACTAAAAATAAAGAAGTAATAGAACATACTTGTAGTTATATTGTAGAAGCCAGGAACATTTAAGGCCCCGCACCCCAATACTGGAGACTTAGAGACTGAGTTTGCGGAATGATGATCAGATCCTTTCATTTATTTTTTTACTGAATTTATTCTCAAATTCTTAATAGGATTTAACTGCAGTAATACAAATTTAATACTGACCCTTTAAAATTATTCACTGACCGTTTTTCACACTTGTTTTGTGAAACAGTCAAAACATTTTTCACTCCTGCCCTTGAAATCCTTTGGATCTGTAAATAGCAACATTTATTTTTATCTTCTATCAACTATTAGAAGCCTTCAAGCTGGGACACATATTGTGCACTGACTACAAGAATTACTGAAGCACAGAAATTTCAAATAAACCTACTGTTTCAAGAGACAGAGCCTACCATTTATATGTCCTTGTGCAAGAATCTTTCTCATGGGCACTAGGAACGTGTCTGAATAGCAAAAGAGAAAAGATGAAATCTCATTAATTTCAGTGGGGCCAAGGTTTCAAGCAATTTGCTTCTTCATACAAATGCAACCTTAATAGGACTTTTAATGTGTTGCCTTAAACACATTCAAAGCTGATGCAACTTTTTCTTCCAGTATTTTTTCCCAGATGTTTGTGTATCTAACAATATGCCTAAAAAGGTGCTACGTTAATAACTATGACAGTTTTGACTTTTTGAAAGTAGAATCTAATTTTAGAAAACCATTAGATAACTTAGAGTAAAAGATTCACCAAGTAAGTGGTACTCTATAAATCTTCCCTTCTAGGTGGATGATTTAAACACAAGTTTCTGGTTTTATTTTTACTTTCCTAAGGGTTGAGACCACCATGAAAACCAAATGGATAGTTTTAAGACCAATGAGATAAACCCCATCTAATGGCAATATTTTGATTTTTTTTTCCCTGTAGGAAGATGTAAAATACTGTTTATTTCTGCTTACTGAAGGTACATAGCATGTGAGCAAATACTGTAGCTTTTATCAACATGACCTAAATCTCAAATTCCAAACATTGAGGACTGGAAAGCAAGGCAAGAGCTAAAGATAATTTTTTTTTTAATCTGCATTTATTTGAGCTATGGATGAATAAAATATAGGGCACATAAAAGTGACAGTACCTTCTAGGTTAGCAGATTGCACAATCTGGACTTTCACAGCTTCAATATTTTCTCATGCATGTGCTACACTAAGAATACTATAAATACCTGGATTTAAAAGGTGGAGCTGACAGAACATCTAAGCAATGATTAAGTACTCAGATACAGATGAATTACATCTTCCAAAGAAGTGTCTTGAAACTAAGTGCAAAGGCCTTCATTCTTTACTCATACTGATGTAAATCAGAGGAAAATTTGGGGGTGAAAGCAGTATAGATGCCCACAATACAATTGAAGAGAGGCTGGTGGCAAGTTTAATTTGATAGAGCCCTTAAACTCCTGGGTACAGTCATAAAATTTTGTCTATTCATTTTTGTCTTTCCGAAACTATTAATAAAGACACAAATATCCAGGCTGCAGAGGTCTCTTGAATCCTTCTCTTTTGATGTCTTATCTAGTAGAGGCTGTGAAGACAAAAGGTAAAATTTGTGTTCCTTCATTAAAACAGACAAAGCCATGTCCAGGTAAAGTCAACTGTGGTACACCTACACTGCTGAATTAAAAAGGGAAAGGAACCAGTTCATGCATAGGTATTTTTATCCTCTATTGCATTGATTTTCCCATTATTTCTTGTTTTCAGAAATATTTTCAGTCAACTTTGCACCCTCAAGCAACCCTATCATGCCAAACCCTATAGTGTGCCATGTGTGTGGTCACTTCCATGCTATAACACCCACCGGTCTCATTGGCTCCAGCATAACTCTCTCTGATGTCAGACTCTTTGAACTGAAATAAAGAGAAGATTTAGGGTCATGAAGACATTGTATGGAGCCTAGAGGAGAGCCAGGGTCAAGAGCTATTACCTCACAGGCTCACCTGCTCTAGACAGGATTAGTCTGAAGTAATGTGAAAGCCAGTCAATTGGAGCCACACAGACTACCACTTGCAGTTTCTATGGAAGGATAATTTTTTGTCTGTTTTCAAATTCTAAATTGAAATGAAGAATAATTTGATGGGCTGTAAAGTTAATGCAAATCATGGGAGAACAGTATGTTCTGGCTCTTTCAGTTTTATTGTAATGTATTTCTACTTCCTGTAAAATACAATCTCATTAACTTGCCATGATTTTAAGATCTCAACTGGAACGAAGACAAATGACATTTAGATGGTAATAAAGATGACCAGGGTTGTCAGTCCTCTAAGACAGTTGTAAAATAGTTAGCACTAAGGAAAAAGGAGCATTCAGAAGCTGGTCAGCTGGTCATCAGAAGCTGAGTGTGACATCGTCTTGGAACCATGTCCCTTACTTAACTTGCCCTTCCTACTTTTTGCGGAGGCCCTGACACCCGTGATATAACAGTGTAGTTATATGCACAATCAAGTTAACTCATGCTAGCTAATAAGCAGGATGAAAATTGTGTATTTTTATTGCAGAATGTTTCTAACAATCATCACTGATAATGTCCACTTCAGCACAGGAGAGTAAAGCTTCTCCTGTGTTACTTATGCCTAGGATTAGGTTTCATCTCACATAACTTTAGCTGTCAAGCTTAAGCCATTCACCATAGACTTCCTTTGTAGTCACTGGAGAGAGAGAGAGATCTCCAAAGGGCGATTCCTTCCATTTCTCTTCGATACCTGTCTGTGGGTGGGATGAACGACCCTCTGGAGGTGCCTCTCTCTCTTCATTGTCTAGAGATGGAGTCAAGCTGACTTCATATAGACATCTAACAGAAGCTTCTAACTTATAGGTAGTGAAAGTGAAATGAATCCCACCTTCAGCATACTGTACTTTAAGTAGTTCTCTGTTTGGTGTAAGGAGGATTGAAAGAAGATTTCTCTAAGTGCAAGCATGATTTTGTTGCTGCTGGTAGGAATGCTTTGCTTTCTTCTCTTGCCTCCCTGAGATGCTGACAGCTCTGATGTTAATAATGGAGCACCAGTCGGGCTTCAGCGATTTGCAGAAAAAAGCAAGTTACGTAATTTTTTTGAGGTAATAGCTGCAGGCTGGGAAGAATTGGCCTGAAACTGTCTGAGGCTGAGAGAATCTTCCATGTTAAACAGTTTAATTTCAGGATAATATATCCATGACTTGAATTAAAAAAAAATAAAATCTAACCTATTTCATTAGCTGTATTATCGGCATTTGTTCTTAATATTCTTAATTATGTCAATTTGAACATTTAAGCACACCATTTTCCAGTGTGAATTTAGGAGAAAGTTTTGAAGTCTATTACATTCATAATTCAGTTTTAAAAAGCACCTCATATATCCTTGTGTGGTGATAAAATAACATTTCATGAATCCGACAAAGAATTTTTGACATTGACAAATAGAATGGCTTCATGATCTATCACTTAATGCTTTCCCAGCACTTATCCATGGCCTAGGTTCATCCTTGCTTTTCTTCCTAAACAGCTCAAGACTGTGTGTAGGTATATATGTATATATGTATATATATATATATATATAAAGCAGTTTCATTTGAGAAATTACTTCAGATATATGAAAACTGGTCTTGAAATGAAAGACACTTCATGATGTCGTCAAGACTTGTCATTTAATCATGCATTTTGCAACAATCAGTATTTTTAGTGTCTAAGCTTCAAAAATCCTGTTATTACCTGATATCCTGTTTATATTAAGGAAAAAAAAAGACATTCCAAATGGTGTGGACTGCAGAGGAAAGTTCAAAAATATGAGCTGTAAAAGCTTAAATCAATAAGGTGGCAAATGAAAAGAAGCAATTAATGTGACACTTTATAATTTTTGGAGGCTTGATTTGATTTCTTTTTCCCCTCAACTGGAGTACAGATTTCCCACGGGATTTTCTTTTCAGGATCACAGTTGTTGACAAGGTTGAAGTGAGACACAGAACTGTGAACAAATTCATACCTGCCTAATGCATCAAACTAAACACTATGCATCCCTCTAGGTCCAGATATTTTCCGAAGCAGGGATCTTGCTGGATGGATAAACCTGAAAATGTCCCTGCCCATGGCAGGGTGATGAAACTAGATGATCTTTAAGGTCCCTTCCAAATCTGTGATACTGTGATTTATACAGGGTTTGGTCTATTTTGGAACAAAGTCTTTGAATCAGAGTTTGAAGAGAACTAGGAGTGCAATCTGTCCTGAACTAGGGTGCTGCAGAGAGATGAATTTCATCCTAAAAGAAGACAAACAAACCAAAAATCTTCCAGAAAGAAAGAAAACTATAAGCCACTTCACAGTGCCTAAATTTAGGTACTTAAATGAAGGGCCTGAGATAGGAAGTTAGTTTTGTAAGGCTTCCTGGCTAAGTCAATAGAAAGGGCAAGACAGTCCTGTAAAGCACCTTAGTGAAGTTTCTGCTTTGAACTGGATACTGAGAGAGCCTGCTCTCCTGAAGGCATCTCTTAGTGTCAATCTGGTCCTGCTTCCTGGAGCATAATGCAGATCTGATGTTGAGCCCTGTTCTCGGTTACATTAATTTCATACATGTCAGTGATGTGGGACTTGTGGTGGCAAAGGAGCAGGAAAACAAACAATGTCCCAGGACCCGTGTGGATATGGCTGTGCTCTGCAATACTACTTCTTCTTGTTCCAGAAACCACCGTGTATGGGCTTGCTTTAACTAAGTATTTGGAATTACGGAGTGTTAGGGGAAAGAGAATGTTAGAAAAGCACTGCTGTTCTCACTTCATGCTTCACAGTGCATATATGCAGAAGTAGTGCTTACTCTTTTCCTACTAACCCTATGTTAGTAGTAGTACTAATATAATAACTGACTGGTACCTTCATCTAGGGTTTTTGAGTGGTTGGCCTGGGCTATGCTGAATCTGAGCAATGATCCAGGAATGTAAGATGGAAACTTGGATTGCTTCAGCAAGACAGATGCCCCTCACTTAGAGCCTGCGATGGTTTGACCTCACTTCCCCCTTCAACTGAACAGGGGAGAGAAAATATAACTAAAGCTTCATAAGTTGAGATAAGGACAGGGAGAGATCACTCCCTGATTACTGTCAGGGATAAAATAGACTTGACTTGGGGAAATTAATTGCATCTATCACCAATCAAAATCAGAGTATGATAATGAGAAGTAAAACAAATCTTAAAAACACCTTCTGCCTACCTCTCCATCCTTCCTGGGCTTAACTTTATTCCAAATTCTCTACCTCCTTTGGCCCCCCAGTGATGCAGGGAGATGGGGAATGTAGGTTACGGTCAGTTCATCACATGTTGTTTCTGCCATTGCTTTCTTCTGGGAAGAGGAGTCCCTCCCCTGCCTCAGTGTCAGGTCCCTCTCACAGGAGACAGTCCTCCATGAACTTCTCCAATGTGAGTGCTTCCCACAGGCTACAGTTCTTCTAGAACTGCTGCAATGTAGGTCCCTTTCCAAGGGGTGCAGTCCTTTAGGATCAGACTGCTCCATTGGGGTTTCCCACAGGGCCAAAAGTCCTGCCAGTAAACTGACGCCTCTCTCCATGGATCCCCAAGTCCTTACCTGGAGCCTGGTCCAGTGCGGGCTTCCCACAGGATCACAACCTGCAGGTGGATCCTGTGGGATCCACCTGCTCTGGTGTTGACCTCTTTCATGGGCTGCATGTGGATCACTGCACTTCCATGGACCTCCATGGGCTGGAGTGGGACAGCTATTTCACCATGGTCTGCACCACGGGCTGCAGTGGAATCTCTCCCCAGAGCCTGGTGCACCACTTCCCCTCCTTCTTCACTGACCTTGGTGTCTGTATAGTTACTTCTCTCAAATATTCTCACCCCCCTCTTCTCTGGCCACAATTACTTCTGCATAATAACTTTTTCCTTCTTAAATATGTTATCACAGAGTTGTTACTATCATTGTTGATGGGCTTGGCCTTGGCCAGTGGCAGGTCCACCTTGGAGCTAGCTGGCATTGGCTCTGTCAGACATGGGGGAAGCTTCTAGCAGCTTTTCAGAGGAGCCACCCCTATAACCCCCTCAGTACCAGAACCCTGGCACACAAACTCAATACAGAGCCACAAAAAGCTTGATGATATGGAAGTTCATGAAACTCAAGAGTTCATTGCAGTTTTGAGTGAACATGAATTGTGATAGCCCCTCTTCCTGAAACACTGGTTAAGTTTTTCAGGAAAAACTGTTCAAGTTGAATTAATACTGCACTGCAATGTAAATATATGTTCCTCTTGATTGCTGAACTTCAGCACTGGTACTACTGTGTAAACTTAGTGAAGTCCATTTCATATTGGATTGCCTTTACTGCATTGAATATCAGGCCCTGCATTCTGAAAAACATCACTTTGTTTTACCCAACATATTGTTTAGAAACACCTGGGTAACTTCAGTGACAGCTGTTTTTAGGTTAAGCAGTCCAAAATCTGTGTTTGATTTGGAAAAGAAAGTTCAGGATTAACATGCTGTTTCTGCAAATCCATAATCAGAGCAGCTTTGTACCAAATAGCAGATTAGGAAGCAAGCCATAGCATGTACAGCATGACCCAAAACAGATGCACCTGCAAGGTAAAGGACTGGAAGGATTCTGCTTAGTGAAATAGGATCTCATTGTGTAATGCATATAACTTGCCTGTTTTTCAACTTCACCTAAAATATCCTTAGATCTTTCTTTCTTTTCTTTCTTTTTCCTTTTTTCTTTCTTTTCTTCCCTCTTTCTTTCCTTT
>VZRE01014425.1:202810-218162 GCA_013396775.1 Cephalopterus ornatus | reverse complement strand
TTTCATCTTTGACTCTGGAGCTCTGCCGCGATAAAGAGAGCCTATTTCTCTAATTGTATAGTGAAGGGCCTTGACTGGAAACAGGAAAACTGTTGGTGTGGTCCCTGCTTCCAAGCCTCTTTATAAATTTATTTTAATCTGTAAAGACAAAAACCACACAGGAAGCAGTGCCTGGGATCTACCATCTTTCTCCCACCTCTGCCACTGCACCCCATTCACTCACCTGAGGCTGGCACTAGCCCCAGGACACTGAACAAAAAAGATCCATTGATAAAGGAGGCCGAGACAGCCTCAGTGAGGATAAAGATACCTTCACAGTGAGCTCAGAACTACCTTGGACGCTTCAGGAAAAATTTTCCCACCTACAGTCTCCCTAGGAACCAAGAGTAGTCCTTACCTCTGTCGTCGAGCAGTGAGGTGTGCTAAGATCATGGCCAAATATTAACTCTGGGCCACACCAGCAGAGTAGGTACTGCCTTCAAATGGAGATTAATTTCACACCTTTCACATCCATGGTTTGTAATCACAGGTGGAAAGTATCATCAGGTCTGCTGCATAGGATGACTGTTATACTCAGCAAGAAAAACACGATCAGCACAATCAGAAGTAAAAGACCTTCCCAACATCTGTTAAATGCAGACAAAAGAATACATGAACAAAAAGAAAAATGAAGAAGAAGAGGAGCCCTTAGAGGATTTAGTGGTATTGCTCTGGCGTGCAACTGCTGTTGACCAGGGATGGGAGTGCATGGTGCAATTCAGGGTAAGCAAAGGGCAACACCTGAGGTCTCAGCAGGTACATCTTCTGCACAGTATCAGTTACCTCAGCAGTTCAGACAGACTGAAATGGGAGCTATTTCCTATGACTAATGACCACAAGAGCTTTCCACTCAGTGATTTTAATTTAGCTTTCTTTAGGCGTTTGGACGTTGTCCAGTGCTTCCTGGTAGCTGCCATTTTGCTATGATGGTAGACTTGCATGAGTCACTGTGATGCCAAATTTAGAATTCATCCTGGAAATGCTGAGGCTCTTTTTTCTACTCTTTCTCCCAGTCCCTTGGGCATTACACAAGCTTCCTCTAAATTTTATTCCAGGGTCCTCACCATACCACCTGACCTCCTCTTTGTGGTGAAATCTAGTTATTACAAAACATCTTGACCTCTGAGAGGTTAAGCAGGCAAGCTTATGATAGATCCAGAGACATTCGGGTAAGTGCTTTCTGACAAGAACAGTTTTATGTATTTGCAGTTCAAGGTCTGGCTGGAAGTGCTGCTCATAGAAAACAGAAAGGCAAGAAATTCACATTTAGGAGTGAAAGGTTCACAGTCAGATTAAGAATGTGGAAGGAAAAATAATGTTAATGGTTTTAAGCATTATTGTGTAAACAGTGTTCTCTCCCACAGCTAGTTAGCTGTGTGCCTGTGTAGTACAATTTGACTATTTGGTGTTTGTGTCCATAATCCTGGATGAGATTATTTTCTGCATTACTGGAGTGATTAGAGAGCATCTTTGGAACTATCTGTGATAATAAGGTAAGACTTCGTGCGTGTGCTCTTCCAGGGTTGGGGCTAGAAGGTGGAGGAGCAAAGTACTTCAGGTCTTCAGGAAAACTGTGTCTGTAGCCTACTTCCTTCCCTCTTTACTTTAGAGGACATATCACGAGGTTTGTGCTGTAAAGCCAGCTTCAGCTGGAAGCATCCATTCTATAGATGCAATTTGTACAAGATTTTGACACAGTCATTTGCAATCAAAATTATAGACAACCTTCATACTGTGTAATCCCCTGGACATCCAGAGCTCATCCTGAAGATAAGCAATTATCCATCAAAGGGCTTTGAGTCTCAGCTGTGCTAATTGTGTAGCCCTTTATCTTACCACATATTTTCCTCTAGCTTTTCTTCCGCATGGTAGAAATAATTATGGCATTTTTTGGACTTGTACAGGAGTCACGGATCTATTTTTTCTCCCACACTAGTGTTATACCTATAACGTAATAGGAACTACAGTCTTGTTTGAATTACTGTTGTGTTGCGTTTGGATGCTGCCATGTCTGGTGGTCAAAGCAATGGGAAAAGTAGCTCATAGTCTGTGAAACACGTGAACACATGAACTACATTCCTGCAACATTTAGAAATACTTGGCAGAGAGAGAGTGTTGATGGAAAGGGAGCACGGCAGTGTTACCTTTCTTTTCCTTGTAGTTTGCTTTGTGTTATGGTGGCTTAGAATGTTGTTGCATAACAATTTTTAATTGTATTTCTTTTAGGATAGGAGGCCAGTTGCTTTAGCTTTTTTTTTTTTTTGTGCGTAAAGAACACATTCATCACCACACACCACTGCTGATTTCCCAGTGTGTAACTGATGTCTCAGATGGAGAGAACCTCCTGAAAATCACTGCACGCTGGGATGACTTATCCTGTGACAGAAGGACCTTGACTGAGCTCTTAGGTTTTATTACCTATTACAATGTTTATCCTCTAGGAGATCAATTTCTTGAATTGAAAAAATGTGGCAACATACCAGTATGTCAGGTATGAACATCTCTTTTCCTTGCTGAGGACAGAAAAGAAAACAAACCTTACAGTGTATACTAAGCCCCACTAAGACAGTTTTTAATATGAAAAGGAATAATAAATCATTAACTGGGAAAGTTAAAGAACTTAATATAGAGCTGAATATTAGTGCATACTTTTTCACTGTGTCAGACTCTCAACTATCCAAGCCTTGGTGAATTTATTTAGCCATAAAAGCTTCCTCCACATGGATGACACGAAAGGAAACCCTGAACGGTCAAATATATTCATATACAGTCCCACCAAACTCCATGGGATGTGATGGGTTACATCCTTATGCCATGCCACAAAAACAAGTCTGACGGGCTGCAATACAGAGTTCTTGTTATTTTAGACACTTTGATCAGAAAAGCCCCCAAAAGCTATGAGGTGCCCAGGGAATTCCTATGCCAAGTACTTTGTGATAGGTCTAGAGCACGCCAAATGTGAGCACTCTGCAGCAGCTCATCCAGGAACCAGGCTTTCCTCACTGAAGTACCCAAGGCTACAGTAGCTGTGGGTAGTTCCTGATAATTCCTAACTAGCAGTGTCTGTCTTCTGGTTGAAGAAGTTGTGGATGTCAGAAGTGGAATGGACTCAGGAAACTGAACATTCTTTCTTCCATAAAAGCTTTGCATTCATTTCTATCCCACTACTCATAAACAATACTAATGTGTGATAGGTATTAGCTATAATAGCCTATAAGGATTAATTTTTGGTAGGTATATGATACATGTACTATTCATGTCCTTGCAAAAGCCAGAAGCAGAAAGCCTCAACGCTCTACTCACTCCTAAAGGACACACACTCTGAAATGGCTTCTCATGTTGTCACTTGCTTTTAGTCAGTTAAACTTGCTCTAAATAGCACAACAATTTGCCTGTGGTCCAGCTGTCAGGTAGCTATCAACAGTCTTCAAGGAATCAGACTGCCTTTTGTACCTCTGGACAACGTCCCTTGTGAGCATGGACCATGCAATTGTCTGAGAGATTTGTTATCCAGGGGGAGACCAGGGGCTTGATCTGAAGGATGAGATGACATCAGTTCAGGTGTCTCTATGCTGAGCTGGTAGTGGGAGGCAGGGAAGGGGAAGAGGAGGGAGGAGAAGGTCACGGCTATAGACCTCTCACCTTTTCCCTCCTACTAACACATACTAACTATTCATATTGGGTTTGTTTTCAAACAAAATAATTACCTTTTTTAAAAAAACCAACTTCAACGGTTCTTAAGGAGAATAACAGTGATAACTCACAGCCTACACTACTGTACATATTCAATTAAATTACCACCTGAATTGTGCCAAAATGCTAGAAGAAAGATCTGTTTAACCTCATGCAGTGGTCTCAGGGCTCTGTAGCAGTGTATTTCAGGGGGCAGCTCTGGTAACAGAGGTGTAACACTCACTGCTGCCTTTAAGAGTGTTTGTTACTGGGGAATTAGTATTTTTCCCATAGCACCCAGGAGCCCTGGCGCAGAGCCCCCATGTGCTCAGAACTGCATGAGTGTGTGGTGGTGGTGTCTTTGTAATGTTTCAGCTTGATCCAAAAAAAAAAAAAAACAAAACAAAAAGAAGCTGTGGGAGTAAGGTTTGTGTTGGCTGTAAACCAACATGTGCACAGTTTAATAACATACATCTATGTTCAGTGATTTCAGCTCTTATCTTTTAATCAGAAGCTATAGGACCCTAACCCAATTTTAAACAGCTTACAAGTACAGATTTTATAGTCTTACCTTTTATTTTCTTTGTACTGAGGTGAAGTAGTGAGAAAAATCACTGTTACGGAAAAAACCCTTACAGAAGCTATCATTCCTCAACAGGTTTTAAATTTTTCTACCAGCTTCAAAGCTGCTCTTTCCAGGTCTCTTTTAATTAATCGTCGTAACTGAAGGACTTAATAGTTTGTGAAGCCATATCATTACAGGGTTTTCAATTACATTAATTAATTAGTTTTATATAAATCAATTCACACAGCTGAATAGACCTAATTAAAAATAAATAAAATCAAAGAAATTTACAAGCTATCTTGTTACAGAAGCATTAAGGGTAATGAGTTCATTAAGCTCCACATGAAGACATTATCAGGCTGTGGGTACAGGCTGTAACATGTTTAAGACACTTGTTGCTGCGGAAAGGAGTCTCTGCCAACAGAGATAGCCTATCTGCAACAAAAGCATTTACTTCAAAGATCATAGATAACATTGGAGGGCTTAATGAGAGTATAGTTTTAAAATGTAAATAGGAGGATCTAGTGGGCACTTAAATTGCGTAACACTCATGGCACATTCTCTGCTCTGGTTTATGGAAGCAAAGAGAATAAAAGTTAGCAGATTATGTACATCACTCCCCCTATTTCAAGGGGGTATTCTGCTTGTAGATAAAGTTCTATTAGTGCAAGAGTGCCTTAATAATTGAAATAGTATCACAAGCTTGAAATAGCTGCTGCACACCCCATTTGTCTGAGTACCCCTTTTGGTGAGGTTAGTCCCAAAATGCTCGACTGGGAAGTGAAATAAATATATATAAGGTGACTCAGCACACTGTTGTGCTGTTCTGCTTTTAAAATGATGAACTTCTGAAAAAACCTCTTTCAGATCACAATAACAAAAAGCTTTATGGGTAATACTGAAAAGAGGATTTATTTTATGTTATGCAGGATTGATAATTGATTCTTTAAAAGTTTTCTGTGTTTTCACATAAACATTAAACTGTTATGTGCTTAACTGACAAAGGAAACTTTTAATATGCTGAAATAAAATGTGCTTAAATAACGCTCCCCAATAGTGTTGCATTCTTTGCTTCCCTTATACTGAAAACCAGCTGTCACTTTTAAGTTTTAATAAGTTTCGTATGTCTTGTAGAGGAACTGTGTTTGGTTAATTCTAACCTTTAATTAGTAGCCTCTGGATTGGTGTATACCCCAGGCACGGGGATGTTATTAGTGTGAACTGAAAGCTATGTGTGTTACTCCATAACAGATCAAAACAAACCTTGTATGCTCTGACAGCATTAAACCCCACTGAGACCTAGTGCAGGATATGGTTTTCCACTTGCAAAAGAAAATTGTAATTCACAAGCCTTTGCCAGATGTTGTCCCCCCGTACTTACATACCTACTGAGTAGGTGGTCACCTAGGGTAAAAGCAAGTGTGCCCTGTTAGTGCAGTTAGAGCATTTGTCAGACTAAATAATTTCTTGAGTTTTTTTTTTTTGAGAAAAATAGCAGCAAAAAGTATTAAAAGGCCGTGGCAGAAAATGGCTGTTTAATATGAATAGGATCCTGTTGTTTTCTGAGAGGAATGCAGGCCCATGATCTCTTGTAGAGGGAAGGCTTAGAGGCTTCAAGGAATCCGTTGAAGACTTAATTCTGCTGAACAATGTCACTACAGACTACACTGCACAGTAAGTGCTGCAGTAGCACAAAATCATGAGACAAAATGAAGGGGACAAGATACTGCAAGAGAATGCTTTGAAAGGACACTTGGGAAGATACTTCTTTGTTAAAATTAGAGATGTTCCTGTAACCAAACAGAAGTGTCCCATAAATGAGAGAATAAAATGTATTGGTGGCTGATAATCCCTGGCATTTTATTAACATGTAGATAGCTGACACAAATGTGTATTACCATCAGACTGTTATCAGATTTTGCCAGGTTGTTGTCTGTACAAATTTCTTCTCAGAGAAAAAAGTTGAAAATTTGCATGGAAAAGAGAAACTTGAACAAAAAAATTGTACTCAAACTTTACCCAAATTTATTTTGGAAACACTTAAGTGACCTTGCCTAGGTGTTTTTTATATACTTAGCTGCAAACACAAAAACACTGCTTACATGTTGTGACTGTTCTTGTAACTTCCGTGATCTAAGAATACAGGTGAGGTAGAATTGTGGACATTAAAATTAAATTAAAATTAAAACAGTGTTCCATAATTGGAAAGCATGGAATAGTCTTAACCTTTTTCAGTAATTTTATGTAATATTCTGTAAGTAAAAGGAGAGATTTCTGTTTTAGATGTGCAGATGGCTTTTATTTGCTCCAGGAGATTTCATAAGCATGGCAAGTAATGACTGCAAGTGCATTTTATACAATAAAAAGCATTAAGATGACTTTTTAAAAGAAATTAGGTTCTCCCTGGCTTCTGGATATTTGAGAAGAATGAGATAAACTTTTGACTCTGAATGCCATAAGGTACCTATGGTATGACTACTTGAAGCCACAAAAATCTTATCTGCTACTATGGTGGCAACCAGCCTGTGAACATCAGACATTCAGTGACATACTTACATGATCTATTTTTGACCTGATATAATGTAAGCGTTGTGCTAAAAGGGCAGGTCCTGCAAACAGGTTGGCACATGAAGTGCAAGTGCTGAACGCCGGTGGTGCCACACAGTAGTCCTGCACAGTTTTCCTTCCGGGAGCAGTTAAATAGAGCCATGCCTTGAGGCACAGGTACTCCCCTGCTAGATCAGGCTTGCCTGCATGCAAATAGGATTGCTTTATTGATTGCTTTGATGCTTGCCAGAATAATTTCTCAATAAATATATTGCAGCAAGTGCATTCCATTTCTTCTATTAAAAAGCACATGTAGCTTTATTGATGGAGATCTCCATCAGGAAACTCAATATCTGTCATGGAAGTGGCTTAAAACTAGTCACACGTGTTACAGTACGCAGAATGCAGTGATATTTCTCTATCTAGGAACACTATGCTGGCAACCCATTTTCGTCAGTAGTCCCATAACTATCTTCTCACGCATCTTGGATTTAGTGGTATTTCACTCTGTGTCCATGTAATAGAAGAAAAATCTTCTCTTTCATTGGCAACAAGAACAAACTATTCTTCAGAACCCGGCTTTAAGGGCTTCCAGTAGTAAATTTTGTGTGCGAAAAAAACAACAAAGATTTGAGGTTTTAGAAGAAATCTGAAAAGCCAGGATAGTTTTTTCCCCTTGTTTTTCCTCTTTTCCCTTCCTCTCCAATACGCAGACAGAGGCAAATCTTCCAACAGCCTCTGCAGTGTCCGTCTCTGTCTACAGGTAAACACCGCAGGTCATTTCTTTCAAGCTCAAGCATGTCATCTTCCTGACATTAAACCAGATTAATCTCTTCTTTAGATAGGTGACTTTGCGCTCCTTGATGAAATCTGAACAGCATAAAAAAACCTGTTCTGGTCAAAATTACAGATCAGTTGGAAGTTCATGACCGGTTGCACAGGATTTCCTCTGGAGGATCGACTGACTGACGGACTGAGGGCCATTTTATTTGTCAGTTATGTTGTTTGCCTCCAGAGCATAATAGCCAAGGAAATTAATTAGTGAAAATAAGCTACAAAACCATCAAAACATTCAGGCAAAGCTTCACTCAAACTAAAATGTTCAGTGAAACAGAAACTTGGACTGGCAGCTCTCTGTTTTTACACTATTTGTTGATTCTACTGACAGCTTTAATCATTGGTGAGCTGACACTCTGGTGGTACAAATGAGTAAATAAAATGTCAGTTTTGCTTACAATGACATCGAACATAACTGTTCAACCTTGACAAGTCTATATTTTTAGACAAGATAATCGCTTCTTTAGACTTTCCTGCAAGAATAACACAGCTAAAATCTGCACAGCTACCACATACACAACCTGTAAACAATAAAAGTCAGCTATTTTTATTTGTGATTTTTTGACAAAAACAAATGGTGTCTTTTTTTTTTACCTAGTCAAAAGGGGAGAACAGCCAACATGCACCCAGCTCCAGATCACAGAGCAAAAGCACTACCTCACCAGAACTGATGGGAGTCCTTCTATCAACTCCTGTGGACTCAGTGTTGGTGCTACACATGGTTCCAAGGGTTGCTGCAAAAAATCTTGAGTCAAAGAGGTTCTTTGTTTAAGGCACAACCTGAGTTGTCTGTCAAACGTGGGTCCTGATCCAGCAAAGCACTTAAGCACATGTGTAGTGTTGTTGAAACCAACAGAACTACTGCTCACATGCTTAAAGTCACGCATGTGTTTAAGTGCTTTGCCGGCCTGAAGCCTTGCAGAAGTCCTTTATATCATGTTGATTTCAAAGCACATTTTGTTATTACATCACCGTGCTGTTCTTGGCAGGGAACGAATTAATAAATGAGACAAGGAGTGGTTCGGCAGGAGCTGCTGGGGGAGTCGGACACTGCATTCCTTTCAAAACAAGTTTGTGGCAATAAGTTTTCAGGAGCCATGAATCAGCCACATAGGCAGATAAAAATAACGTGAAGCAGCCAGACCAGGTGACACACTGCTGCACTACATATATTGCAAGAACATATCAATATTGGGTACAGTGTGTTTTTAATCTTCCTGCAGACTTGGCATCTACCCACCCTCCCAGGTCAGCCGGATTCTGGTCGGTGTGAGAATGCACTAGCTCGTTCTCTCTGCACGGAATTTTAATGCTATTTCACAAACTGGGATTGCATGGCGGGAGAACAGCACTGCAGTAAGCCACACTATTGGTATGCCAGTGCTCTGTAGATACATTAAAGCCAAACTCCCTTGAGGACATAGAGGTAAGCAAAGTCTTGAGTGGAGAGACACTCTTGCTCTCAAATCACATTAGCTGAGCACTTCCAGAGGGATGCTCTGTTACATCCTGGCCTCTGTTCTGTAACTGTGTTGCTGTTTGAGTGCAGGAATTAAAGTTGAGCTGCTTTCATGTGCAGAGTCCTGTTCAGATCATGCATTTTGTGAAACCCAGGAACCTGCCATCATGACATGGTCATGCTACATACCAGCAGTCAATGTTGCACCCTTTGCTGATGGGTTGTCTTGGCAGCCAGATCCATGCCTGCTGGTGAGATCTCAGAGCCCACACTGCAGAGAGCACTGTGCCACCATGTCAAGGCACTGCACTTGCACTGGCACGTCACCTAGGCTTGCAAGATGCAATGGGACCTGCAGGCAGTGTCTGCTTGGGTACGGATGGTGTCAAAAGCCACACTGGTGTCTGCCCTTGTCATGGTCCTGGGAAGCTTACTTAGGAAGGGAGCAGCTAAATGGAAAAGAAAGAGCGCTTTGGGGAATAGGGCAGGAAAAAGAGGCCAGGTGTAGAAGGGACAAGGAAGGAGGAAGAAGAGGAGGAGGAAGAGGGTAGTAAACGACAGCTGTATGAAAGAAATGTCCTAGAAACAGCTGAAGGTCCCTTCTGGGACCTCTCTCCAAGGAACTGCTTAAGTGATGACGGGTATGAAGGTACAGTTATGCTTAAACTGCACTGCAGTTATGCAGTTATGTGATGGTGAAAGCACATGTTCCATACTGTGAGAAGAGGGTGCCGGGGGGAAATCTGGGAATAGAAATTTGGTACCACGAAGCATCTGGTCTGTTGTTATCTAGGAAAGGCATCAGTGCCCCTTTCAGTTTGCTGGGATTGAGTTAAAAGCAGCTTTTACTGATCACATGAATGGGAGGGAACAATAGAAGCTACAGAGCTTTCAAAGTTATCTTCACACGCAATAAAATGTAGATATACAGCACAAGTCTAGTACTTCTTCCCTTGGAAAGCTTCTTTTAAAGAAGCCACTGTACTACAGATACTGACAAGCAGCTGGAAAAAACAACTTCCAGTACCACGGAGGCCAGTGGGAAGATGGGCCAAGCTCCCTGTCAGAGCCCTCTATATGCCTTTGCTGCTGACATCTGCAAAAACTTGTAAGGAAGGACAAGGGATTTATTTATCATTTCATCTGGGAATTCTAGTAGTTTAGGCCCATTTTTCATTTTCTTGCACTCTTTTGATTTGTTTGCTTATTATTACTGATAGATTATTTTAATGCCATTCATGACCAGAATGCAACAGATCATGTAATTAAATGTAAACAAAGTAAAACCAACTATGGTTCTCTAGTCTGCAAAGGGGACTGATTTAGGTTTTTTCCTTGAACTAGAGCCCAATGTCTCCTTTGATGAAAGTTGTAGGAAAGCTCTCACCAGCAGCTTAAACACACACTGACAAACTCACAACAGAGGATGAGCACTCATACACTTTCAAGAGGATATTTTGCATCCTGTTATTTCAGCAGCATGCGGCATTGCTGATCTCATGGAGGCTGAATTGATACTTTTGATAGGAAACTTCATTTGGAGAAGGTTTATAATTATCTTTTCTGGTACATATATTGCATGGGGTTGGGACCTGATACAAAATGAGTCATCGTCATCATCATCATCATCATCATCATGGCTAGGCTTCTCGAATGAAGATTTGTGAAGGACTCTACCCACGCTTGCTTACAAGCGTGCTGATGGCTAAAAAGGCCAATGCGGGATAGACACGTCCGGTTGCAAAAGGCACAGCAGAATGACTCCCCAGGTGGTACCGACAGGACACGGTTCTTTCTGCGTTGTCTTTTCTCCTCGAGAGTGATCCTGCGTGTATTCTCAAAAGAAGCAGCAGCGTTGTGAGTAGTGTGTCTCCAGGCCTCCCGACAAAATGAGTACTTAATACAAAGCCCTCTGTCACCAATGGTAAACTTTCTGTGCCTTCTCTGGGATTTGGATCAATTTCTCTGTCTGCAATTGATGGTATAGGAAGAATGTTATTTTTGCTGTGGTACTTGTATTAAAATCAGAGTTATCATTTGACCAAGCTTGTTGCAATAACAAGCTTGTTGTCTGCAAGAGACTTAACTTCTTTGAAGGTTTCAAATCTGTTAAACCGCCTGGGAAAGTGAGGATAATGCAAAATGTAATTTTAATATACCTAAATGTAATGCAAAATGTAATTTCAATCTATGTCAGAAGTTAACCACTTTTTACAATCTGATTCTTATCTGCAATTCTTACGAATAATGTGCTACAGCTTTTACATTTCTTCTTTTAGGACAGCTACTTTCAAATGATTCTCTTTTTAAAAAGTCTTCAAGAGGGAGGCAAGAAGAATAAGAGCTTGTGATAATATACGTATTACATTCCCAATGCCTCCCACATTCAGCTCTGTGCATCATTCTCATGCAGCTCCACTGGATAAGGAGTTACCTCTCCAATCTGACCCTGGCAGCTCATTGCTGCCTTCCTGCAGAGAGAAACTTCAACAGACGGGTGTACTCAGCTGTTTCCCAACTCAGCATATCTCATTTGAGCAATTTTGAGTTCCAGGTCCTGGCTATTTAGGATTTTTGTCTGGAGCAGCTTTGGGAACACTGTCCAAGTAGAAGCTGCCTCCTGCAAGTGATGAGGACCTTGGTGCTATTGTCATCATGCTTTTCCACCCCCATGAGCTCCTTGGCCATGCGTTGCCTTCACAGAGCATTATCCGTCCTGGAGCTTGAGCCTGTGGGGGTCTCACAAGGCAAAGGTCAAAGATGCTGACAAAGTGCACCTCTTAAAAATCACTGAGATATCTAACCACTGCCAGCAGAGAAGAGTTGGATTTGAAAAAATATCTTGGCACACTTGCAGAGGTTTTAAAGCTCTGTGTGAGTTGAGCCAAGTGGCTCTATTCAAGAAGAGTGCCTGGAAACTAAAGTTAGAGGAAGGAAGTGTTAATTTAGTTAGGAGATGTCAGTGCAGGGAGAGGCTATGGGTAAAACTGACAACACCTCACAGAAAGAATAAATTGCTATACAGCAGTAGAAATTGGGGAGGGCAGAGGTCTTCTGGGAAGGTAGGGAAGGAAAATCCTACAGCCTGTGAAATACACAAGGGGAGGGAGCAGAGGAGCACTTGGTCACTATTTACCACTCTTCTGCCCTCTGCTCCATTTGGCTGTGAGCAGTGATGGTGTTAATTGCTTTTCAAAGATGGCATTTCTTCTGCATGACGCTATTTACTCTGGGTGTAGGAGGAGGTGACCCACTGATTATCCTGATGGACCAAAGGAGCAGAAAGTCAAGTTTCATGCTATTGATGTGACTTAAAAAACATACAAGGATTTTGCCTCTGGACATAATCAAGTCAACATGTTCAGTATTGGTATACGCTTAAAAAGCAAAGTAAAAGCAGATGAAATGAATTTATAGGCTCATCAGCCAATGAATGGATGAAATGGAAAAAGAAATTAATGGGAAAATGTCAGCCAGGATAGAGGAGAAAGTCACTGTGAAGTTCACATCCAGACCAGCAATTTGGAGTTAATTCCAAAAACCAGGGTATCTTGATTTACGGTAGAAAAAAATTTGACACTTTATCAACTCTGAATTTAAATATAAACTGATAAAAAAATAATCTAGTATGAAGAAGAACCTTTTGCTAGATTGCCCCAGGCTAGGAAAGGTTAAGGGGCACTTAGGTCTGGCCACTTGCAAATGTGTGGCTTTGATTTGAAGCTCAAAATCTTAAATAAAACAGGGAATATAGAAAGCAATGTTACAACAACAAAGCCCACTCTCCCTTACACTTCTCAGCTCCAGATAAAATTGGGTATAACCCTGAGAGTGGTGAAGAGGAAAGAAAAGTGGAGGAAAATACTGCTTCGCTCTGTGTTTTTCTGCCCTGCTGAAATTGCTGCTTTTTGTGCAGGCAAAAATATCATATTTAAAAGCTATTTTCAGGAACACAAAATACAGGGACAAGCAGAAAGAAACAGCAGCCTTGTTAATTGAAATGTGAAGGCAGGCTAGTAACACAGCAAACTGTCACTGAACCATCCATCTTTTAAAAATTATTTAGAGAGTTGAGAAGAAGACTTTACATTTCATAAAAATCTCATTGTCTGATCTAGTCCAGTATTTAAGAGAAAGGGATATGAGGAAAGTGGCATAATGAAACCCAGCCCAAGGAGGCCAGAATAGAACAAAGGGATTGCTGTTGATTTTGTGTCAAGCGTTGCCACAGTTTGACTGTGTGAGCTGGAGCAAGTCTTTATGACCATGCTGCCATCAAAGGTGTGATTGCAGCTCATATAATCATGCCCTCGAGCACTCTTTGCATCAGTTTAGCCATCTGTACCAGTGCCATGATACATTTTTACCTCTTTTAAGGTCTGTGGAAACAACTGACGTAATCAAAGTTTGCAAAAGCTTTTGTGATCTACTGATGAAAAGCAAGATGCTGTAATATTTCTGCTCATTGAAACTACCGATAGAGGCATGTGTCTTGCCGCTGGAGGAATCTTTTAATAAAACAAAATCCATTGCTCATCCACTTTCTTCTGGCTGCAAAGCTATTGCTGTGAATTGACACAGGCTTAACAATATAAGCCAGAGCACAGAACTGAGCAATAATACTCATATATATGTTCTTGGCAGTCTTGATGCAGATCATGACCACGATCTGTTTAATGAATGTATGTTATTTAATGATCCATCCAGTGTTGATTTAGAAAAGAACAAATTGGAATATTTGTGCTCAAATGGCAACTAGGGGAAGATGACTCAAAACTAACTGTTCCGTTAGTTCTAGTAAATCTCAAGGCTAGAAGCAACCCCTTGAAATGGCTTTAAATGAGCCCAAGTGGATTTTACACACTGATGTTCATAATACAATTCTTGTTTCAGAAAAATAATAACTGCCAACACACACATAATAGAGGCTCAGTGCACAAAGCTTGTAATATATAATTCATGAGGAATATTTCTTTAAAAATGGAGAGCAGGAGTATTACTTATCATTCCCACATGGAACAAGTGGTGAAAGGTTGTGGAAATAGTTTTTATTGTTATCATATCTTTTCCCTAAATGTAGTTATAGGAGTAAACCCTTTTTGGTATTACTTACAATATGCTATTGTTTGACATCCAACATTACACTTATGTTTGAACAGCTTGCCCTTGTAGCATCCTTCTTTGCCTTTGTTGATTAAGTCTGAGATAAATATACCATTGTTTCCATGGTATGTAAAAACTACTCAGTCTCCCGTTGGGTGACTGAATATTAAAAGAAAGGCAGGAGTGATCTTTGTGGACTAACACACTCGGACAGTTGCTCTTTGCACTAAGGGATCCAGATTCAATGCTCTGCTCTAGTTTCCTTCCTTTGCCCTAGGATGGTGCACCCACCTCCTGCAGAGTCTGGCAGGCTGTATGACTCTCACTGCTACCCAACTCCTTCAAGGAGGAATTTGCAGCCTGAAGCAGATTTGAGGATGAGTAAAACTTCGTGCAGTTAGTTTCATTTGACTTGTGTGGTCAAAATGAGTTATTGTGGGTCTTCTGTGAAAGGCCATCAAGGAGGTTCTGCAGAAAAACATGTGAGTCTCCTGCAGAATGTGTTTCAAGTTTCAGGAAAACACAACTTAGAGATGCAGGGGAAGAGGCTGTTTTGAACATTCCATATTTTATGGTTTTCAGGTGAACACTTGAAGTTTAGAATAAAGAATTTTGATTCTCATTTGCTAATTTTTTCTTGGATAATCTTATTTTCTGACCGTGTATTGCCACTTCCATGTGAAAGGCATAGCAGATCAGTTTTATTCTATGGAAAGCAGCTGCAGTAAGCTAGCAGTCATCCTTCATTATATCCCAGCTGCCAAGAAACAGTTGTGTTCTACTGATGTTGATGGATATCAATACCCCATACCTGTAAGTGTTCAAGGCCAGGTTGAATGGGGCTCTAAGCAACCTGGTCCAGTGAAAACTGTTTGTAACGGTTTGGATTTGACTTTTTTGTTGAACGTTCAAACTTTATAGTTTGTAGCTTCTCTTCTCCCCACTCTTTCTATGAATATAAGGGAAACGGAGAAGGGAAAAGTTACTGAAACGCTGAAATGAGTAGATCAAAGTTATATAAAAATATATACATGTATTTACACTTATATACAATTAGAATATTATGTACACAGAAGAAGGGACTTCGAATACCTCCCCCTGCCCCGAAGGGAAAAGGGAAAGGGAAAAAA
>VZRE01014425.1:73784-202768 GCA_013396775.1 Cephalopterus ornatus | reverse complement strand
AAAACAGATATACACAATAAAAACCCAGGAGTAACTAATAAAAAACTAATAAGAGAAAATTTTACTACTCTCCTCGAGATAGCAGAATTGCACCAAGCGACCGCCGGCACTCTCTGCTTCCCAAGGTCTACAAGGCTTCATTGGGCCTCACTCCTCCACAAGAGCAGAGTCGATAGCAGAGAACCTGTTCCTGGATCTACCGGAGAGGAAAGAGAGCAAGAGGCTTCTCCCCCTTCTTATTTATGGTTTACATAAAAAATCGCATGGAATATTCGGAAGATGATCACTTCCTCGGTTACAACCTGGTTACCAAGGAAGGTCTAAAATCAAAACCACTACACTGTTCCTGCCTATGGCAGGGGTGTTGGAACTAGGTGACTGTTAAGATCTCTTCCAACCCAAACCTTTCTGTGATTCTATGATATATCATACCTAACCATATTTTTAAATATACTCACCTCTATCAAAAGTTAAGAGGTCTCGGACCACCTGACACAATTGCATTTCATTCTTCTCAAAGTGAAAACCAAAAATGAAAAAAAATGCTTTTCTTATGCTTAAAGATATACAAGCACAAATACAAAGATAGAGACATTAAGATATGCAGGTATGTAAAGGACTCAGTGTTTTAAATGCTCAGTGAGTCCCCAAGGGTTTTTGAAGAGGCTGGGACTCTCAAGATGGTGTCAGGATATCTGAATGAGGTACACTGTCAGGGCTGTCACAGAATCACAGATTGACTGAGGTTGGAAAGGACCTCTGAATGACATCTTGGCTAACATCCCTGCCCAAACAAGGCCACCTAGAGCAGTTGAGACTCCATAACCTCTCTGGACAACCTGTGTCAGTGCTCAGTCACCCTCAAAGTGAAAAAGCATTTCCTAATGTTCAGGAAGAGCCTCCTGTGTTTCAACTTGTGCCTATTGCCTTTGGTCCTACCACTGGGCACCACTGAAAAGAGTGGTGCTCTATCTTCCTTGCACTCTCCCTTCAGGTGTTTATACATACTGGTAAGATCCCCCCCTGAGTCTTTTCTTCTCCAGGTTGAACAGTCCCAGCTTTCAGCCTTTCCTCACAGAAGAGATGTTCCTTTCCTTTCGTCATCTTTGTGGCTCTTTTCTGAACTTTTTCCAGTTTGTCCATGTCTCTCTTTTACTGGAAGCCCAGATCTTGACACAGTGCTTCAGGTGTGGCCTCACTGGTGCTGAAGGAAAGGATCACATGCCTTTACCTGCTGGCAAAAGAGAGCATTTATTACAAGGAAACATTTATTACAACCATGTTCCTTTTGATATGGTGTATCATCTAGAGGGTTTGCAGTGTTTCAGTGTTCTCAAAGGCATCTAATTTTCCACTTCGATCTCCTGATCACACCTACAAAAAGAGCATGTCCTGGATCCACTGATACTTGAACAAGTGTTCCATCAGTGGCAAAACACATAGCTCTTAATCTAGAAAACTTAATCAGGGAGGTGAAAAAGAAGCGGAATTCCTAGAGTTTTCTGAGGGAAGACCAGCCCATGCAAATAAGACGGGTAATATTGGTCATCCACAAAAAAAAGGCCTTGATTGCTCAGCACCAGGTCAGGACACTTATTGGCGGAGCACAGCTGAGACTGCTTCAGCCTGGCAGCTGCCATGGTCTCCTGGGTACTGTGGCTTGGTGCGAGGCCCAGAAAACTTTTATAAATTAGACCTGCTGAAAAGAGGTGATGCAATAAATATTTTTGCTGGTTATCTCATAGAGAGGCAGTGCAAGCCGAAGGAGAGACTGACCTGCTGCATGGTCCTGCCAAGGCCTCTTTACCCCCCTAGACCTCTTTCTTCCTTCAGACACTTCCATTGTCAAGTGCCTGTACAAAATGCAGAGAGTTACCCTGTTACAGATTGTCTGTATTTACTACCACATAATGTTTCTTCATTGACCAGGTCTGGTCATACAAAATGTGCAAAATAGCAGGAAAAGAATTCCCTGGAAACTACCCCAAGACTGCTGCTCTCCCCTTTATAGGGCCACAAAGTAACGTCGTATCAGGGGCAGAATACAGAAATCCACATCTCTGCAGGAGTTTGCCATGAGCTGTGAATGACATGGTACTCTCTGCTATGTGAGCTAGCGTCCACAAAACAAGGGCTGAAAACCTGCCTGAGCCTGCAATCACATTACATGTACTTCACTTGGTACCCTCGGAGCTGCATCACAGATATTTTATCAGAAAAGCATCCCCTTGCATGGAAATGTATCAATTCAATAAATTACATAGCCCTTTAAAGGCAACTTGCTTTCAAATGACGGTGCATAATGTAAAAATTATATGTTGTGTAGCTTGCATAAAGTTTTAATCTAATTTTCAGTAATCGTTTAAACAGAAATGTTTCATTTTAGGTAAACGTTAACATTATGTTAAGCTGTATTCTACTTCTGTGTACTAACAAAGGTCACCAATGCAGTAATAAGTATTTGAGGTTTGCAGGATTGCTTTGATGTAAATTCTATTTGCCACTGGTATTCTTCATTTACCACATATATCCCTGGAGAACAGCTTGCCTGCATAGCTCATAAATTTGCTATAAATCATGATGCTTCTGTTACATCATTTCCAACCTATCCGAGCTAAATACACAATGTGATTTTTTTTCTATGTGAAATTTCCAGTTTGGTGGCATATCTGCTGCATAATAAATTCCAGACAGTCATTCTTTCATGGTATATCTAACGTCTGCATTTTGGACCCAATCTATTTGATTATTGAAATCCGTGAGAGTTTGCCAGAGGTTACAGCAGGCCTCGGATGGTGTCCTCTTTGTATCTAACTTGCCTTTGTTGCAGCAGCATGCTGGTTTGGAACCAGTTTCTAATGAGAATGTGTCTGGAGCTGCAAACATCAAATGTGCTAATTGTCTGCTGAAATGCTGGGTGTGGTGCCAGCAGTAAGTGTTGGGTTTCTATTTCAATGCTGTTTGTTTTCTTTTATGATTTAGTGCCACAAAATTAATCTGCTACACTTTGCAACAATGGCAAATGAGGAAAATGTTGACTTACAATGAACAATTCTGCAATCTGCCAAAATAAGGGCCAGATGCACCATATTTCTGTTTGATTTCTATTATGCATACTTTCACTCCAAAATAGGGAAGAGGAAAAAATGATGTGATTTTATATGATAGTATTAGCAATGCTAGGTATTAAATCTTGTTGAAAGATAAGTCTGTTAGTGTAAGTCACCATTTGCAAGCTTTTTTTATACACATTAGTCTCCAGAAGTGCATATTCCATTCAATTCAATAGAATTATCCATGTACATTCAGTTATTCAGTTGTGTGTCTGCAGTATTGGGACTTTGTTTGGTAGAAAGCAGAAAGGTGAGGTAACACTGCTGTTTTATAATACTCAGAAGTACTCAGACTAAGAACAGCAATTGCATCGAAGTCATAGCAATCATGTGCTCTGCTTTTGTCCAGGGGTATAATTTGGTGATTACATGTGAGCTTACCTGTTTTCTGCTTATCTCTGATAACAATATAAAGATGAATAGAACTAAAACTTCCTGAATACTGAAACAGTGTTGACAGGACAATCTTTAAACAAATACAAATTGCATCTTTTGTCAGTATTTTTGTACAACTCATTAAGAAACAAAATAGGATTTTGCAGGGCTTAGTTGTTTTGGTGGTACAATGGTGGAAATATATTCACAATGCTGTTTATGAAAATGTGTTCTTAAAAAATGTTGAAAGATTAATTTTTCATTTGTTCATCTCTGCTCATCTTGTTCAGACCATTCATTGCAAAAGCAGCAGCACTCACAGTCAAAAAGCGGGACAAGCTGCCGCGGGTAGCAAAACTAGGAGGAAAATTATGATGGAGGAATCAAAAGGGTGTAAAAGGCAGGGCTTTATTAAAAAAAAAATGTTAGTCTTGTGATATGGCCAGGAACATGCAGGGCCTAGAGACTTTGTGGATTTCAAGAGAAGGGCAAGTTTGCAGAGGGCTCTTGGAGATGACAGTTGTCAAAACAGTCACCTGCAGAAGGCTTCCTACGCCCCAGGTTTTTCCAGTGGACCTAGAGCAGAGAAACAGCACGCCATGTGGAATGCTGGACGCACTGTGCTAAGCACTGAAAAGATACAGGGAATGCCATGTAGTCCATTTTCCACCGTAGTCACCCTGCAGGAGAGTGATGTACCTGCAGAGCTGAAACAAGCATCAAAAAGACATACACAGCTATGGGTGAATTAGGTACATTTTTGCCAGCAATTTCCCACATAAAACCCAGTCCATTTAAAACACAAGCTGCCTTTCAAGCAATTCTTTGAAATTATTTACTCTTTTATGGTTGGAGAGTAAGGCAACATAATGCCTTTAATGGAATCCCAATCAAATGGCATATGCTGAAAAGTGTCTATGAACAGGCTTTATGGGCCTGAATTCTTACGTCACGCACTGGTAGCAATTATGACTTCAGCAAATGCCTTGGGGACATAGAAGAGCATATAGAGTTTTAATGAAGGTATAAACTGATAATATTTATTTAAAAAGTATATTATCACACTGAGAGAGGAGGTGGGAAATGTCACAAATAATGAAAAGATTTATTGCTGTGAAGTACTTTACAAGTGTTACAATATATTAAAAAGTAGTGGTCTCCAGTAAAGGCATTGGCTGCATGAGGCAGTCCTATCAGCTCATCAGCAAGCACTGCAAAGACCCTGTGTATTGGGGCTAAGTGGCAAGATGTCAATATGTGGGCTAATGGCTCATGGCACACAGCATCTGCCCTTGGGCTGTGCAGTCCAAAGGGCTGATACAGGAGTTTAGTGATTTATGCAGACATAACAGACATGGTTGGGTGTATCCCTGCGCCTTTTTGGGATAAAGTGTTATAAACTGTGATAATCCAGATCCTGACATCCTTTTGGTCATGCTTAGTGGTAGACTGTAACCAACCTTTAGTCCTTGCTGGGAGCCATTTTCTGCACATATTACCAAGTTAAGACAACAGTATGTGACTACTTCAGCTGGAAAAGTTTTAAAACCAACTCTGGTGTGGCTCAGAGTTCTCATCCTCTTCCCATTTCATAATTTGTTCATCTCTTTTTTTATTTTAAAATCCTAATTTTATAGTACCAGAAACATGATTTATTTTTCTCATTAAAAGTTGAAATGAAATTCCTTTACAACAGAGTAACTATCCCATGTATAACCTTCCTGTTCCCAAAACTTTAAAAAACCACAGTGTTATGAAACTGTTCCACAACTGATGTATTTACGATCAAGCATTTCTTGGTCATATTTGGTGTGTGTTTAGTTTTTTCAATATGTGTTCAGTCCACATATACTCGGCAATTGAACAGTTGTTATATGTAAGGAGCAATCATTTTATGAATAGCTTTTGTGGTGCCTTTCCAATGGCATGAAAGAGTCAGACCGCTGTTGTTTTAGTGTCCATTCCAAGTCCTTCGCAGCAGAAGATGTTAGGAAGGTGTGTGAGTCTTTAGGTGTACAGAGATTAGGATTTGCAAAGTGTCCAGAGCAGATGCCAAGTAATTAATGAGTCATGGGAGGAAAACCAGAAATTATCTAGGGACCTGAATCCAGAGCTACCCCATCCAGACGAAGGTCATAACTTTGGTACCAGAGCCATGTTTAGACCCACACATGTCACCTGAGCTCTCCTGAAGTGGCAGATCCCACATGCTGCAATCTTGCCGATGTCCCTGCTGGTCTGGATTCAAGCCCTACCAGCATGATCCACTGCTGCAGATCCACAGGGACATACCAGAGCAGCCACAGGGGCAAGGTGGATGCTCTGCAGCCAGTAAGAGGAAAAGTGAAGATTTTTCTCCTGCCCCGAAAGATGGAGTGTCACTGAACTCAACACTCATCCTCAGCAGAGGGCCTATGATTGTTGCTCAGGAGGGTGACTGCTCTGGACAGGGCATGCGAATAGCGTGAGAGACTGGCAGTGACTGGAAATTGTGAAGATCAATGCTTTCACCTGCAGTGTGGACTTCTAAATCATCTGGGGGAGGCATCCAATAGCTTTACCCTAACCCACATCATGTGAGATACTTTATGTGTTTCCTGAACTAATATGTTCTGAGAAATACAAATCAGAAAACATTGATCCTGTGCTTCTACCACTGCCCGCTTTGGACATTGCTGCTGTCACAAGCACTCATTCTGCCTTCATGCTTTGGTCCAGCAGTGTGGATTCCCCACCAGTTGTTCCCTCCATGCACATGAAGAATCAGGTGACCCCACTAACATGTTTCTGCTCCCATCACCTGGATAGTTGCAACAAACACATCCACTCCATCCTTACAGAGCAAGTAGGGGGAGGGCTGTGTTTCGGCGATGGGCAGCAAGTGATCCTCTCCTGGGTTTGTTAGTACAGAAACAAGGAGAAGCGCAGGAAAAAACTGCATACCAGCACCCTTTCTTATAGCACTTCCCAACCTCTACTGCTCCCCTCCATGAAAAAAAGGCTTCCCCAATCACCCTGTGTTTGGAGCTGGGCCAGTGCTCAGAACCAACTGGTGTAATGCATACCCTTATTCTCTGCGGGGAAAGAGGAAATCATGGCTCCAGTGAACTTACAGGAAAAATTCAGAGGCTTTTGCTTTAGTCTAATAGCACTAGGTAGATGGGTTTCACTGTTAGTATGAAGACCTACACCTTCTTTCCAACTGCTCTGTGATATGAGTGCTAAAGTATTACAAGACCAGCATTTATTATGAAACTGAAATATTAATATTTATACACTCTGTCTCTTGGGATGGAGTAATTAATCTTTTATTAAAGCACTTTTCTAAATTGCCCCAAATAGGCTTCCCACCTAAAACATGCTGTTCTTCCATTTCCCCTAACTTCTTTTTCTTTTAAGTGTGTGGCTCTGATTTTTTTTTTTTTTTTTGACCAGTGCTTCATGGAAAAAATGCTCATAAACCCTCACAGAAAAGCTATCTTGGCTTAAAACTTTATTCAATAAATACAGTGGATCTGGACCAAAACCATTTTAGGAGCACTTAGGAAGAGAAGTCTACTTGTTGAGTACCAGACTGAAATGGTTCACTTCCCCAAAGATTCAGAAAGACACTTTCCAATTTACCAAAGTCTGTTCTGATTTTGGTTATAGATTGTAATAAAGCTTGGCCTTTTAAAGTATGAATGGGATTTCATGTACTTCAATTCTTATAAAGCTTTCAGGAATACTGCAGCAAGTCTACTCAAGCCTTTATGAATGCTTCTCTAGTTCAGGCAAGCACAAACCCTGTGGCTATGAAGAAGTCCTCAGCTGCCATAACTCCAGAGTAGGAACCAACCACGGAACAGGAAGATGAGAGTTAACAAATAGGTGTACTCCAAGATTACTACAGTTTTATTACATACCTCCACAAATTACAGATGGATGTGGTTTTATTCAGTGCTGATTCGTGCTCTGCTCTCAGCCTTCCCCACTCACGGCTTTGGCTGCTCACATTGACTAGAGAAACTAGTGAGAATTTCATCTGATTGCAATACCTAATGTAGGTTAGGGGATACAGGTGCTAAACAGGTGCTCTTGGCCCAGGGACAAGCACCTATTCTGGGAAATGCACTGTCAAAAGGGTGCTCAAGAAAGAAAGGAAACAACCCTCAAAATAAATGTTTCTGTTTCCCATGCAACGGCTCTACAAGATGAAATAGAAAATAGTCTCCCATGTAATGGCTATACGGAGTGAAATAGAGAAGAGCCGTGTTTTTGGAGTTCCCTGCAGTTCAGTAATCTTCCTCTGGAAATTAATAGAAATGTTTCTGTCTCTGGCTGAGGGCTGCAGTCTTATTCACAGGCACTGGAGAATACATCTCTCTCTGTGACACTCAGCAGGTTTGCATGACACCAGGCTTGCGGTGGTCTGAAAATATGGCTGTGAAATTTTGCAGGGTGCCAGTGCTGATGACTTGGGGTATATGCACAGTTTCGTGTGCCCAAGGAGGTTGTCCAGCGGAAGCTACCTGACTATCCAAAGGGGAGCAGAGCAATTCTGGAGCCCAAGATCCTCACAGAGAAAATCTAGGCAAGTGCCTTCACCGAGGAGTCACTGCATTCAAATGCAAACTTTGTTTTTCTCATTAAGGTAGGTGCCAGATAGGATGGGCTTCTCTAAACAGTGTAGTAAGCCATAGTAGGCACTTGTAGGGTTCAGGATGTCACATTTAGCCACACAGGAGTTACCCTAACAGCCCTGACTACTCCTGGGCACTCAAACCTGGCAGAGACCCAGTGCTGCCCTCCTGGCTCCCACCTCTTGCTGTTGGTCCCCTGGGCTTCTGCCTGACTACACAAGCTGTGACTGTCCCTGAACTTTATCACAGGAGAGCATTGGTTTAGGCATTTCCAGCCAGCTTAGACTCAACAGGGAAAGGGTGGAAATGACCAAGAGAGAGGGGAAAGGAGAGGCTGCCCCCCGCACCAGCAGAGATTTGTGCCTAGCTAAAGACTCTGTGCAGCTCCAATCACACCTTCCTTCACACACCTTCTTTTGCTTTTTATTTTTCCTTTCTGATTCCTGAAAGTTCAAGTGCAACCTACCGCCTTCTTCCTCTGTCTCACACACCTCTTTTCTTCTGGATTTTGTTACTCACTTCCCACCATTTTATTTCCCATAGCCCATCACCTCCACCTCCTTGATCTGGCACCATTTGCTGTGTGCATGCAGAGTAAGCTGTTAGCAGGCATACATCTCAGCAAAGCCCAGCCTGATATATGGATCTGTGGCTCTGGATGAGGTATGGCTGTATGAAAACGGACGTGACAGCACAAAACATGGTGGCCAGCATCACACTGACATTTCTATTCTGCCCCTTTGGGCTGCATAGAGAAAAGAGGCAAAGGAGTGAGGCAACGATAATTGGCAAAACATTGTAATTCACACAGGGTGTAATAAAAAATGCCCGGAGTTCAGTGCAAATCTCGTAATGTACTCCAAACTTTGTCCTGAGAACTGCAGGTGAGACTCAGGCCTGTGAAACTCAGCGACAGGGCTCCCACTTTGCCCTCAGGCTATTTCCTCTGTGAAGAAAGGGTGCAGGGACCAGGCTGTGAGGAATACTGAAGGATACAGGGAGGGCTGCTCAAAACTTCTATGTGTCATTTGCTACACAGTGTGAGCAAGCAGAAAGGAAGTGTCTGGAAATCCAAAACGGATTAAAAGAAATACATCTTTTTTTGTCCTCTGCAAAGGTTGCTCAGTAGGATAAAAATTTCAAACTAATGGATAATAAATTCATATTTATTAAATACATAATACAATAATAAATACTATATATAAAAACGTATATTTATACCAGTTGAATTGCTGATTATCTCAGTAAAGTTACAAAATCTTCAAATGAATTGTTTTCAGTACCTTGCAGCAAAAATGCTGATCCTTCTGCTTCTTCCCTAGATAACTCTGATCCTATAAAACGAATAAAATACATTTTAGATTTACCCTGGAAAAATACTGTGGCACTACAGTAATGTTCCAAAGAGAAGCTGTGTTTATTTAACAGACAAATATTAGCAGCCAGGCAGGACATTATGATCTATGGAGATCTGCACTTTTATACTCAGGAAGTACAAATCAACCTATTACTCATTAATCTTATCTCAAAAATGTAGTCAATGGGACATGCTCTGAAGTTTACTCCTCTTTTCAAAAAGCCTTTCCCTCCTCCAGGACTGCTGGTGTTCACTGCTTAGATCAAACTGCCAAAGCTAGCCATCAGGCTGTCTGCTAACTACTTCTTGGATTAAGACATTCTTCTCAATTATGTTTGTAAGCTGCTCCCCTCCCTTTCTGCACAAGTCCAGACCTCTGGTGTTTAAATTACATACTGTGTTAGGCATCTTATCCCACCAATACATGAGGTCTCTTCTCTGCCCTCCTGGGGCATCTTTCTAAAATAGATGGGCGTCATACAAGTAATCTCTCAACAAAATTAATTTCTTGCAAACCTGTATCATCTTAGTGAGGTTTCTAACACACCTTTCTAATCTTAGCAATATTCCCATAACAATAGAACAGGCCTGTTGCACACAGTTCTCGGAAAGGGTTCTCTCATCAGTGTGCTTGACACTGCTGGCATAGTTTCAGTGGATTTGAACATCAGGCCTATATACCCAAAGAGCTTGCCTGGCTTTTTGACAGCTGCCTAGCATGGTGCAGATGGTTTTAGTTTATTCCCCATTTACCACCAAATGATTTTGCCCTTAAAATTAATAGAAGAAAAATATTTGGAAAGAGATAGCTGGTTGTTAGGTATTACTTTTAGTGTTCTTGTTCATATTTTTCTTTCCCATTTCCACTTGTTCTTGTGACCTTGCAGGACTGTAAAGTTATGATCCAGCAAAGCGCTGAAGGTGAGGGCAGAGCTCTGCTGATTCTGTGGCTCCTGCTGCAGTTGGGACCTCCTCCCTGGTGTGCCTTTTGGGTGAGGTGCTTAGATTGGTCACCTCCATGACAACACCCCAGCTCTGGAGTCACCCTCACCTTCAGGATGTGGAGGAGGAGTTGGTGTGCACAGTTTTTGGAGTAACACAGGGATGGGCTGTAGCTGGGGGGTCAGTGCCATCACTGTACTTTGCCCCAGACATGGTTTTGGGACACAGCATATGGGTGAGGGAGGTTTCCAAAGGGTTTTCAAGGGGTGTACCCAGTGTCTGTGGTTTATTACTTTTGGGGACATCCAGCCCCTTGACCCAGACCACTCCAAGGCTGGAAAGAAGATGACACTTTTGCTTTTTATAAAATTGATAACATCTATTGAAATTAATTCCATGTTGGGAATTAATGTTCCACTGCCTCCAGATAGTAACACTCAGTGCGGAGCATACTTCCAAGTTCTGGCTCTGACTCCAAAATTGCTTGAAGGCAGAACGTATGTTTTACGGGGTTTTGGAGATACCACAACCCATGAGATATCTAAGGTTACATGAATGTGTTTTGTATAACCCATGAATGAAAAAAAAATCTCAGAAGGCCTGAAACTTTTCACACACGTACCACGCTCAAACTGTGGTTTTTGTATGGTCATTCCTCTTTTATCCTCGTGTAATGAGAATATACCTTTGCCTTCTAGCTGGATCTCATTGAGGTCTAATCTAGGTGTTCAGATGGACCTTTAGAGCACCAGCCCCAAGCTCCAGGGAAGTGCTGTTAACTATTACCTCTGCAGCTCCTGTGCATCTTCCCTCTCTTCCTTTCAAATGGGAAAGTTCTGAAACTGTTCCAGCCTGAGTTTGATAGCCTGACTTCTTCAGTGGCATCAGGCAGAGTGGTTTCATTGATTTCCTAGAGCTACACAGATTCACACCATCTGGGAAGCTGACACAAAGGATTAACAGTGAAAAAGGTACATCGTATTTTTATTATTTCCTGATGTTGTTTTATCGTTATGACATCAGATTCTGGACAATGATAATTCAAAAATCCTTCTTTCACAGTCTTTTTCACTGAGCTGCACAATTGGAGGTTTAGACTCCATTCAAAGGCTTGACTATGTAGTTTTCATTCAAACTCAACCCTGTATGGACAACCAGCACAGCAGGACTGAGCCTCACGGCAATGTAGGTTGAAATGAACGTTGGCTTTAACAAACCCATCTGAATTGCAGAAAGTGTCTGTCTTGTTTCAATATGTTTAATTGTAATATTATCTATAGCTGAGGGAATCTGATTAGGTTTGGGCTCAGAGTCTCCCGTGCCCTGATGCTGCCATCAGAAAGAGCAGTGCTGATGAACTTTCCGAGAGGGTGCTGGTTCTTATTTGAAATATTTTTCCTTGCTGTCTGTGACATTAGTGCAGTCACTGAGCAGCAAGTGTCAGCTGAGATGGTTGTTTTACACTTTAAAATTTAAAACCTTGGGCATATTGAGCTCATCATCAGCCCACAAAGAACACAACTTGACAGGAAGAGCCTGAAGTTTAGTCATGTAGGTGCTACATTCGCTAGGGAGAAACCTTTTTTTTAGGGAAGATAATGAAGTATGTCTTGTGTATAAGCATACTTTGGCAGAATGACTTGTGATTGAGGGCACAAATTCTTTAGTCTACAGTGCTAATTAACCTTTCTTATTTAATGAATTGTAGGATGTGATTTGAATAACTATTTCAAAAATTAGAGAAATCCAATGAAGAAAAATCAGAAGACAACTATTTTATGCTACACAAAAAGCTTCATAAAAGCATAGAATCATTAAGGTTGAAAACGACGCCCAAGATCATTGAGTCCAACCTTTGACTGAACATCACCATGTTAACTAAACCATAGCACTAAGTACCACATCCAGTTGTTTCTTGAACAGTTCCAGGGATGATGACTCCACCACCTCCCTGGGCAGCTTGTCCCAATGCTCAACCCCCCTTTCAGTGAAGAAATTCTTCCTGATGTCCAACCTTAACCTCCCCTGGTGCAGCTTGAGGCCATTTCCTCTTGTCCTGTCACTAGTTGCCTGGGAGAAAAGGCCAACCCTCCACCTTGCTACAATCTCTTTTCAGGTAGTTGAAGAGAACAGGTAGAAGTGGTTAATAATCAGAGGGCTGAATTGATCTAGGGAGTCTTCTAGTAATATCTCTTACCTAAGTTCAAGAGAGGCAGCAGACTTCCCTGTGAGATCGGTACAGTTGTCATATGGGGCATATGGTTGAACATTTGCCTGCCCATGGGAAGTGGTGAATCAATTCCTTGTTTTGCTTTGCTTATATATGCAGCTTTTGCTTTACCTATTAAACTGTCTTTATCTCAATCCAAGAATTTTCTCACTTTTACTCTTCTGATTGTCTCTCTCACTCCACTGGGGAAGAGTCAGTTGTGTGGGGGTTAGCTGCCAGCTGGGGTTAAACCACAGCATTAGCCTAGCCTTTGATGAGTGACATACAAAGGGCAGGTATGGGGATTGCTCCAGGCAATGGGTTGTGCTGGCTCAGAGGGGAGATGACTGACTATAGTGATCCTGTCCCTCTCCCAGTCTGCACTGTTATTTCTGTGAAACTGGGACACAGATCCTGAATCCCATTCTGGATTTTATGCACCTACACTGTGTATGTGATGAAGACAACTGACTTATCTCCCTTTGGAGACACATCTGGAAGAGGAGTGCAAGGATTAGAGCAATTGCTCAGGAGTAGCAGTGCTCAGCTCAGCTCAGCAATGTAATTGGAAACAACTCATATTCCCTTGTTTCTGAGCTAAGTTAACATCGCTGTCTCAGCTTCCTGAACAATCAGTGGGGAGGGATGAGTGATTCGTCCCACCCAGCTTAGACTCATATTTTAGGAAGGAATAAATTGCCCTCTGGCTGATGAAAACCTTAGATGAGACATATAGCATTTAAATGACTAAAGCTTGGTGACACATATCTCCTCCTCAATGCAGGAAACCTGTTTAATCTGGCTACTCTTTGACTTTTAACTGAAGAAAAACAC
Organism: Cephalopterus ornatus; assembly: GCA_013396775.1. Classification (NCBI taxonomy): domain Eukaryota; kingdom Metazoa; phylum Chordata; class Aves; order Passeriformes; family Cotingidae; genus Cephalopterus; species Cephalopterus ornatus. The sequence continues at coordinate 189,316 of VZRE01014425.1, read as the reverse complement.
ACTAACTTTTCATCGACACCAAACAATTAACTTTTTTCTTTACTACTATCCCACTGCTGCCTGGAGTCACCTCTCCTTAGCTACTGTTTGTCTCAATGGAAAACATGATGTGGCTGTTCTAGTGCAGTCCCTTTCACCTCCACAGAATATGAGGGCACCCACTCATTTTACTGATGCTCTCAAAGTGACTTGAACTGTCTTGGTGTATGTGATGGAGGACAACAGCTTATCCCAAAGGTTTGTACTGGTGACATAATTGCAGGGTCCTGTCACTGGGGGACTCAGTGCCCTTGGACCAGGGAAGCCTTTGAACTTCTGTCACTGGGAAACAGAGACAGATACTCAGCTAAGGTGACTGTAGCCTTACATCCCTTGGATCATCTTCCCAGAAGTGTAAAATCAAGTCTGTACATCTCAAACACCCATTGCAAAATGGTGGGGCTGCTGTAGGTGTGTTGAATTACAAAAATGAGAAGTCCTCAGATGAAGGTTGGCTTTTCTCTACTTAGTCTCCACTGGATAGTTTTACTGAAACCCACAACAACAGGTGAAAGGAAAACCTCAGGTTAACCAATTTAACACTCCATGCACAGTACAGTAGCCTTAGGGAAGGAACTAAAGTGAGGACAAATTCAAGACCAGACCCTGCAAAGCACTAAGTCCCTCAGGTCCTTGGAACAGGATGATCATTATCATCTAGACTGAGGTTTCTAGACTGTACCATGCTTGTGAGCTTTCAAAGGCACTTCAGAAGAAATCCTGATCTTATCAGTAAGGGTATTTCAAAGAACCTCGGTTGTGGAGTGCAATGGAGCTGGTGCACTAGCTGTGATAGTGTGGGGCAGACAGGGAGTGGTTACTTCTGAATAGTTTATTGATCTGTTAACTCACTTTTAATTTTCTAGAGTAACTCACAGCTATGCTTAAGCAAACAACAGAATGTTAAGATTGTTAGGAACTGTGTGTCAGCCTCTGAATTTCCATAAAGAAAGAAAGCAAGCAAGTTTTGTAAATGGCACAGCCTTCCATCTCAACCAGCTGGTGTGAGTAGAGGAAGCAGTTCCAACCTGTTAATACTCTTTGGGATGTCCTTTGCTCAGCTCTGCATGTGTGCACGTGACTGTTTTTGAACACTTTTCCATATCCAAGCCATGCAATTAGTCAAAATTCAGAGTCCTGGATGTAGTTTCCTTTAGAAAAACAAATTGAGTCCGGCATTGCTTGTCTTAAGCTTGCCTCTTTGTGAGGAACATGCCGAGTCTGCTCTCCTGAGCAGAGCAGGAACAGAGTCATATGCAACTTCTTTGCTCGCAGGTTTAGTCTTTGTAGACAGCACTTGGGTAAAAGCACTCTTGCTAAGCTTTCCTCTGGCCACACTTCCCAGTGCCATTTGCCCTACTCTGTCTCTCTTTTCTCTACTTCTGTTTTCCTCTCGCCTTTTTTTTTTTCCATAAAATTTATAATTTACTACAATAACAATAAAATGTCTTTCACAAGGTTTTGTCTACAGAACAGAGGTTGCAACTTTGGCTGGACTTCACTTCCATGAAATAGATTAATTATTCCTAACACTTGTTGCTCTAAGCAGCTCCAGTGAAATTTCACCTAACTTCCCATTACTGTTTCCTTCCTTGCCTCTGTCATTTGTGTGCACCCCAAACTGTGCCTATTTAGCCTCGTGATTTGCAAGTTTTGGTGTTACCAGAAAAGCCATTACTGATCCATGACCAGTTATTTTCAGGGCTGCATGTCCTAAGAGTGTATTTAAGACCCTGAAATTCCCCATAATGTAGAGTTCAGAAAAATGTAAAGGTAAATCTATGCACTACAGGCTGATCAAAGTCAAGCCCTCATGAGAAAAAGGCAATAGTAGAGGTCATTCTTTCCAGGTCAAGGATAATTACTGAAAAGAATAGAAATAGCCTTGAAGTTGTTAAGGGAAAGGAGATAGACAAAAGATTATGAAGGCTTCCTGTGTTCCATAGGAAATGAAATCTTCCTATTTTCCTTTCTTACTTCCTATTGAAATCAGGAGCTATACCATTTAATTTTGTGAATTGGTTAAGAAAGATGGGGGCCATTTTCATGTAAAACACACACACAACCAAACCGAAGTGTTTTGTATCAGATTCTGATAGAAGGAAGCCAACTTCCATTCCCAGCATAGATAATTAAGTGCTGATGAAGCAATTTCATTCTAAAGATTTTAATCAGAAAATGTAACCTTTCCCTCTCCAAAACTGTGAATAATGATGCACTGAAACTTATTTATTAAAAAAATGTACCTACTGGTCTGGATACCACAAGATTTCTAACATTCATTCTGGTCTCCTACCCTGAGCTGTCATTGCTCTGTTGTTTTTTTTAATACAACACAACACTTTGTTGAGTGTGCCACGGGCACAGGTAATGGAGAATCACAAGTAGCCTTTGGAAAATTCCGTTTTTTAAAAAGTGTTAAAAATATATAGATGCAGTTATGGTCCTGCTATATAGTTACATATACCCAAAACCAAATACAGATGCACCTTGTGATTGTAAACCACTTGCAAAAGTGAGAGTGGGGCTTTTGTAATGGCCACCTCCAGCACAAGTTCTGTATCATGAGCTTTGCCACACACAGTTTTGTTTACGGCATGATCCTTTTCTCCCTGCAAAGATGTTAGGGTCACTTATTGACCAGTCATGGTGGTAGCTCTGAGACCTGTGGGGACTATAACCGGACAGTGAGGTGAACCTCAAGGGCATTGCTCATAACACAACAGCCGTATGTGGGGAGAACAAAAGTCTACATCATGGGGGGAACTCCAGCGGGTGACACTCCCCAGGTCTTGGATCTCGTTGAAGTTACTGTCTGTTTGTTAGGATATAAATGCCAAACCTAAATCACCCCAAACTGAGCACATTACGAACCTTTGGCAAAAATAGTCTTCGTGTCTTAGACAGGCATTAATTTGTCTTGGCCCAAAGCACAGCAGTAATTAATTGCAAACACCTTCTGAACATGTCAGACCTCATAAAATCCCTATCTTAAACTATGATGTAGCTTTAAAGACAATATTCTGCAGCTATATAGGGCCAAAGTGACTTCCTCTGTGCATCTGTTGAGCTGATTTGTTTTCAAATGTTGATTTAAATTTTACTTTTTATTATGTGATATTGCTAAAACTATGGTTTTGTGGCAAATGTGTTCCAATGCAATAAAAATGTGCTTATTTTTCTTCCTACTCCCTGAACTAAGAATAAAATGCCTTAAGGGGCTATATATATTTAATAGATTTTCTGAATTAAAAACCTCTCCAATTAAAATCATTTGGTGGTCCCACACAATATTTTATAGCTGACATTCATAAATAACATAATATAATCTTGATTTTTGATGGGACTTCTGTCTTTGCTAAGTTTCCTCTCTGGCTAATTAATGTTTCTGCCTGCCATTGAGTTTTCAGATCCACCCAGCTTTCATTTGTTATTTTCTTTCACTGATTATTTTAATAGCATGCCTTAATGTAGCATATGTTTGGCTCCAGTTTTACACTAACCATTATTAACAATGTAGAGCTCCTCCTTTATGTGACAGTGCTAATGTTCTTAGCTGTGTTTAATTAGCCCCATCTTAGTAGGGGAGCACTTTTAAGACTTGTGTCTTATCTCCTAATGTTTCAATTTCCGCTTTTTCCAGCAGATAAAAGCTGATTGTAATCCTGGGCTGCAGGTTTGGAACACAATCATCTGTAATCTCATTTTAGAGTGTGAACAGGCAGATTGTTTGCCACTTAAACTTCTGCCACAGTGGACTGTTATTTTCGGGGTAATTGTAATTACATTCATGTATCTTCAGAAGATGTTAATTACAGGAAGATGCTTTCCTTTTCTTGAATACTGAAACATATGTACTGCAAGTCTAGAGCAATAAATAAAGGAGACGCATTAAATCACAGGTGGGAAGGAAAGAAACAAAAAACATTTCCAATAGGCCAAAAGGTTGTTTGGGTGGCAAAGGGAAGTAAAAGGTGCGATGAAAAAAGACATGCTAAACCTTATGGTCACATGGAGGTGAATCAGCTCAGAGAGCAAGAGCAGCAGCAGAGCTCATTAATCCCGCTGGAGGACATGAGGATGGTTGGAGCAGCAACTCTGCTAGAGCAGGACTTGCATGACAGGGATGTCCTGAAGCAAGGTGGAGTGAATGCATGGGGTGGTTTTGCTCCTCATGAGCCTGTGAGGTGGGGTGGCAAGAGGATTGAGGTTTTGCCGTTGCTAGTATCTCCTAGCCTGGCACACAGCCCATAGGTCCTGGAGCCAGGCAGGAAGAGCATTAACCTACACTCACTCTGCTGGCTATGAGCATCCAAATAGCAACGATATTAGGATCACAGAGTCATAGAACAGTTTGAGTTGGAAGGGACTTTTAAAATAAGTCACCTAGCCCAACCCCTGGCAATGCCCAGTGATATCTTCAACTAGATCAGATTGTTTAGAGCCCCATTCAATCTGACCTTTAGTGTTTCCACATCTGTGTTGTTCAGACAATGCATGTAACACACAGTGGCAGACATTCATTTGACTGAGCAAGTAGATGTAATAAACCACAGAATCATAGAATGGTTTGGGTTGGAAAGAATTCTAATTCCAAGTCCCCTGCCATGGGCAGGGACACCTTCCACTACACCAGGTTGCTCAAAGCCCCATCCAGCCCAGCCTTGAACACTTCCAGGGATGGGGTATCCACAGCTTCTCTGGACAACCTGTTCAATAAGGCTTCAAATGGCAGTATTTCTGAATCAAGAATGCATATAGCAATTGGGCCTTTATTTTTACTAAAGGCTATATATTCTTGTCCTGGTTTCGGCCAAGGATGGGGTTAATTTTTTGCAGTACCTGTGAGGGGGCGGAGCCTAGAGCTGTGTGGTTATGTCTAGGTTGTTATTCCATACCACCCACATCATTGCTGGGGTGTGGAAGTAAGGGATTCCCACCTCTGAGAAGAAGGGGGATGGCTTGCGGTCAGGGTAGAAGCAGGTGTGCAGGGGGTACAGCTGCCATTTTGTTCATTATCTCTGGGTTGCAGCATATTGGGTCAGTCAGGGAGCAATTGCATGTAAAACACCCTCTCTTTTGTACACTGCTGTTACTAGTATTGTTACTGTTACTGTTTGTTTTCATATCTCACTGCTGTTTCCAGTAAATTGTTCTTATCTCAGCCCGTAATCTCTGCCTTTTTTCTCTCTTACTGTAGGGGGTGGAGGAGGGGAGCAGGAGTGCCAGGCCTAAACCAAAACAATGCTTAAGTACGTCTGTATATTTAAAAATTAACGTGATCAGGAAGATGGTGGGACATTGAAAAAATTGAGAGACAAAATTCTATATCTGCGTATGCAGAGGTGCTGGGGCAGAAAACATTGCTTCATTCAGGCTTCAGGTGAAGCTAGAGGCATGACAAATCTGACTCCTCTTGTGTGATCAGGGGAACATGTTTTTGTCATTGCACTGGATCCTGTTTCTAATGATGACTAGACCAGATGGTTTGGTTTTGAAAAGAGCTATGGACAATTAAAAAGGTGTGCAAGGCACTGGCAGTGCCAGCTTTCAATAATTCCCCCCATCTTTGTGTGGATGAAATGTTAGGGAAGTTGAAAACGAAAGCAGAAACTTAATATGACTCTTGCCACAGGCACCTTGGATAAAGCGCATTCAGCCACTAGACAAACACAGGCCTCGATCCTGCAGAAGCCAATGAGTTTTATACATACAAATAGCCTATGGAATAAAGTGTGCAGAAATTTATTGGGAGATGCCCTGAGAAGGGAAGTGGGAGTGAAGCAAGCTGGAGGAATGACTACAAAGTAGAGAGGAGCTAAGCACAGAGCAGCAGAAGTTCAGCCACTTGGCTGATCCATCAGGTCAGTGGATTACAGCTGGAGCATCACACCAGATAAAATAACAAGATGAGCCAAGTGATGGCAACCACAGGGAAGACGACCACCAGGAAGACTGAAAATTGGAATGATCTTTTAATACCACCAAGCAGGGTGACAAAGCAGAAGAGGAGATATAATGTGATGAATGTAATTACTTACACCTGACTCGGGACCGAATGGGTGTTGTTACTTAATGCTTTTTTTGTGATTGTATTTTGGTTATTTTACAAGTAACTCAGCCCAAAGGAAACATGCTCTGGATCCCTTGGCAAAGCAGTGGTTATCTGGCCAACAGAGATTAGGTGGAGAGTCTGCAAATGAGCGAACACAAAGAATGTGTAAACCTACACATCCCAGGAAACAGTAACTGGACAATCCCCTAAGGTGAGAGAGGAATGGTTGCCAATATGAATCAATGGACATGCATCACAGACTTAGCCAGATCAGGGAGGTGGTTGTCCCGCTCTACTCTGCACTCGAATGGCCTCACTGCAAGCCCTGTCTGCAGTTCTGGGCACCATAATATAAAAAGGATATAAAGCTAATAGAGAGCATCCAAAGAAGGGGCTATGAAGATGGTGAAGGGCCTAGAGGGGAAGCCATATGTGGAACAGCAGAGGTGACTTAGTTTGTTCAGCCTGGAGAAGAGGAGAGGGGAGACCTCATCACAGTATACAGCTTCCTCACAAATGGAAGTGGAGGGGCAGGCACTGATCTGTTCTAACTCTGGTGATCAGTGACAAGACCCAAGGAAATGGCCTAAAATTGTGTCGGGGTGGTTTAGGTTAGATATTAGGAAAAGTTTTTTTACCTTGAGGGTGGTTTGACACTGGAACAGGCTCCCCAGGGAAGTGGTTGCAGGACCAAGCCTGACAGAGGTTTGGACAACACTCTCAGGCACATGGTGGGATTCTCGGGGCTGTCCTGTGCAGGGCCAGGAGTTGAACTTTGATGATCCTTGTGGGTCCCTTCCAACTCAGGATATTCTGCGATTCAATTTTATGATTCTATGACTTTAAATCTCACTGCAACAGGCCAAGAGACCATGTAAGAGCAAATGAAGAAGAGAAGTTAGAAAAATCCTGCCCAACTTGCCTGTGACAATCTTGGAGGTGTCTGAGTTTTAATGCAGTTTCCTGAGCTCTTCAGTTTGTGCTACAGATTGTACCCAGCCACATCCCTCTGTTTGCTGCTCTGAGTACCTGCTCTTTCTAACTTAATGGCTGCATAATGGAAACTCCATGAACTTGGATGCAAACTGCAATCTTGCCTAGAAACAGGCGGCTTGTCACCTTGGTGGACCCCTGAGAGGCAGGTTTGAGATCAGGCAACAAAACCCGTATCAGCCTGGCCCATGCTATAATGTTCCCTGTCTGGAAGGTAGGATTGCTGGTCCCCAAGTGCATGGTTTAGTCCTTAGCTCGGCACATTGAGTTCCAGGACAGGAATGAGAACCTTTTGGGGAGCCTCTTAAGATGTGTCTCTCTGCTAAGCATCCACCCCTGGTGCCCATAACAGCAAACGCACTACTTCTCAGGCACATGCCCATGGTCCTGGGACAAAAAAAAAGGATACTTGCATGTAAGATTTTACAAATTTGGTCATTGTGACCAAACTTTATTACTCATTTTATGGAACTATGACAAAAGTCTAGGAATCAAACAACATGGGGATCACAGAGGCTATTATGTTTATTGTGCTGAACAGACTGTGATAATCCATTAAAGGAACATTTTCAACAAGCAAGCGACTTGAATTACAATCATAGACAGCAACTCTACATGAAGAATAAAGCAAAAAGTTAGAAGACACTCAAAAGGAAAAGTACACTGTAGTTAAACATCTTGAAGTGATTTTTTTTCCCTGCAAACGCACCTCTCTTGCAGAAATGGTAGAAGAGTTACATGTCCAGTCATAGTTAGCAGTGACCAATAACAGCAAAGAACAGTCGTATAAAATTTATCTCCCACAAAAATAAACTATACATATAAAAAAATTTTATGATGTTCTCACTGAGTCAATGGCCACATGCAATTTTTCAGTCTGAAAAAATGAGGTATAGTAGGCCCTAAGAGGTAGTAATGTGTTTTGATTGTACTACAATATATAGAAAATGTAAGATTCAGTTCATCAGAGTGGTAAGTCTCTCGGAGGTTGAAGAGTGACATACACCCAGCAATTATTTCTGTGTCATCCACTGAATACTGTGGTTTTAGAAAACGCAAAAAAACCCTTAAATCTTAAAAGGGACTTGCTAAGGCTTGATTCAATGCCCTTTGATGTCAGCAGAATTCCTTTTACTGCCTTCAAGTGACACTGGAATTGGCCTGTTAGAGCTACTGTATAGCTAGGATTTCTCTTTCACTTAATATCAACATGCCTGTTGTGATACTCCGATCAGCTCTTTCTCAGCAATTTCCTTTACTGAACCCTCTCAATCTTTCGAGGAGGTCTGTATTTCTTGACACTGTCTCTTGGAAGAAGCCAGTAAGTAGTTATCTTTAACTGCATTTGGCTCAGTACTAAAGCCATACCAAAGGATGCCTTCCTGAGAAACTACCCCGGCCCAGTTATTAATACAATGGTACAAAGTACTGACTAGGAAAGAGAGGAAAAAGGGAAATAAAACAGAAATAGAGAGAATGAAATTGGAGGGGGGAGAGAGAGAGAAGGAACAACAAAAGTCAGAGAGGGGAGAATAAAAAACCTCTACATAAGAAGCATTTAAAATAAATCTGGCTGAAACATTACAAAATCACGTCTAAAATACATGAAAATACCTGTCAAGTATTTTCTTACAATCTACTAATTAGTTTTTTTTAAACACATATTTGTGATTGCATTATGCAAAAGCTGAGCTTGCTGCTTTCCACCTACAAAGCTTCAAGTTTCTTTGAAGGTTTTTTTTGTTAGTTTTTTTTTTTAATATGAAATTTAAAATGTGTTCATTTTCCACAAGTTATTTTACAAAAATAGTTTTGAATTAGGGATTAGTTGCAGTCCTAACTGTTTCAAACATCTCAAAACTAATGCTGAAAGTAACAAGTTCATTCCATTTAAAGTCTGGAGGTAGGTCTTTGTCAATCAATTAGTCCATTCCTTTAAACAATTCATTTGAGGTACAAACTTGGACAGTAATATTTAAACATTACAGCTAAATTTTTTCTATGTCATGTAGTGTCACTGAAGAAAATTATCCTACAAATCTATCAGCAATTCAGTACAAAAATATATTCAAGTTAACAGTACATTACACGGAAGTCTAGCAGAGAATAGGGTAAGTACATAAAACAAAATAAAACAAAAAAAACCCCAAAACCCACACAAAGAGAAAAAACCCAAACAAATCAAGCGAAAGAAAAACACACAGTCATGCTGAAACACAAAAAAAGACATTGCTTCCTTAACTGCAAATAATGTTGAAATAGAAAGAAGGGGAGAATGCAGATACTCATTATTATCTACCCAATAAAAATTTCCTGCATTGAATGTGTATAGCAGCATGTATTTATCAGTCTGTTGAGTTATTTGTAAAAATCAGAGGTAGTATTGAATAGTGGGGTAATATTGCATCTGGTGCTAAAAGTGCTGCTTTGAATGAACAGATGGAGAAATGCCACTGGCACAGAGGTGCTCAGTGAACCATCCTATGTCAAAATACATTGCTTAAGGTAATGCACGAGCTTAGCTGAGGTACACGGTGTTGGTTCTAACATTGTGACTGATGAGTAATGAGGAGATATTCAATTCTTTCAAAATACTGGTACAGGGTGAGGGGAATTGGTTAAAACTAAGCAAAAATCTGGATTATTTTTGTTCAGATAAATGTATGATTAATTTTTAGGTACCATTCTGTACGTTTTAAAACACTTTTATCGATAAAGACTTAGTCACTAATGGCATAAGAGAGTTTGGTGTCAGTCATTTTTGTTTCCACAGAAAATGCCTTGCTCTACTGGAAGCCAACTCCCTGGCTTCCTATTATCCAGGTGATAAGGGCTGTTCATTTTGTTTACTACTACTTCTGCTGATATGTTTCTATCTATAACTATACAACGTATCTTTGTCTTTTTTCCCTTTTGCAAAATGACAGTACCATTTTCGTATTGATTTCTTTCTTCTGATTATCAGCTGAATGAAGTGAAAGATCAGCTTTCATTTTTTTCCTGAAATAACAGTAAGTCTTACAAAAAAATAAAAAATCAAGTACAAGTCTACAAGAAGGTTATAAAAGAAAAAGAGTAGTATCTATCCCTTATCTTTGGTGATCTAAAACAGGGAGTTCACTAAGTAGGGAGTGGGTTGCTGGAAGTCTCGCAGGGCGTAAGTGTTACAACACCTAGCCTTTCCTATTTCAATGCCCATTATAATGACTATGTTACAAGTTTCTCGTTTATATGCAGTGCAGTGAATGACATAAACCTGATTCGAGCTCTTCTGGACCCATTCACCCTTACTTAGCAACTCAAACAAACTATTAATAGGAAAAAAGAAAACAGTAATTAAAAGTTGCATCGTTAATCTGTGTCCCCTTTGTGTTACAGCAGTTTTTCACTAAACCTGGGACTGTGAAGGGATTACAAAGATGATTAGTCAAATCCTTTTTAAGGTTATGTGATTCCCCTTGCCCCCCGCCCCCACCCCCTTCAGGCAAAAGTGGAAAGATCATGGCAATAGAAAGTAAGTGGTCAAGGCAGTGTCTTCTCCCTTCAAAAGACTGCTGATGAGGTAGAAATTGCATGGTGCGGTGTCCTAGTCTTCCTCTGCAGACTCTTGTGAGGACGTTTCTTCAGTCTCTTCCTAGAATACACAAATAGGAATAATAAATGACAATAATATGACCACGCATCTTAGGCTGCTGCTTCACTATTCTCTCACGCAGCTGACAATTACCTCCTGAGCTAATAAAATGCTCTTTCCAGCTGCTGTGGCATCTCAAGAAGCCACCTTGGGGAGGAGGGGAAAGTACCCTGCTCTCTGATCCCACCACTTTGCCTTGCCAGGCTTGTCTTCTACTCCAGGAGATGTCAAGAAAAAGTAATCTGTGCCATGCTCTGTCATAGATCTCCTATGGCCAGCAGACATGGGCAGCTAGAAAACAGAAAGCATTTTGAGTAGGTAGCGAATGTTAAGCTGTTGCTCTCCTTCTCCTCCTCATTGGCCCTTGTACTGCTTCATGTTTACCTTCAGCAAGCCTCACCAAATGTGATGCTCTTATCCTGATTTTTTTAATGAATGTGCAGAACCTTTCAGGACATGGGTGGTGAACTGGGGGCAATAAACATTTATAATAAAAGGGGCTGTCAGTGAAAAGTTGTTTTTTATCAAACACTGCACATCATTGCCTGAGACAGCACATGAAAAAGATCTAGGAAGAAGAGGAATTTGCCTCCTCAGCCAACTGAGACCTTTGAAGAATGACCGCTTAAAACAGCTTATAACAGTCTTCATACTTTAATAGATTTGATTTTCCACATGGCTTCATTTTGTCTGGGTGGCTAACTGACACAATTTATAACTCTCTTCCTTTCCCAGGCCACTACAGTACACCATTCAGCAAAGCTTGCCTTAAAGCTTGCCTGCCTTATACGACCAAACTTCCATTCATTAGTGTTTGAAACACCTCAGCTGTGAAGGGCTCCTAAATGCTACCATGTGTGACACTGCTGCGGAGGAGCAGCATCAAGGAAAAACACTGTGCTTTAATCGCAGGCCACTGCTCACTGCAATCTTCTTTGAAAAGGTTTTTGACCTGCCCCCCCACCTCACTGCAAGAAAAGGCTGAAAAAAAGCTGTAAATCCAGGGAATAAACATAACTATAAATGAATGGATGACAGCTTAAAAAATATAACCATAGCAGCATCAAGCCATGAGATTTCACACTGGTTTTGTTTAGTCTGCTTTGGGTTATGTGGGAAAAGTGAAAAGCATGAAGGAAATGCTCCCTCCTCTTCCTTCATGCCCCCACCCCTGCTAAAGCTTGGGCCTCAGATATTTAAGCCAGTAGGTTTATACCTCTTGACTAGGAACCAGGCTGTGACCCTGGAGTACTACCTTGAGCACCAGACACAAAGAAAGATGTAGCATGATCAAAGCCATGGACAGAGAAAAGAGAGCAAAATCAAGTGTCCGCTGCCCTCTGACCCTGAATTTTCAATTAATACTTAAATTCCAGAGAACACTGATCTATCACAAGGTGAACAATTTCTTCCTCGCAACAACTTGTGTCCAGTTGTAGCAGGTTATATTCACAGTGCCGCAACAAAAACAATCCCCAACTCACAAAATGATCAAGTGAATTTTACTCTGCCCCTGGTGCCGTGGGGCTGGGGGAACCTGAGCTCACACCCCATCGAATCCAGTAACTGTTACAACATTTCAGTCAAGAATAAAAATCGTATCTTCGGGCACCTAACAGAGGACTGATTTGTGCTGCATGTGGAGAGACAGTGCAAAGTACGTTGGTTTGAGCCTTGCTAATTCAGAACTTGGAATGATCATGGAAAACCCCAGCTTTGCCTCCAAGACAAGTATTTCAGTTAAAAATTACAACTGTGGGTTCTGTGCTCTTAACATAATACAGGTAGACATGTCTTGATATCTGATGATGATCACATGATTAATTTTTTACAGCACTGTGGTCAGCCCTGAGTCTCTGATTATTGTTTCTTGGAAGGCAGCAGCGCACGTGTGGGTGCAGAGCGGCAGCTCTCTTTGTTTTATGCTTGGCTTGTCAGGAGGCTACTGAAACCTAATGAACTCATTTTCCATGAAGGTAGATTTCCGATCACAGTGTAAGAAGGATGGGGGAGAGGAAAAGTATGTGGAAGGACATACTTCAAAGCCAAGCCAGGGTGGCCACAAGAGAGCTCTTTAGTTAAAAAGCCATTCACGCTAGTGCTTTGTACTACGAATCTCACAGTAATTTTTTTTCTTGTAGCCCCTGCTGTAGTGATGAAGGAAATTAATGAGAAGCTCTTCCTTCACACGTATATATGTGCTCATGTAATGAAGGAAGAGTTGCTCTCATCTGCATATGTCCATGCAAATGCGTATACCTGTAGTACCTTGAAGGATGAGAAAAAAAAATTAAGATAACTCCCCCCAATTATTTAAATAATAAACTAATTATTAAAAAATATTTGAGACTGGCAGACTTCAAATTCACATCAGTCTTGGGAAAGACTTTTTTCAGGAAGAAAAGCTGTCAAAGGGTTCAGATTGTTGTTCATTCCTTGCAAAAGCTAAAACAGCTCAGTTACACATGAGTGGTTTTAAACCAAACTATCATGTAAGTCTCCTGTCAAGACAACAGATGGAGACATGATTGCTGCTCTGAAGTGCTTACAATTCAAACAAAGGGATAGTACAAATCAGACATATATGTATGGAGGGAGCAAAGGAAGAAGTCAGTAGAGGAATTGAAAGAGAAAATACAAATGTATAAGGCAGGAACAGAGAGGGATTTTTTGCACTTGCGAAAAACTGGTTGCAAATACCAGAAGGTTGTGCAGCAGTGATCCTCAACCCACCCACTCCCTCTATAGCACCCATACATAGGCACACACACTTCCCAAAAGATGGAGGGGGCCAGGTGTTTTGAGAACTGTGCAACCTGTGGAAATCAAAATATGGTTATGCGCTGAGTCATTTAAGACAGAGATTCACTAAAGTGCATTGCTTGGCAGTCAGACACTGGGCATCTCAGAGGAAGGATGCTTTAGCGTTAGTAGGCACCCTCCAGGCACTTGCAAGTCATCACAAACCCCCGTAAAGGTCGACGGCATAACAATGTATCATAGGAGGTCCCTGAGTCAAAAGTTGAAGGAGGAACTGCGGTGGGAGTTAAACACTTTCTAAGTCCAGAAATGCTTCTGACAAAGTTGAAGAGAAGGGAAAAAATTAAGAAGGAAAGCATGGTCATTAGACCAGACATTAGAAATCCAAGTCACTCAGTCAGAGCATAATAGCCATGCAGAGCATAAATTCAGCAATACCATCACGAGAAGCTTCAGCCAAGAAGCAAAGGTTTCAGGTTACATGGCAGCCTTAATTCAGGTTGTTCTCACTTTTTAGTTGCATTCAGTGTAGTTGTGAAGGCAGAATGGTGACATGTTAATTGAGCATAAATGTTCATCGACCCAGTTTTCCCTCGAAGGGCTACTCCCCTGTTTTTTTGTTTTCTATTGCAGCAAACTAGCAAGAGGCTGGGCTAGCAGACTGCAAAGAGAAATCTGAGAAAGCTACAAACCATATTGAATCCAGCTAACAGGGAAGCCATAGCCATGAAGAGCTCAGGGTTAGTAGGACAAACACCTGAAGGGCAGGGTAAATACTCACATGCATAGCTCAGGCTTTATTCTTGCTTCTAAGACAATATCCCACGTGACTTCCTGTGCGTCCATGTGTATAAGCCCATACATGTATCCTCAGGGGCTGATTGACACAAGGACCTGCCGCAGAAGCAGTTTACTTGGCACATACTGTCCTTGGTCATCCAAGGGTGCCATGCATGGGTATGTTTATCCTGAGTTGCTACAGGTCATAGCATGATATTGTATGACAAACCGCAAGCCAGCATCCTGAGCTGCTTCCACACTTAACTGCTATAACCGCCCTGTCAAGCAGGTAGTGATAGGGAGGTGGTGCTTCTCCCAAAACAGAGCTGCAAGGCAGCTTTCTCCAAAGCTCTTATGTAAACAGATGTTTAATAGGTCTTTTCTTGACCGGTATCACTGGCAAGGGGCTGGCAGATGTGAACCCTCAACTCTCACGTATGTTGGGCTCCAGCAGGAGGGAAAGGACATATGTTTTGCAATGACTCACAGAATGTATCTGCCCTCAGAAGGGCTACTTTGTGGGGAACTGGTGTCACTGTTGTTAGCCCTGATTTAACAGTGGTGAATGTAAAAAAAAAGAACCAGGAGGCAGGACAGCAGGCTTCAGTTAGAAGTGCCTATCATGGCTTGCCCAACACACAATTTTAAAATTTGTCAACCTTGGTGGAATCTGGTTGCCTGAGGCTGTTTTAGATGCCCTGGATATCTCATCTGGTAACTAGCAGATAGGCCAGAAAAGTGCTGGTCTCCTGTGCCCACCTGCTCTGTGTGGCTGCCTGTGATCCCTACGGACGCCCAACAGGCACAGAAAAACTGTGTTAAGATTTGTGGATCCATGAACCTTCTCCAGAGCTATGAAGTTCAATCTCTGCTTTTTAAGTTTCTCCACTGTGGAAAAACAAATTGGTGCTTACTGCAGAAATATGCAAAGTGATAAGCACTAGCACATGCACTTCACAAGTTCCTGGGGTGCACTGGGAAGAATGTGACCAGCAGGTTGAGGGAGCTCATCCTCCCCCTCTACTTAGCCCTAGTGAAGCCACATCTGGAGTGCCGTGTCCAGTTCTGAGCTCCTCAGTACAAGACAGAAAAGGAGGTACTGGAGAGGGTCCAGCAGAGGGGAACAAAGATAATTAAGGAACTCTTCTCTTATGAGGAGAGACTGAGGGAACTGGTCCTGTTTATTCTACAGAGCAGAAGACTAAGAGGGCATCTCATTAATGCATATAAATATCTCAAAGGCAGGTGTCGAGAAGATGGTGCCAGGCTCTTTTTGCTAGTGCCCAGCAACAGGACGAGGCGCACTCGTCATAAACAAGAAGTTTCACCTCAACATAAGGAAGAACTTCTTTACTGTGAGTGGCAGAGCACTGCAACAGGCTGTCCAGGGAGGTCATGGAGTGTCCCTCTCTGGAGACATTCAAAACCCACCCAGTTGCATTCCTATGTAACCTGCTCTAGGTGACCCTGCCTTGGCAGGCGGTTGGACTAGATAATATCCAGACGTCCCTTCCAACCCTACCAATTTTATGATCCTATGATCCTGTGATTCATTCCTAAAGCTCAGAAGTGGCACCATCTAGAATGAAGCTGTGCCACAAATGACTATATTTAAACTTCAGCGTCTTTTCAGGTCAAAGTCACTGCCTGACCCCTAGATCTCCATTTGGTGGTCCACATTTGGTTGGTGCAGGCTATTTTTCTGGAAGTACAAGCAGCTAGTAGCATCCTAGTGACCTCAAGAACAGATATACTTAGTTTGGTCTTTGTATGTCCTCTGCATTCCTTTTTTTGCTGGACTCCCACAAAGTGGTTACAACAAAACCTGATGAAGAGACAATTACTGGTGTTTGAGAGAAGCATTCTCCAACCTGCAAAAGGGTAACTGGTATTTTTGTGAAAATATTTGTTCTTTTCTAATACCCTGGGGCAAGGCTTTAGGTATAATCTTCTTTGCCCCATAAAACTCACTGGCAATTCAGTTTTTTCACTTTTCGCTCATGAATTTCTGAACTGTACATTTAAAAAACTAGAATCCATGTTGTGAAATGAACTTCAGGATCACAGTAATGCTGCATATGGAGCCTCTGAATTCTTCAGAGCTTTTATTTTATAATGAAATATTAGCTATTGGCACAGATTTTGCTTGCTGCTTTCTAAGCTCAAGAGGGTAAGCTTGAATAGATACGTCAAAAAGAACTGCTGACAAGAGCAACTTGCAAACTGTGGACCATTGTCTGCTGTTAACTGCTCTGAAATCCGCTGGCATGCAAGCTAATATTTTCAGAGAAGACCCTGAAATATAGGGATAGGAACAGATGGCTTCTATAGCAAACGCAGGGGCCCGGACTCTGCCCAGTTGAGACACAGTGCCATCCTGACTGCTCTACAGCCAATGCACCAAACTGCTGTAGGAATTCTTACAGCACTAACAGACACTCAGAGTAGTCTGTTTCCTTTGTGTGAAGCTTAGGGTGGGATCTGCTGATTTGAGCTACTGTGCTCTCTGCAAAGCACAATAGTGAGCTCAGTGACAGTATCACTCAGCAGTAAGGCAAAGCTGAATTCCAGAAGCTGGATTCAGAGCTCAAATGGTTTCAGATACACTTCACATATCACAACGTAAGGATTTATTAGGCAGAAGAGATCACCATGACCACATACAGAAAAGGCCACACAACTCTTCTTACTGCTGGATTAAAAGACGATTTTAAGGAAATTATGTCAATACAGAAACTCTATATTCAAACACATATAAGTAAATCAGTCCACAAGCAAGAAATTTCTGTGCGCTGCAAGTGCTAGCATGGTAGAAGGAGCATAAATTCTTTAGCTTTGTGCGTAATAAAACAGTTAAAAACTCTGCCTACAGAGCAGTTCTGAGACGCCCTGCCCTCTCTCAGCACTGTTTCTGCAGTCATAGACTAAGGCATGGGACAGCCCATGGTGAGCAGGCAGGTGCCCCCAAGGAACTAAAACTTCCAGTACTTAAACAACATTGAATACAAACAGAGAGACAAACAGAGAGATGGTAGATGATGGGGCAGTTTTGGGTTGACATTTAGGAACTACAAACCAACATTCTCACTTTAAATGTTTAAGTTCCTATGGACCTAGCATCTAATGACCCACTTTGTCACAGATTTGACCATAGCATGGGTTCAATATTTAGATACCAGCAAGCAGCTGCTGCTTAACTTTACCGATGCTCAAGTGGTGGCCATGTTTAGAGTTGCCTAATGCTCTTGGGAGCAGTCTAAGGGATAGCAAGTGTCTTTAAGGTCATTTTGACTAAGCAATGTCCTCAAGGCTTTCACACTCAGGAAGGCAATGCACAACAGACAGAAAAAATAAGAGTATGCATGAATGTAATAGCACTGGTTTGGAAATTCACATGTAGATCTGTTTTGAAACCCCCATACTCTGATTTGAAGTAGATAATTCAAGCTGAGTTTTCTCTCTTCTAGGAAGAAGCCTCCCCGCTAAACTGTTGTGTATAGAGGATGCATTTTCTTCTGTTGAAGACACTCTCTTTTTACATAAATAATCAAATATTCTATTAAAGACAAAAAGGGAGTAGAGGGAATAAAGCAAAACACTGATGCTGTCCTGCAGGTGACCAGCATGTGGTTTTTGAGCTGCATAGTTAGTAAGCAAATTAAGTGCGTTCTCTCCTTTTACTGCTGGAATAGCACTGCTTGACTAGCAAAAAGGCTGCTCATGGGGATTACTGGGTAATCCACATCCCCAGCTGTTGGAGGAAGTGAAGTAGCTGAGGCAGACAGACTGAAGTTGCTGGGGCTGTGCTGGGACTCAACTGGTAGAGGTCAGAGAGAGTTACCATCCTTGCTCATTTAGAAACCACTCCTACAGATCCCCTTCCTCTTCTGGAGGAAGTGTCTCACCAGGCTTGGCCAAGTTTTGGTCCTTAAGCAACAGGTTCAGGTAACTGGAGGGGACCAGGACATTGCCCAGGAGGATTCCCACAGGACAGGACAGGACAGAACACTCCTCTTTAAGTAGCTTATTTTAAATATAGATTTAAGTATCTTCTTCCTGTTAGATTAAGGGGGGACCAAAAACATTTCTCTATCTCCTAGCTTATCTCACACTAGGAGAACTGTTTGATATAATGGAGTGATAATGAGTCTCTCTGGTTACTTTGATAGAAAGGGCTTATCTGACACAGGATTTTTAAATCCAGGAGGGCTTACACTGAGAACTTCCAGAAGCAGGAATTAGGCTGACTGACATTTAGATATCCTAAAAATTACCTGCCTTGGGTTCTGCCTCTCAGCTTCTCTTAGAGATGGGCTTGAATGAACCTCAGCTTTGGGTGTCCAAATTTGCCATGGATTTTAGAGCAGCCCCGAAGTTAACTCAGCAAAGAGGTTTCTGCAAGGCAGCACATTGCTCAGCACCAAAGCCTGTGTGGCTGAAGCCTTTTGAAATTGAGACTCAGCTGTCTAAATTACGTCAGGCCAGATTTCTTAAACGCATTTTGGCATCTGAGTAGAGCAAGTGCCTTTTTGACCTAAGCAGGTCAAAACACTTTGAAAAAAGTCTGTTCCCCATGTGATTAAACGGAGACTGAAAATCTCCAGCAAAATCTCAGTACCCGTCAGAAAAATTTTGCAGGAAACACCATTTAAAGTCTGCAAAGCACAGGCCTAAAGTGAAAATGGTGCTTGAAGCAATTGCAGGTGCTATGCTAACACTGACAGAGATGTATTTTGTCTTGGAGAGCTTCAACCCTCCAAGATATAAACAGTTCTGGTGGGAAGGAAATAAAATATTAAGAAAAAGAAGGCAGCGGTGCTGTTAGAAACATATACAACTGAGCTGGACTAACCCCAACTTTGAGAAGCTGCTCTTACAAACCTCTTGTGGAGGCTGTAAACTGGAGTGGTAAACTGCTCTGCATTCATAGCCAAAATCCAGACTGAAGCATAAGGCAAGCAGAGGCTCTAATAATAGTCTCTAACCACTAATATGTATGTCCATAATTAGATGAAAGTGCAAAAGAAGACTGATGCCAACCTTTAAAAATTCTTAGACTTGTCTAGTTCACTGAAATGATGTGGGTGACTGAGGTAGCTCTGCTTTCTTGGGGCACTGGAGATGGAAAAGCCCGAAAGGATAGTGGAGCCCATAGAGGGAAACCTGAGGGAGTTTTCCTTCCCCCGAGCCCTTGAGGTACTCAAAACAGCACCAGTTTCTGTACATATTTTATGCTGAATGCCAGAGGAAAGACTACGGCAAAGGTCTCCCAGAATGGAGTAGTGAAACACTAGTAGAGGCTTTGAAATTGAGGTTAAACCCACATCGTTTAGCTTCCGCCCCATCCCCCCAAGCTAATTTAGAACATGAAATGAAAAATAAAGTAAGGCCTGTTTGATTTTGATTCTGCTTTTCTTTTCCCCCTAAAATCGACCACTTGTTACAGACAGGAAGAAACTGCCAAAAGTTGTTCACCTTCAATCCTTTATCACTTAAAAAAGCATTGCAGCTCTGCCCATGGAGCCACTGGCAACAGCAGCTTGGGAACAGCTATCTATCTGCAATGATAAGTAATAAAATAAAACGTCTTCCCTTTTGAATCCCAGCTGAGAGATTTTGTCAAGTGATCAAACTTGTCTGAACCTTGGAGCAGCAGCTTTGAAGTAATAAGAAAGAGATTGAAAACTTGCAGCCAAGAGCCGCACACACCTCATTAGGGTCCAGCCATGCAGGAAGGCCGAGCAGCAGCCGCCGGGTCCAGCCCCAAGTACCCACTGGAAAGGGGCTGCGGGAAGGGGAGATAAAAGTGCCTTTCACAGTGGACATTTTTATGAGCACCAGCCACGAGGCTGAGCGGCCCATGCCATGCTGCCGCCCACCAGCGCAGCCCTCAGCAGGGCAGGGCATGGGGCTCTGCTGCCGCTACCATCATTGCTCTTCATCTCCCTCGGCTTTTCCTTTCTTTTTTTGTTTCTGAAGGAGAGATTTTAATGTACAGGGCTCTACCTTGCCAGAGCCATTCTCAGAAAAGCCCTCCAAAATGAGAAACATATTTCTGAAAGATAGCAAGCCAGGCTTGCTGAGCTTATTCAGTACAGTTCACATGAGACTTTCTGGTATAATTCAGAAAATGATTTTTTTTCTTAAAAAAAGTGCAAACCAAAACAAAAACAATAAAGCTTAACAGGCTTGTTAATTGCTTTTAAAAATATCTGAAGAGTTTGATCACGGATCTTGCCACACAGACACTGGCAAGGCTGTGTGCTTCCAGCAATGCAGAGTATTTAACTTTGAGAGCTGAAGTTCTGGGTTTAATTTTCAGTTTCAGACTAAACAGCAGGTCTGCAGCAAAAGGCAGGCGACAGCTCCTGAGCACAATGGGGCAATGGAAATGCTTCTCTTGCAAACTTTACTGATTGTGTAACCATGGAGCACCTCTTTGTGCAGACGAAAGCACAAAATCAGAAAGGTTTGTGTTGGTTTTAATAAACTCCCCCCACCCCTTCTCTTTTTTTACTGCGAAGAATTCAGCTGCTATTTTATTATGTAATGCTGCAGGCTAAAAATATATCCCTAATTTAAGCCACCTTGCCAATAAATCTACAAATACCAGGTAATCCAAAAAGGGTAGCTATGGTTTAATGACATACTCTTCTTGTCATCTTAATATCTTCAACTCCAAAAGCATTTAGAGTGATACACTTAAAGATTTTTTCCAACTTCTTGAATATCTCCATACAATCTGGTCGAAAGGGTGAGAAAGTTTGGTCCCTCCTCAGCACGGAGCAACAACTCATCTTTTTGAGCTCTACACAGTGCCCTGCTACCACAGCACAAAGCTTTTTCTTTCTCTAGGCAAGATAGTCTGATTCAAAGTGAGTGAAGCTGTCCAACTTAATAGATAGTGATTATTTCCTTTCAATTATAGAACCTTTTATGGGAATTTCTTTTCCAATTGTTCACATCTATATTCTATAATCAAATCAGAGAAGGTATCCTGGTGAAAACGTGCTTTCAAAACATGTTTTCTTTTAGGACTGAGACAGATTTCCTGCAATTTATACCTCAATGCTAATCTATTCTCCTCTTTCTAAACATAAAAAAAAATACTAATATAAATTACAGTTAATGCTTGACTATATAACAGAGCTCTCAGGAGACTATTAAAGCAATGTATGAGCCCCTTCACTTACTTTAACTGTGTCTTTGCTGTTCTGATTTCAGTTTTTGGAATTTGCCTCAAAATAAGCATGAGAATCAGGGAAGGGGAAGGGGTGGAAGCCATTCACTGCCCTGAATCTGATATTTCCCCGGTCCTAGAGCTCACATGTTCCTTCCTTCCTTCCAGATTCAAGTCTGGTTTCAATGGAGCTCTCATTTTTCTTCCCACTAATCCTGCCGTGAGATCAACCATTGGTAACTCTGTGAGAAATTAAATACCAGGATGTGGGAAATCTGAGATCTGAATTCAGGCAGAATGGGTGATTCTTTTTTTTATTTCTCTTCTTCTCTTTTCCCATGGTTGTTTTGTGTCAAATACCTCTTCAAACCTGAGATCAGAGATCATGCCTGAACAATGTGACTACACTGACAAAACAGAGGCAAAGCAAGATGTACTCTGGCAATATTATATCCTTTTCTAATATACGCAACAGTCATTTCTAAAACGAGATTTCAGCCAACATTTTCTGAAAACATTCTGGCACTTACAGAAATGCCTTACAGTGAGATCAGTAGCACAACTTCATCATGGTGATGCTCACTATCTGCTGGAGCAGACTTCATAAAGAATTTAACATTTCTTGCATCGGGATCCCAATGAAAAAGGATCCATGAGATATGGATCATCACTATGACGATGTGAGTGTTACAATGTCCAACAGTCAGGCAGTGGTTTTGGACAGCTTTTCTCCTTCCTCAGTGAGGGAAAAGCACATTTATTTATTTAGGTCCTATGATGATGAACTCAAAACGCTTACAAACTGCTCAAGGGTTTAGATCCTTTATGCACTGCTCATGTCTGAAAACCACCTATGTATTCCTGTATCCTTCAATGTGAAGTACCTAGGAGCATAATTCTCACTGCATGGTGTCCTGTGAGGCTGTGATACTTCCACACATCTTATTCTGTCTATAAACACAGCAGCCCCATGACTACAACATCCAATGAGCAATCAATGACCTATGAATGGCCCCCCAAACAGCAGCCAGCCTATCACAGCCTGTGCTTGCCATCTGTGTTGCTTCACTCCATCACAGCACTAAGGAACAGTACAGTGAGAGCACCAACAGAAGCAACATGGGATAGAAGCTCCACCAGGAAAAAAGGTTTTAAAGTGTCTATCATGATTTTGTTTCACACTGACTGTAAATCCTTCACTTGAGCGGTCCTCTCTAGACTGCAATGGACAAGGCATGCTCATAGCTTCAGCCTATCCACCCAAGCCTTAATATTTGGCACAGGTGTCACAAGCTGACAGGCTGACCAAGGAGGCCAGATATCACCCCAGGGTAGCATGGCAGCACTGATTTCAAGAAACTAAATTCATCAAATTCCACAAATGCCCCACAGACAACTGACAGAGTAGCTGTGAAATGCTTCTTATTCTTCTATTCCAAGACTGTTATTCTGGACAACAAGCAGACCTTATAAGATTCCCCAGATGCCAGGGAACCCCCAAAATAAAATAAAATATTGGCTTCTTATTACTTCCTTCCAAAACATGTTTAAATATGAATATCAGTTCATAAGGCCTGAGTATACTACTTTTTTCCCTAGCCAAACTTAAATAGTGCTGGTATGCAAAAACTGTAACTGTCGTAGCAAGTTATTTAACAGACAAAAACGTATTTTCATTGATCTTAACTTTGATTTTCTTTGTGTTTATCTTATTACATATGCACTGCAGCATACCTCATTTTTAACATACAATTGGCAACAGAATTTGTATGGCCCTGAACTGGAATGGCAAAGATGGAGCAATTTCCAAGAGTGGTTTATACAGGAGAGTTGTTTCTCATGGGTTTTTTGGTGCAGCAAATTAGCAAGAATACAGCCCTGGAGTATCTGTTAATAATATTTAAGTCAGGAAATAGGGCATCTTTCAGTGACTTCAGATGGATATGGAGGAGCAACAATGGTGCTGACTTAAAAATGCAGAGCCTTTATGAGAAGCTCAGGAACCAAGCTCTCAGCAAAGAGCACTTTCTTCCTGCACAGCCTTTTTGCACACCTCATCTTTACTAATTAGCACTTTGATTATTTTTGTTTCTATAAGGCCACAGACTGATCATTCTGGTAGTTTCAATTTTCTGTATATCACTCTGTAAATACCTTAGAAGAATCCAGATTTTCAGAGGATAGCCAAGTGCTGCTGAGAATCTTGTATGTGTGTGAAGCAAGATACCCAAGTGTTAGCAGCACTGACTCTTGCTATTCTTGAAATCTTTGCCAAAATATGTAGTATGTGTATGCAAAAGTAGCACTGTTTAATTTACACTTGACTGACATTTTTTTAAACACTGCCCAGTCATGTTCCTCAATGGTGTTTCCCAAGTACACGCCACAACCCCTTCTCTTCTGGCTATTATTAGTGAGACTTCAGTTCATGTCAAATCAGAGCTAAGTTCTGAACTGAATGGAGTATTCGCGTAAACACCTTGTATGGCCACAGCGATGGGGTCAAACACAAAGTCACTCTGTCCAGAGACATCACCTGCCCATCTCAGGCTCCTTCCACAAGCAAGGAGCGGGGAGGGAAGAGGTGGGGAGAGGGTGAAGAGGAGCCTTGCTGTCTTTGGGAAGTGTTTTAGCTTACCCCTTCATTCCTCTAGCCTTCTACCACCAAATTTTTATAAAGGTGAATTTTATAAAATTGACTTTTTGATAATGATCCTGTGGCTACGGTGTTCACTGCTTGACACTGTACTTGGTGGCAAAGTCTTTGTCATTCCAGAACTGAGAGGTCACCGTGTACCTACCCCTATCAATAAACTATTAAAATAAAAAAAAATTTGCCTTATAGAGCAGCAACCTATATCTTCAGATCATTGTATATATTTCCAATTTTTGACTCTCTAAAAGTGACTGAATATCTGAATATACTCCTGTTCTGAAGGGTATTATTTCCCTTTTCTTCCTTTTCTTCTGGTCATATAATGTCTCAATTTTTAAAATTTATTTGCAGCCAAATTTCTGGATGCAGCCATCTCTAAAATGTTACTCTATCATAGCTATGTAATAAATGGCAATCATAAATACTTACAGCCTTGGGTACATGAGTCTTACACTGATTTGTGTATTTAGGCATAGCCTCATTGAATTACTTTATTCAGAGTCGATTCAGAAGTTATGTCATATAAATAAAAAAATATTTGCTGTCAGAAATACGTGACTTCGCTTTCCAGCCCTCATTCTTTAGCCTAGGTTAGTGCTTCATCCATTCACAGAACTCATAATTGCATCTTCTATATTTTCCCCCAGATTCTTTTTTGTTTTATTCCAAAAATCTGCTCTTTTTTTTTTTTAAGGTATCAGACAAATTATTCAGTCTCTTCCTGTCATAATAAACTGATTATAAACAAAGAAGACTAAATATGTCTTCCTTTCGAAGCCACATCATGCAGTTGCCACCATTTTGCCTTGAAAAGAGAAAGAAGGCAAGGATGTAAAGCCCAGTACCATCCATGAGATTCCATTTACTGCATCCATGAAGAAAGCAAGAAACTTTCTGGATTTCTCATGCTCCACAATATACACTTGCTCAGGCTGTGTTCATATGGTACCAAGAACCTCCAGTACATATAAGATGGCCCATACTGCTACCTTGGGGAAAACATTCAAAATTTGCTTTTAAAAAAAAAAAAAGGCAATGATAAAAGAATGATAACTTTCAGAGGATGTTCTGGAACGGCCTATATAACACATATGCACTTATCTTATGCTAAAGCACAAAATTCCATGTACTACTGGAAAAAAGTTTTACCCCTCTGGGATCTGAATTTTGGGGTTTCCCCTGGGAACTTTCTGACTCTCCATATCAGTAGATACAAAAAAAGTCCACGACACACAACACAGCTTGCTGGATGCAGTGGGAAAAGCAGCGAAACCCCAGGGCACTAGGTCAGTTTCCAGGGCAGAGGTTTTTCAATATTTCCACAGTCAAGGCTCAGTGGAGCAAGGCTGCAGTATTCCTGGCTTGGCAGGACACAGGGTGGCCTTGGCCAGTGGCACTCACTCTCTCAGATGTGTATATGCACCTTGCTTGGGTGCAAGGGATTTACCATCCTATCAGTGACACTGGAAGCTTCTTTCCAACCTGTGACAGTGGGTCTCTGGAGTATTTCTACCACATATCTGTCTGAGATTTCCCAGAAGGGAAAGGGCTAAATTCATGTGTGGTGGCTAGCACATAACAGAACGCCTGAAGCTTGTCCAAGTGCACATTTATTGCATGGCAAAGAGAGGTGATGAAGTATTTGAACCCTGGGCCTACTGGCCAGGTTATCCCAGCAGGCTGGACCTGCCACACAACCATCATGGGTCTCAGGCTCAGCTCTGCTCACAAAGTCTATGAATTCTGGGCTGCATGTGAATGTGTGAATCACAGATGTAGTTCCTGGGCTGCAGAGTCTGTCTGATGCTTTCAGCATTTACTGTGCCCTACACTGAGTAGACATATGTGATGGGTGCAATTTGAGGTGTATATATATTATGACTAATCAACATGCATAACTTTATTGATACCAAGATTGAGAAATGAGTAACAGGAAAAAATATAGCAAATTGGCATCTTCTTTCCTATACAAAATAACACTTTTTTATGTTTATTCTTGTTGAGATTTGATTTTTTTTTTGGAAGTTGTTTTAAAAGCATCTACTACATTTCACATTAGGCAGAAAAGCGTAATTTATATGTTCTTTTGGCGTACAATTTTTGTGCACGCTTTCCTATGTACACTTTATGTGTGCTTTTCTGACTGATACAATCTTTTCTCTGATCTATACACTGTCCTTCTGACCTGGTATGCTGTCTTTCAGAATCAGATATGAAGGATTTGTGAGGATCTAAGATTTTAATAGATCTGTGAAAGAGATTATAAGATTTTCAAAGGGCTGTTCTACATGCACAGTATTTCTTCTCTCCAGAAATGATAAAAATAAACCATATCTTGTTTCCAGAAAACTTTGATAGCTTCGATTCTGTTTTCATAAAAATATCTATTTCCTTTGTATTACTTAAGAGTACAACTCCCCCATATGGCTGAGTCTACAGCTGCTACAAATTGGCTAAAAATGAGGAAATGGAGAAATTTCTATTTGGACTGTTTATTTTCACACCTTGGTAAGAATATTACTACATCATGATTGTAAAATCTGGCTCAACGTTCTTTGGGGACAGGGCAGATTTCAAAGAGTCTTGTTTTGAGGTTTAGGCAAATATTTATGTGAAAATGCTAAACTTACCAATGTCACCCAGTTTCTTCATTTACCCAAGTAGGTGTGAGTGTATGCATCAGTGATCACCACAAAGATATGTACAGACCACGGTATTCAAAGGTTTGTATTAATGATATGGGTGTGTAGATTTCCAGTGGATTTTACTGGTGCTATTTACTGCCTGTGTGGTGGTAAATTCTGAGAGCTCTGGGAATGTTTTAAAGATACTGCAAAACGTTATACAGGCATCTGTATGGCCCCAAACTGGACAGTACATATCCATAAAGAGATTAGAGCACGGCAGAGCCCTGCATGATGCTTAAAATCTGGGAAATGGTTATAGGAACAGAGCTGTTATTCATAAAATGAGAATTTTATCTGGTCCTACTGCTTCTGTATTTTAAAAAATTACACAAGCCCAAGAGACATAGATGCTAGCAGCAATAACAAGAGTAATGGTGTTGTATGCAAACGCTTATAGAAGTCTTTGAGAATACACCTAAAATTCAAAGCATGTGAGAGCACTCAGGACGAAGCCTGACCAAGAGTTTCTGCCACTTTTACCAGGGGAGGCTCACCATCACACTGCAGTTCTTGACTGTAACCTCTTACAGTCCCCAATGATGAAGACAGGATACATTCCTAACTTAATCCAGACTGCCACATGGTAAAGCCATCTGGGAGGATATTTTCAAGGAAACAGATGGAAAAGGAAGAGATTCCTCTGAATATAGTAGAAGATTTACATTATCCTCCATGAACTTCTATGTAGTCCCCATGTTTACACAATTTATCACTACTTCCTCAGACAGCTCAGATTAGGAAGACTGCATGAGCTCATGTTCTTGTTGTTAATTCTCAGTCTGAACCTCCCTACTTTAAAGGAAAATTCAGTAGTATAAAAAGAAATCAGAGAAAGGCAACAAGACTTGAGTGAAACCCAGCAGCATGAAGTTCCTGATCATCTCAGGAATTACAGTTTTACCTCTCCTCCTTTCATCCTCAGGAAGACACTGTCATGGGCATTCACTCACAATGATAATTTTTGTTCTCTGCCATGCACCTATACCAGCAAAGATGCAATGCTGTACTACCGTAAGCATGCAAGCAGGGTCTATTGAAACCAGGAAGGGTTAAAGAAAAGTCAATGATTTCACTGAACATCCTTCAGGCCAAAACAAAAGAGATGTTCTCTACATAAAGACATGGCATACACATAATTTAAAGAGTGTTATTTCACTACTCATTTGTGACAACTGGAGAGTTGTAAACAGCCTTCTCTCTCTTTTCATGTATTCTACTGTGCCTCCTCGCTTTCTGCACAAACACTTCCATTACTAATGGGAATGTCAAAGGACTTTCTTTTCTCTCTCTCTCTCGCTTTCTGTCTCAACCAGCTGGATGCCACCGCTGCTGCAGAGGTGCCTTGGCAGCATCTCTGTGGTCAGAAACATGCTACAGCATCCCCATTAGGCTCACTGCTTCAGCAGAGGGACAGGAAAATTCATACAGGGAATGCTGGTGCTTTGGTTGAAGTGCCTACATCACTTTGCCACCAATTAAATCTGTCATTACTTTGTTCTCCAACCAAATGACAGAGTCCAAGTCTCTTTGTTCTCCTACATCCCAGCTCAGCCTCAGACCCCGGCATTTCTTACTGTCTTACACTCAGGCCTGCACGATTATTGTTCAAACAAAGCACTTGCAGGAGTAAGTGCCCAGGGATCTTGTAGACCTGGTGGCACCACACAGGCCATTGGCAGCAATGGTTTCTGCCAGGCTAGGCTTCAGGCAGAGCCACCAGCTCCAGATGCCTTCTTCCTTGCCGACCCCAGTGATATGTACTAGAAGAAAAGGCAACACAAACAACCTCTTTGCCTCCTGGATTTGGCCTCCTCTGCACAGCAGGGTTTAAGCCTGTGAGTCTCTCAGGTGCCACAGAGGAGATAGCTGGCTTTGTGCACTGGCAGATTTACTACCATGTTGTAACAGGAACAGCCTGACTGCAGCCATAACATTTGAAGGATATAAACGAGGCCAGGGAGGAGAAATATCTTTTATTAGAACAACTTGTTGTGTTTTGAATTGTGTGGTGTAGTCAGAAGGTTATACACAGTAAGTCCCTCAGGACTTACACTGTTTTTCTTGCATAAGCTGGCCTAATAAAAGACATTACCTCTCCTTGCAAAACTGTTGTTACTTGAAAGTACTACTACATTTACTCTGTATGTTATGTCCACCATTCAGAGACACTAACCTGTGTAAGGATTTGCACTGCTGTGACTACCTTGACTTCTTTTGCAGAAATCTGATTCCTGCACATGATTTGGAGAATTACATCATTTTACCCCTTCAACTTATGGTTAGGATGTTTTCTGTTTCTTATGTAACAGATCCTAATTCAGATTACAGTGGATATTACAACAATATACACTGTACAATAATGTATTAAAACCATAAGGTATTATTCCCTTCTGAAAGCCGATCTCTTTCCAGAAAAGCTATGGACCCTTTATGCTCCTGACTCAGCAATCATCCACCTACACAGAGGTACAGCAGCAGAGCCCATGGACTCTGGAGACCCAGGGATGGACTTGCTCTCATGCCCGCTGGCTTTTCTGCTGGTGCACATATAACAGAGTGCTAGAGTTAGGTTCTTGGGGTTTTTAACACAGGGCAGTCTGAGAAAAGAAAATGAAGGTGATTCTAAGTGCAGTATTTGACTGGTTTCACCTTGTGGCTTGCATTTGCCCAGAGTGTTAAAGAAGAATAATAACATCCAATAAAAAAAATTCAAACGTGTTAAGTCTTTATGATGGATCCAGTCCAGTTACAAAGTTATTTTATTTCGTGGATTTAGGGAATCTTTAGACCCATGAGGAGACTTGTTTTATGCATGTACCCCTCCTTGCTGTAATGCAGTCCCCAGTTACTCACGTTCAGGACACACAGAGATATCTATCACATGCTGGACTCACACCATGGAGGTGTGCATGTGTGTCTGCATTATCATTGCAAGGTAAGACATGCAAAAAGAGGACAATTCTGAGCAAGCACCATCCACTGCTTCCTCTTCTCTTTTCCAAGGGCCATCATGTGAATGGCTCTGATGGTTGTGCCTAGCAAGCCAACAGCTTTCCCCCAGCTCATACGATTGATGTATTTCCCTTCTTTCTTTACAGTAAAGGAGACCATCTGAAATACTGAAAAGCTATTTCACTTAGTCTAAAGAATTTAAATTAGCTTTTCTTACCTGACTAGGCTTCTTTTGAACCACTTGTTGAGGCTGAAAAGTAAAACAAAAGCACAGTGAGAAACAAAATTCCCTGAGAGCACTTAACTGTGATTTCACAAATGCTAAGAAAAATGTTTTCAGCAACAGAAATAAAACACAGGCAAAGCCCACATTCAGAACTGGAGAGATGAACATACACTCAGCCTCTCCTACACCTATCTTGCTCTGAAGTAGTTCAGATTACCATGGAAAAAGAGGAGTATGTTAAGTTTGTATCATTAAAACCAAAGTGAAGTCTAATTCAGCGTGTTACATCTTTCAGTTCTTCTATGGTACTGCTAGATTTCCTTTGCTGCGTTAACTTACCAGACCAGGAGAGTGGCCTCATTTTATAGCTGTATTTTGTTGTCTACACTGATGCTGTTGTCTCTCTTATGACACTCTCAGCCGTGAGCAGAGTGTCCTGCTGTGGGGAAGCCATGAGCACAGCTAGGGCACAGCTTGGATGGAGAGGTGAAAGACAAGTAGCCCCATTCTTGACCCATGGCTTGCCGCATGACCAAAGCCATCCCTGACAAAACCAGGAGGCTGGGGTGGGCACTGGTTCTAGCCCTTGGAAGTGCTGGTGTGAGACCTTCAGCTGCACAAAGGTGATGCTCATGTGCTGACCCTCATGAGCCTACTGATACAATTTTGGGGATGCCCATCCTCAGGCAGGTTGGGTGTGTCCACCTGCCTATGCAGGACCTGGTGCCCCAGCGGTTTCTCAGCAAGTCTCCCTCCTGGCTGGTCCCACCCAGGACTGGCAAACATAGTCCTCACGGGAGTTAGGAGACCCACCAAGGTGCCAGTGCACTTCATCTCCACCTGGGGAAGGAGGAGTACCAATTAAGGAACAAATACAGACATATTCAAAATCCATCACCACTGCCCACATGATGTGATGATGCTTGTGGGTGCTAGGAGCAGCACAGAACAATAAGACCACAGATGAAGGATGAAATCCTGACATAGAAGGAACAAAAGAGCTTTTCTTGCTTCAGAGGGGCAAAGCTCCTGCCTACCCCCCTTCCCTGCACTGTTTTCAAAGTCTATGAATCACACCAAATGATTTTCTTCCTGCCCTTCCTTCCTGTTTTATCCCAATCCCAGCTGTGATTTTAGTGCCTTGCTTGGGAAGAAGCCAATATGCTGTCCCTCTGCATGGCAAAAAACCTCATTTTCATGACAGTGTAGTAGGAAATAACTGGAATATTTCTGAATAATCAGTTTAATGTAACTGGCCTTTCAGAGCAATATTTCAGTGGGAAGGATCAATGAAAATGTAAATTAAATGTAACTGATTCAATTCAGACCGCCCACCACAAGCGTCCCATTTTAACAAGAGATGCTTTGTTTATTTTCAGTATTTTTCTAACTCAGCAGAATCCTACTGCTGTTATATTTTTGTATCTGTGCCTCAGGCTCCAAATTCTGCTCTCAAATAGATATGAGAAATAAAATTATATGATGGCTGGGTCTGTCTTTAAACTTCAGAGTGGACCCTTTTCTTTTCCATTAAACTCCCTACAATGGAGAAAGTATTATCAAGGCACACATTTTATTGATGGCTTCTCCAGGTGGACTGCAAGCCCTGAACTCGATGGACATTTGCTGCCCTTGGACTAAGGAATTATTTGTTTCAAAGCAATCTCTCATAATTAAGGAACTTACTGAGCTCTTCTGTAGTCTGCCACTAGTGCTTTTCCACTTTATTTTCTTTTTTTCTGCCTGCTGATTACACCTGTACCTGTGTTTACTCCCAAACCACATGAAATCCACAGAGATTTTTAGAGGCTGACTGTTTTCTCCTGCTCAGAAATCCCCATATATTTTTGGCCATGCACTCTACATTCATGTGACTCTCACACACTGTAGCTCAATGAAATCTTCTGAAAGAGCTGCCAACTCACCAAATTTTCCATGAATTAGGTCCTGACACTTGAATGAGAGGAAAGACAATGTCTGAAACAAGGCCAGCTCTGGCTTTCTGCCTAGTATGTGTCACAGTAATTCTACCAGCTGCCCTTCTATACAGCAGTTCATACTTTTCGGACCACCAAAAAGCCCCTTGAATACTTTCAGTGATAGCTGGGGCTTGAGCTGCCAGCATGTTTTCCCAGCCTCTGGCACCCAGTGGCTCTGGACTGGACCTAGAAAGGTTTTTTTGTCTGTGTTTGTTTTGTTTTGTTATTTTTGTGAATGGCTTCCACAGGGGACTCCGACTCCAGCACAGTCCTATCCAGCCATTCATAAAAAGCAGAGGGAAAATATTGTACTTTGCCCAGTTGGAAGCTGTCTCTCATACTGACCAAGGCTTGCAAGAATCTTAGCCATTCAAGACCTTTGCTATCATACTGCTCCTTGGCAGTGCTTGCTTACTGCCGGCTAGGTTTCCACTGGATTTGGGATCTGGAGTTCAGCGTGTGTTATGGTTTCTTCCTTAAATGGAAGAAGCTCAGCTATGCAAGCTCAGAAGCAGGGCTTAGTCCCTCAGCTGGCACACACCACTGACACGATAGGAGCTGTGCCCACTGATGTCACACTGAGGGCTATGGCTTGTGGCAGCTGAATCACTGCAAGGGCCGGTTTTCAGTGGCATTGCTTTTTCTGCTTCAGCCTGGCTCAGTGGGAGAGTTAGTTGGACAAATAAACTCAGCAAGGTCCAGTCCTGTGAGGACTGCATGCTCACTTAGGTCACCACGCCCAGAAGAACTGAAGTGTAGAAGAGAATCAAAAAATTTCCAAAGCACCTCTTTCATTTCTTTAACTGTTGTGGATGTGATGCCTTTGGAATCTTTTTGACACACTATAGGTACTAACGCCTCAACTCGCTAAACTTTGTGTTCACTGAGTTATCTTTTTGGCACTTCAAAAGAGACATCTCTGATTTATAAGAGTGTTGCAACTGCAGGTTCAATTAACCAGAAAGAAAGGGAATATGCCTTGGTTCTTGAGAAGACTGGAACCATAAAATATCCATGGACAATAGACTTTAAAGAGGTGCTCTGGAGCAAAATAGACACAAGAGCTCTGAACTATTCTGTATTCTCCCTGCCAGGAGCCTGCAGAGTAACACGGCAGAATTTGTACTCTGTCAGAGGTTCTCTCACTAATGTCAGTGATCACAGATAAGGGGAGGTTCATGCAACACAGCACTTTCACATTTCATTTCTATCCTAGGTTTGAAAAACAGCTGTTGTACACTGCATGTATATCAGCTGAAGTTCCATATACTTGAAAGCAAACTTCAGGGTTTTTTACAAAGTCAACATTAAGCATCTTTCTTAAATCTACATGAGACATAAAGAACAAGTGACAGTGTTGGAAAAATCCTATGACCAGGTCTTCAAATATGCATCATACAAGAACAAATCCAAAACACAGAAGTATTTCTTTTGCCAGGTTTAAAATATTAAGTATGTGAGCTAAGCCAAGAGATAACAATTTAGAACTTCAGGCTAATATTCCTAACTTTGAACAGAAAAAAACCCCACAAAACACCTGAAAAGGAATGTATATGAAGTTTTTGATTGTTTTATCTTTGCTGTAAGTTTTGGATGTTCAAAGTCCAGCTGTCTATCTTCTAGAAGACACTTCTTCCACTCCTCCTCTGTCACCACATCCCTCTTTTTTTTTTTTTTTAATTTTCAAATTCTGTTACTTTATTCTTTGTCACTATCTTAGATGCATCCTTGTAGCCTATACAGTCCCTGGTAAAACAATTTCTTTGCTTTCTATATGAGAAAAAAGAGCAGACTTATGAGATATATTAATATTCATCTTGTACCAGTGACCAAAAGTTGTATCAAATTCAATTTGTCACACTTCTCATTCACTGGAGTCCTCTTATCCTGTGACTTTTCATAATGTTAGGAAGCTAAGGAAGGAAAAGGGAAGGATACAGGTAAGTCTATTTCAACTAGTATGAGCAATGCTGGAACACATTTTTAATGATCAGAGATAAAAGCACTGGTTTGAATGCAAATCATCCCCTGACTGCTGTGCCTGAAGCTCCAAGGGCAAGCTGCACACTCACAGTGCTAGATTTTGTGTTTCTGTCTTCCTCTTCAGACTGAGTATTATGGAAATGTCTGACTGATGCTTCTTGGCAACAGTGACTCTCTCGTTTTTTCCAACAGCTTGACAAAGACATGACATTTCCATAGAGGTAGCTCTGCTGGTGAGACTAAGTGACCATGGTGTAAACTAATATTCAGTTAGGATGACATTTATAGTGCTGACAGCTCAGTGTTGTGCAGAGATCATTAAAATAATTTCATAGATCACTCAAACACTTGTAGTTCTAAATTAAAAGATGAGTAAAACCATATTTAGTCTTTTTGTCTACATATCTTCGAAAAATCAGCAAGTTCATATTACATCCGTTGAAACCAACATAATCCAAAATAAATCATGTCTTACAAGAAGTTCCACATGAGAGCAGAGTAACTACCATTCTGCCTTACAGCTTTAATTGGTTTGAGTCCAGCCTTTTTCTCCCTCTTCCAGCGCTGGGACCAGAGGCCCACACAGCCCACCAGAGAATCCTTGCCTTCAAGCAAATCCACTTGCAGCTTCTTGATCATCAGCAGGAATCTACCCTAGACTGCATGGGACGATGTGCCTGCCATTTGCTCCTCAGGTCTAGGTATGCTCATGGTTTGCTTTAGAAATTATCTCCCTTTTGAGGCAGTAGCAGAAATGTTTCTTTATCCCATCAGTAGTGATGGGGGAAGTCCACTCTGCCCAAGCAGGACCAGCTTGTGTTTTGGAAGCATGGGTCATGAATTCTCCTGCCTCCATCACATGTTTGCAGTCAAATAGCAACTGTGATGTCTGTGTATGCACACTGCTGTGGGTCATTAGAATCTAATAGCAAAACCATCTGGCCCTTAGAGTTCAAAGGATATTTCACAGTTCTCTGTGCAGTCTCATAAATGAGGCTAATAGTAATCTGTGGAGAATTCTGGCAAAACCTATGGAACTATTCTTTATTTCCTATCCTACTTGGCACTCCTCTGAGGTTTTAACACCAAATACGAAGTCAGGTCATTAAAAAAATATTTATTAGCTTTTAAAGTGATCTTCCTTGACTGATGTCAGAAAAGCCTGCAGCATATCAGGAGCTGCACCAATTAGTTGATAATAAAGAGTATTTCTATTCCATTTGTTGAGGAGAGCAGAGAGCATGAGAGTTTTCCAAGTACACAAAGTGACTTTTAATAGTCATTTGACTGGCAGCAAAATTTTATATTTTAATTGGCAAATTCAAAACACACTACTTCAAATGGCTCTTTTGGTAGTCTGGAAATTCAGGCAGTGGCACATATATCCAGTTAGGTATGTATATATCCAATGGAAGTCAAGCAACTGACTTCATCAGGGTTAGGATTTCATACATTTCATTTACAGAAACCTACCTTCACTACAAATTGTCTGTGAATTGCTACATTTGTAATGGTTTTAAGTTCTAAGAGGAATAAAACAGTGAAAGGAATTGGTAAAAAAAACAAATTCTGTTTTCTTTTATGATCATATAATCCATTATTTTTCAGTTGCTTTGACACAACCTTCCACCATTACAGATCTTCATAAGTACAGATTTAATCGTTAGAATGGGAAGGGAAACCCCATCATTTTTATTCATCTGATAGCTTGAACCGTTAGTTCAAGCACAACGATATTCCATTGAGCTTATCAAGGATATAATCAAAACTCAAAGCACAGTAGCTGTTAGTTCAGTGCTCTTGGTAGATTTTTATTAATTCTTATAATGTTTCAGGCAGTATTGGTTACATTTCCATAAAATATTTAGGGTAATGCAGCTTATGAAATAAGCATTTAATGAGCCTTGTATCTGTGGTTCAATACTACAGGCAAGGTTTAAATTGGTGTACTGAGACAAAATCAATATATTTTGTCAGCAGGATGATCTGCTGTTGCTGACTGCTCATGTTGAGAGTCACTTTTGCACTACTGGGTTCCCCTGTTTCTTCATTATCATTCATCATGTACTTGATAAGCTTTCCTGATGCATTTGGCTTAAGTTTAGTTGGACATCCTGTGCATTTTCTGCTAAAATATTAAGAAACGTTTTCCATCTTTCAGAATAACTCTAGTACACGGTTCAGCATTGAGAGTTTTTTTGATATACATGTAAGGAAACATGAGCTGGCTCTTTTGTCTGGCAAACGTCATATGTGTCTGTCTATTTATAACTCCTTACATATAGTCTGTCAACTATTGAGAAAGCCAAAGGGGAATTTTCAGTTAGTCTGAGCTATAGTGTAAAGAAAATGCCCTACATTTTAGTAGATAGAAAAAAATTATAAGTTATTTGCAAAGAAACCAAGCCTTCATTATTCAGGGATACACTGATCAGAAACTACTTAGCTTTATACCTTGCAGACCTCTCCAGATTATTGTGCAACTGTTTATCTCCAGACTATTTTGTCTATTTGGATATAGCAGCTCCTGTGTTCATGGTGAAGCATTTCTCTTGGCCCATGTGGAAATGATTTTTGGTCACTACTAAACAGGCTAGATTTGAATTGATGACCTAGAGGTGGAAAGCACCGTATCACATTACCATCTGGTTCCAACTTTTGTTTTAGAGTCTTCTCTCCTTCTCAGGCAGCTCCTGCCATATGGACTGAAAACCCAGGGCAGTTCCTGCTGCAGAGGCCATTCTCAGCAGAAGCACTGATGGTGGCTCCATGGAGCTGATCAGAGCTGCAGAACTGTCACCAGTGGAATCATCTCTGGACCTGACTGCCAGGAGCTCCGGAATCCCCCTGACCTTTGCAGTGGTGTCCAGTACGGCAACAGAGTAAATGGCACAGTAAAGTCACAAACAAGGCAATCTGCTGCAAAATCTGCTGCTGTTTGGAAAGTGAACTCTGAACTTCAAAGATTTTGCTCAAAATGTAACTACTGTCAGGTAACATTTGTCTTTCTGATCTCCTATGTTCATTCTTCACCTCATTTTAAGGTCACAAAGACCTCCACTCATTCAGAAACTGCGTCCTTGAGTCATTTAGAAACTTGAAAACACAAACATCCCATTTTCCACAACGTAGGCTAATATACAGGTAATCAGCTTCATTTCCAGGCCTATAAAAGCTTCTGCCAACAACTGGTACAAGCTTAGAGGCTGGAATGGAAAAAGAACTGAAGTGGCAGTGATGGAAAACAAGGGGTTGCTCCTGTGGCAACACTGGGACTACAGCAGTGTCCCAGCAGTACCAGGTGCCAACTCTAACCCTAACCCTCTCCATCTCCACCATAGTGCTGCTGCAATGGCCCATGCCACTGCCCAGACCTGCACTTCTTCACAAGAGCTCCTGAAGGAGGATACAGGTGCAAATACAGTATGCACTTCCCTTGGCCCTTAGGCGCTTTCATCACCCTAGCAAGGCAGCCTTTCAAGCTACCTTGAAGGCAGTGAGATTCAAGCTAAGGAGTCTGTGTCCTCCCTTGGGTAATTCCCAGTGGCAGCCTGTGGCATGTTTCTTCAGTTTAGTTGCATGCTACAAGAGCTGCTGCCTCCAGAGATTTGCTCTTCATGTTTTAGCGAGGCACATCTCAACCAGAGGAGCACAGCATCAGAGTGGGCACTAGGTAAGACAGGTGCAGGAGACCGTGATCTGCATTAGAAGACCTTCAGACTTCACCAATAGGAGAAAGCAATCCAGTCCAGGACCAAGCCTGGCTTTCATCCATACCACCTTTCCTCCTACTGCATGGGGCCATGTGTTCCAGACTGCCTAGAACAGAGAGCCCTGGGTTGTGCTACTTCCTTAACAACATCTGTTATGTGGCAGAGAACAAGATGATAAAGGAAAGAATGCTCCCAGCTGCATGGTGCAGAAAACTGTAGGGCAGTGCTTGACACTGTCTGTGTTCAGGCACTATTCAGCTCACTGAGCACAGACACAGCTCTAGACGTTGTTAGGAAGAGCTATTTGTCCCCTCATCTGCACAAACTGGGGTAAGGATACAAGGGACCTAGGCAGTCTTTTGGCACAGCCATTTCTACCCCTTCAGGGATATAAATAAAACACCTTGTACAGACCTTATGTGGTCAGCCCCAGGGGCAGTCCTAAGCTCCTCCCGGAGCTTCCTCTTCCCATCCAACCCATTGCCTCCGTGACCTCCCATTGCCCTGTGATGGTTGGGCAGGGTTTTTCTCCAAGGAAACGGCACACAGCGAAGGAAGGCCAATCCACTGTGCCTGGATGATTTTCTGCAGCTGAGGATCTGGCCTGAGGCACTTCTCTTGAACTTCTTTGTCTGAGAAGATCCATTGGTAGCCACATGGCTGGCTGGGATGTTTTTCTATGTCTGGGATATACAGATGTCTGATTGCTGTCTCTCTATTGAATAGATTTGATAATTATTACTGCCTCCAGGACACTGATGCCGCTAAGATTGTCTGTCAGAGTCCAACCAGAGACTGCTGATATTCTGGCACAGTTTCACAAAGAAGTCAGTGTCCAAAACAGAAATACATTTTCCATGTAGCTGAAATATACCAGGGGCTTGGTGGTGAGTTGTTGCAATTAATCCACTTCCTGGCTTGATATATTTTGAGATCATTCTGGTGTGTGGCATGTTAAATAGTGAGCTCAGTTCATACTCTTATTTTTTAAATGGAAATTACATTCATTATGTTCAAAGGCCTGATTTCTAGGCCCTCCCTGCAAAGCAGAAAAACCCACCACCACTGCATTGCATTTCTGATGTGATTTTACTCTTAGTAGCAATTTCATCACACGAATCATTGTGAAATCCGTGCAACACAGTAATATTTTTAAACCATAGTAGAAACCCCCTTTTCTCTTTTATCTAGCTAGAACCCATTTAATAAAAAAAGATGACAAAGTCAACATCCACAATATCCTATCGTCAGCCTCTCAGCAGTAGCAGAAAGATGAATAGTGTCTGAGTGCACATGCTTCCCTTGGTCTGAAAGAGTGAAAAAAGGGGGAAGAGGGGGAGCAAGAAAGAGATTCTGCCCTTGATAATCCTGCTGTATTTTTGGAGTTGTTCTATTTATGTCCCTGGACAGACTCTGAATTTAGCCCAATCTAGGAGAGAAGAATGTGACCATAATTTTACAGGACAATTACCTGACTGTCTAGCTACAGTTACTTAATACCCTTTTGGAAGCTACATCTGACCTAAAGATCCTACTTGTTGCTTGGATCTAACAATGTGAACATCAAAGGTATGTGTGTAAGGTATGCACACAAATCTCCTGCAGATTTTTTCATAATAGTACTGAAACCCAATACCAGATCAAGAATGCAGCGCCTGGAGCACCCTACTACAGCCCTGCTCCCTGGTACAGCTTAAAGTGGTTTCCTTGCTCACAGAGCTCCATCGGCCTCTTGGAAAGTAGCCTGCTTTTAAATGTTAGGGTTGCTAGGCAGGGCTTGTGAACGCTTTACCAAATGCAGATTATTTCAGAGAATAGGACTGATGGATATTTCATCTCACTTCTTGAAAACCCTTCCATATTTTGTTGCTTCTGTTGCTGAAGTGACAAAACCTGATTTTTCATGTTGCAAAAAAACCAGCTAAATCCTGTCCTTGGCTAAATTCTGCCCTTGGTTCAAACCAGTTCCAGAGCCTACTCTGGTAGAGGTAAATGCTTCCACCTCCCAATTAGTTACATTTTATTGTGCTTGGAACCTCTGTGGTTTGGGACATGCTAAAAATATACCAGCTGGTAGTATCTGTTGGCTAGGTGGTCATGGCAGAAGAGGTGAAAGCAGCTTGCTGGATGGAAGAAGGAGGAGGAGAGCTGGTCTCCAAAGGCTGCTGTAGTTGGCGCAGAGAGACATATTCTGGAATTACGTACCCTGGGTAGACAGAAACTTGATTCACAGCTGAACACAGTGTGCCTCAGTGAGATCAGGTGAGATCAGCACCAGATTGCTTAACAGCAGCTGCATGATCATTTTAGCATTGGCAGCAATGTGTAAGGGTAAGGGTGATGGCGTGGAGCAAGGTCTTTCTGCTTGTAGTAGCTCCCAGGCACCTAAACATCCCCACATTCTGTGGCTGTGACTGCCTAATCTCAAGCAAAGCTTTCTCTTGAGAAGGGAGCCTTAAGAGTGTGCCTCGAGGCAAGTCCCATAGACACCATAGGTTGCTGTGAGCCCACTGCTCTGCCAGGCAAACCCCATGGCCAGCAAGGAGGCCACCAGTGAAGGAAGGACAGCATTTGGAGGAGAGGTGGGGAAACAACAGTATTGCTTGGGTCAGGATGTGTACAACTAGGCACTTCTGGAAATCTTAGGCTAATAGGGAATAATGCTGGGAAGTTTTGGTTGGGTTGCACAGTGGAAAAGATCCAAAGGGATAGGATGGAGGAATGGAAGTGGTAAGGAGAGATGGCAGGCAAGAGGGGGACCAAACTCACACCACCTTCTCTGCTTACATGCAAATGGGAACAAGGTCTCTGCACTGCCCATTATGTGCAAGGAACTGAGAGGAAAAAGAGAAAGACATTGTTCATACTTCTTTTCATCCACCAAAGCACACAAGATGGCTGTATTGTTGCCATACTTTTGGCTTCTTCTATGCTCTTAAAGTGTATTACTGACATATTTTGAAGATTTTGTGGTGTTTTCAAATAGAGTAATTGGGAAGTTTGGTTATTAAGATTGTTTTTAGGTACCAGTGGGTTTTTTAGATTTTAGGGTCAGATGTATTTTGTAGGCTTTATGGGAGTTCTTTATCTTCTCATACCATAAAAAGGAAGAGAGAAACAGGAAGGCCCTGGGACTGTACTGCCTTGGAGAACAGAGGATTCCACCCCACCCACAAAGCTGATGGCGGAAGAATCTGCAGGAACATGTGCTCTTCCTGAAGATCTCCAGCCATCTCTCAGCACAGCCAACTGTGCAGGAATGGGTCTGTTTCAGCTTGTGGCTAAACAGCACTGGCAGCAGGACAGCCAGGACATTCACTGTTAATAGAGCACTTAAAAAGGGTGGGAGACAGAGATGGGATAAGGAGTTGCCCATGACACTTTGCCTTTTACAACCTCCCAGGAATGTCTGCCTTCGGGACTAATTTAGATGAATAAATGTGTGGCCTTTTCAGCCACTTTTTTTCACTTTAATTCCTTGCCCTTTAATGCCTGCCCTTGCTGACACAAGCCCTTGGCAATTTCTGGTTATTTTCCTCATTCAGCATCATAGAATTGTCTTTTATCACTGAATATAGATTTTACTTTCACAGTTAAGCAAACATGTATCATGAAAGTGATACAGTCTAGCTCTACTTTACTTAGCATGTACTTGGGGGGTGGGGGTATTTTCTTGTTTTTTCCCTTCTTCTCCATCAAGAAGACAATGGTTTGCTGACTGTAAACTGGCTTGCATGCCTGAAACCGATGATGTCATGAGTCTTTCAGATGCACTATCACAGTTTCAGACAGCTTCCTGACTGACAAGGAAGCCAGAACTTGCATGAGATCTCCACATCGGGATACTATTAACAAACATTCTGTACCTTAGAGGGAACCCATCCACTATCATGTAAGTTCCATATTGCTCTTAGCAGCAACAGTGTCCTCCCTCTCCTTACTTCTAAGAGTGATGGGGCACAACTTTTTGGGCTGGGGTTGGTGGAATGGTCCCTTACGGAGGTACTTAACGGCTCAACTCTAACTATGACTTAATCCATGAAGACAATTCTTTCACATCCATGTGACATGACATGCCATCCCATTTCCATCCCATGACATGATGATGTCTGTGCTTTGACCAATGGATAGACATGAGATCACATGGGTGAAGAGCAGAATCCACACATCCTTGGAGCTAAAGCACAGTGAAAAAGGCCTTCAGAAAAGACTATTCAGGGTAATTTTGCACTGCTGATAATTCTAGTAGGGAGAATACAGCCCAAGAGCTTTAGTTTAACCAGCCCTGCCCTAGAAAACAGTTAGTTGGTCCATTTAAAATTTTGCACCTTGACTTACAGCACTGGCCAGTAATACTTGGGAGTGCCCTTTTCTTCTGCTTGTCTCAGCCATGAAACACTCCAGCCTCAGGGCTGCCAGCGGCCTGGGAGTCTTTAGTGTGCAGGAGTTATGCTCCTTGAAAAACTTGGGATGCCAAGGAACTACAGAGACCTTAAGAAGAAAACATGTAATACATGCACTGAATAGCATCCTGTAATAACACAGATACAGACAAGGAGACTGAAGTCCTGACGACTACAGAACTGATCACAGCCTGAACCTGATCTATCAGTAAATAGGAGACAAGTTTGAAGTTTGCTTCAAGTGACAAAACCTGCGAAGTGCCTGGACAGTTCTATGATGAACATGTTTGTGTATTTCCTCAATGGTATCACTCAGGTGGATTTATTTTGGTTTTCTTTTCCTCAAGTATGTATTCCTTAACCCTCAGTGTTCCTTTGGAAGTGGAACATTGAAATTTGGAACTGAAATTTTGAATAGAAAAATGGAACACTGAAAATTGTCTCATTACCAGACAATCAGTGGGAATCCCGTAATGCTGTGTGATGGGTCATACTGGTACTATTCAGTTCAACATGGAATTTTTGTATGAAAAGTTTAGAAATAAATATCAGATAAGTAAAAGCAATCACAATATTTAAATATGTAATCTTATATCTGAATATTCTTTTCATCTCTGCAGATCCTAAAGTGATTTGCACACTTGAAGTGACATGGGAACCTTTTAAAGAGATCTATTTCCCTCTGCCCTGCAATGCAGCCATTTCTGGGATGAGGGTTGGCAGCAGCTTTAACAGCACAAGACAG
This sequence comes from Cephalopterus ornatus, assembly GCA_013396775.1. Lineage (NCBI taxonomy): Eukaryota > Metazoa > Chordata > Aves > Passeriformes > Cotingidae > Cephalopterus > Cephalopterus ornatus. The sequence goes on along the minus strand of VZRE01014425.1, from coordinate 146,531 downwards.
TGTTACATACATTTGGGGCAAGAGGTGAAGAATATCCAGTGTATGTGGCAGGGGAGGAAGGATGTAATTATCCAGACTGGAATTTAGCTAGTACACTAGGCTCAAAACCCCAACTCTTCTGAAAAGTGCCATGCGAACTCTGATGATCAAAAGTGGTCAGGGCCTTGATTTTACATCTCATCTGAAAAGCAACACCTCCAACAACAACTTTCTTGAGTACCATGCAGAGGTATTTTTCCTAAGTGAATCAGAAATAAAAGGGAATCCCAGCACAGCAGCTAGGTGTCCTTGGAGGTATTTAGTTTGTTTCTCAGTTAGCCTGTATAATCTGATAGCCATGGGCACTTGAAGAAAACAAATCTTGGAGGGTGAGCCAATATATTACATATGTCTTCCAGCTATGAAGTTATATATAATGTAGGAATATGCTGCAATGCCTCTTCAGAAGCAATTTAAAATCAGTAATCAGTCTTTGCTTTAGGTAGGTGTTAGTTTTGAATGTACTTGAGGAAACAGTATTATGTACATAAGATAATGTTAGATGGATTTCACTTAAATGAGATACATAAAGCGTAGACCAGCAAACCTAACAGTTTGGCTCCTTTATAGGAAATCAGAAACAAAATTGTGAGTTTTGACTGACAGCAACAGATTTTCCTATGTTCAAAGAAAAATCTAGTTATCAGAAACATGGGCATGTTTGTTCCTGACCACATTAGAAGCTTGAGTGAGCATTTGTCTGCTTTGCTGGACACATACAAGTATTATTTAACTCATTACCCAGCAATTTTTTTATTTAACAATACTAATGCTATGAATTATTATGTATTATTTGCTTATGCCCTCAAAAGCAATTGAACTTAATATTAAACATTTTCTCCTATTTCCTTTCTGCTGCCTTTTCTGTAAAAAGAGTATTTCTACTCTTAGCTACATTCATTGCCTACAGCTTTAGAAAAAACCCCAGCAACAAACATACAAAATCCAAGTCTTCTCTTGCTTGTTACTTTACTCAGTTTACTATGCTCTCATTGTTTTACTTTAATCGATGGAGCTTGATATCATAATAATTTTCCTTAGTCAGTTCATAATATCAATTCTCCTGTAGGTCAGAAACAATACCTCAGGAAATACCACCTGCTATTCAGGGATATCACAGGAAATTTACGTTTCCACTTTGTAAATTGTTATTATTTTGAACTGAAGACTTAAAATTTATTTCATTATCCCAAAATCTTTGGATCCCTGAAAGCATGAGAGAGAAACAGGTGTCCTGGCTGGTCTCTCACTAGCTCTTCATGGTCATTAGCGATCAAGAGTGAGAAGACAAACAACTCACAGCTGAAAGATGTGAGCCTCACAGGCAACTCTCCCTGTTGCCCCCAAAGGAGTATGGCAGTGACTCAGCTGTTTCATCAGTCTACTCCTGCTTGGCCAGCCCTCTTTTGCAGTAGGGCTGATGACTGAGTTCATCCTTTCTTGCTTGGCAAACAGCACTGAAGAATGAGGTGGTGGATGTGGCCAGAGGATTTATTCCCCTGAAGGAATACAAGATGCTTGAGCATGGTTTCTGCAGGCAGTTGGATGTCTTCCATCCACCCTTTTATTCACTGAATGTGTGAATGCAATATTTTGGGACCACGGGCAGAGGAAGGAAAGCTGCCCACAGTTAGATGCTTGCAAGCCTGGCCACCTTCACAACAGCTGTAGCAAATATCCCCAAAATAAACTTCAGCCTTTCATAATTTTTTTTCCTGGAGGGGCATTTTGAGGTGACTGCCAATACAAACTCCAGCAATTTTATTGCCTTAGCGTTCTCAGCACAGCCATGAGATTGGGCAGGAAGAAGGAGACCTGTTAGAGGGAAACTGCAATCCTGCACATTTCTGATGCATTTTCTATACCACATGGAGTCCATTCAGCTGTAGCACCCTTCTTCCCACCACTTCAAACTTATCTTTGTCTGTTTTGTTTTCTCCTTCCAAGTTTACATTGGTGGGAAAGAGTCATGCCCTGCAGTGCATAGCAGAGTACCTGCTTTGAGGAGCTGCAGCTGGGGCAGTGAGCAGTGAGGCCGTGTGTTACATCCCCTCATGCTTGTGTCAGGAAACATGTGTGGCTTGAAATAATGGGGGGAGAGGGTTGTCCACAACAGCACATTTTTTCTCCCAAGGAGACCAGTCTGCCACCCAGAAACATACCAAATGGTGAGCATGCAGCAACTAGACTGAAGGCAGAAATATCTCTAAAAATGGCTTTATTTGTGGAGGTCCGTCCAAATCCTGCTCCGTGCCTCAGAAGGAAGCATGACTGTGGGAACTTTCCTGCACAGTTTGTCTTTTCTCAGCTGAGAGAATACATCCCAGAGAATTCACTGCTGGGAGGAATGCCTTGAAGCAATTTTTTGTGTGAAGGTGTTTCAAGACATATCTCTATTTCAAGCTGCAGCACCGGAGACTGCTAAAGGAGGGCAGTAAGTATTACTGGCTGGTTTAAAGGGAACTTTCTTTTTGGCTGGCTGCATGAATGAGGTGCAACATAGGAGTTCACTCATGACCAGCTTCCCTGAATTAACTGTCCAGCCCCACTCATGCCGGGGAGCCACGCTGCCATGGCCAGCACAAAGCCATCCTGCTGCCAGGGAACTCCATGTTACACAGTGCCAAGGGTAATGCAGACTCTTCTGTCATGGTGCAGGGACAAGACTGAAAGCTGCTGCTATGGCAGCAGATCCAAGCTGCAGATGTGGCACTGGCACAAGCAGATCCAAAGCTATCCAAACTTATGAGCTTGGTTTGCTTCTCTTGCCCAAGAAAAAATGCAAAGAGGTATAAAGTCACCATTACCTTTTCCAGATAAAAGGACTCTCACAAACTAGCTAAGAATTTCCCCCCCTTCAGGGAGTCCTGCCCAGGTACTTAGATTCAGCAGTCAGTGTTGACAGGGAAGTCTTTTTGGCAGAAGAGAGCTGAGAGCTGGCACTGACTCAGAGGTTGCTTGCACAAGGGCTATCATACTGCTAAACTTATGATTGTGTTGAGAGATGCTTATATAATGCTGAGTCATTTCTTACTCAATTAAGGAAGATGTCACTGAACTTCCAAGGAGGCCTGAAGTGGGTTACTCCCCTCCACACTGTGCTGAACTGAGAAATATCAATCTGCGTGACACTTTGGATGACCTGGGCTGCCAGTCAGAAAGTTTGAATGGCAAGGAACACTTCTCAAAAGGAAGAATCAGTGATGAAGATCTGTAAATAACCCTTGCAATTACAACTAGATGTTTGGTACCCTCTTCTGCCTGGAAGCTTTTGTGCTACTGAAAAGTTATCTAGGAGAGACGGCAAGAAATGACTGCAAATGAGCCAACTGTCACCTTCAAGGCTTATTTAAAAGTCAAGACAAAGAGAAATGCCAATGTTTAACATTTAAACAAAAAAAAGTTTAATTTTAAAACATTTTATGATTGCTAAATCAATATTAATACAGAATATAAACCATTTTATAGCCTCCACACAGGACTCCGCTATTGCTCCCTTCCCAAGTAGTCTGTTTTTTGGGCAGATGAGCTCTAATAGTAGAAGGTTCAGAAATCCTGGTCCTAACATATAACTTCAGAGAGAGACCTGATGCCCTTTCTCAGACAAACTGCCCAATGAGTTTAGTGAGAGTTCTGCCTGAGTAAAAATACCAGGTTTTGGCCCATTACCTTCAAATGGATAGAACAGTTTATTTGTGGTTTGAGGTACTTCCTCTTGTCTTAACTTTCAGTTTTCCAGACTGAGCCAAAGAGGTACAAAGGCAGTTTCCCACGATCCCCCAGGTTGTATGTGAACTCCAAAGTAATCCCAAATTATTCTCTTGAGTTTTGGGACTTGAGTTTGTACCTGCAACCCCTGCATTCACTGAGCAGAAGCTGTGGGTAGAGATAGGATGTCTTGACAATGAGCTTTCATTCTTTAGCCTTTATTTCCTCTGCAAACTACACATGTTAAACTACACATATTAAAAGGCTCTTATAACCTACAGATGAAAACCAGGACAGAGTAGAAAAGCAAGATTAAAAACAATAGCCAATGGCCATGCTTCCACCATTTATTTCTGTGACTTTGCTGAAACAAGACCATCCAAAAAACAGTCAGTGGATATTTACGACTAAACCTCACATGAGTCTACCAGCTCCTGCCAACACCACACAGCTGCAACCCTGTCCATTCAGAGAATCACAGAATATTCTGAGTTGGAAAGGACCCACAAGGATCATCAAGTCCAACTCTTAAGTGAGTGGCCCATACAAGGCACTGAACCCATGATCGTGGCGTTATTAGCGCCAAGCTTTAACCAACTGAGCTAATCTCAAATTCAACTCCTTACACATTTGAACTTCATTCATTCATTCATTTGAGAGAAGATGCTGCAGTTCCCCTCTGCCCCACTCAAGCCCATTTCCATTCTAGAGAGCATCCCCATGCTGAGGGCTGCAAAGCAGTCCCTAGCTCCCTTCATTGGTTTCCCCTTGGTCTTCATGAGGGAAACATGGAGAGGAAGTGGTTCTGACATGTATTTTAATGATGGTTTAAAGCATATGGTCTGAATGCTCTGAATGCCATGGAAGATTACTGTCACATGTCCTAACCCACTGCCTATCTGTTGACACAGTATCACCTTTCATAAAATGCTGGATACCATTTTTCCATCAGCAGTGCTCCAAACACAGGAATTATAGGCAGGACACAAATCCAAATAAGCCTTACATGCTAAATAAAATAAATAACAATCAGGCCCTTAAACATTTCCACTTTAAAGGAATTTTCCTTATTTTAGATCAAACAGTTCCTTGGGATCCATGCTAGTTTGTACTTTCCAATGTCATAAATAACTAACACAAAGCAAGAAAAATACTGATTGAAAATCAGCCAGATTTATATTTTTAAATTCTAAAATATATGCTCATATAAGGCTTTGTACACTGGGACAATTTCTGAATGAATGCAAACAAAGCAAGACCCGCTTGAATGCATCCAACCCCCTAATGCATACTTCGCATAGCTCCAGGTCACTGGAGCCAGACCAATTTACACTAGTTCAACAGTTGGTCTGCAAGGTTCACATGAGTGTGGTATGTCTGTGAGTACCTTCTTCCTCCCCTCTGCCTCAAACTTGTGAATGGGTTCATCTCATGTATCTCGGTACACCTTTGAACTACTTGGATTCCATTCAGGTCTCAGACAGTTCAGTCAAGCTGGAAAATCCACGTGCACCTCTGCTACCTCATCTTGCTCCACACGTACCTCCACAGACACTTCCCCATACTGAAGGAGAGACAACATCACCTTGTAGGAAAACTCACTACTGATACGCTAGTTTGGCATGGACTCTAGAATGTTACATTTAGGGGTTTTCTATGAAGAAAATATTTTCTGAAAGGAGCAAGTACTTTCAGTTCAAAATTTTTCACCTGAAATACAACTTTCTGATAAATTTGCAACAGAAACAGCCTTATCAGTAGCTAACAAAGTTTTACACTCTGCTGTAACAGAGCACCTCTGTGTGCCTCTACTTCTGAAACCCATATTATTCTCAATCCCTACACATTTTGGCTTTCAATATGGCCTGCAGGTCCATGGATTCCATTCACTGACTTGGACCCCTGAGTGACCTGCTTTTATTTTCTCATCACCTAAGCAAAGAGGAGGTTAGCACATATTAAACCATCAGATTTGTCTGCTCACAAATAGTCTGGGCACCATTACATTGCTGCGCTTCCAGGGTTTAGACCACGTCAATTCTGCAGCCCCCAAAAGGCCTATAGCTAGAGAGTGGTCTGTGGGGGCTGTATGAGGTGTCTGTGGGGGCATCATCCTGCTTGTAGGTCATTTATTTACATCAAATTATCAACAGTAGCTATAGAAACTAAAGGAGAATGAAGAGCAATTAAAAAGTGAATTAGTAGCATTTGACATCTACATCCTTATTTTTCAAGGCATTTGACAAGTATTGAAAGCCCATAAGCTTTCAATAACACTAAATCTTCCTTGCAGGCTTCCTTTGTTAATAACTATCTATAAACGCATGCATCCTCTTCAAATCAACAGAAACTACCAATGCTAGACCAGATTTCCTCTTCATTTGACCAGATTACACTCCTTTAAACCTAGAATATCACTGCTGGCTACGTAAGACCTCAGCCTCCTTAGTGAGGTTATGACTAAAGCTGACTTTGGCTCAGTAGCTGTTGAAAAGATTAAACAAAAATTAGCAGTTCCTGTAAAACAAAATATTTGGATATTAAACAGAGTTAAAAATCAAGCCTTGGTTTGCTTCCTGCCAGTTGGACATGCTAGACTGAACATCCTTTTTAAATTCCACAGGTAATAAACTTGCACTAAATGAGGCCAGTCTCAGCACAAGTCTGTACTGATGCCAGGCGCAGCAATCTCTTTCATCTGTGCTGCTTTGCAAGCACTGAGGCTGCAAGGCATAGGGGTTCATGAAAAGACCTGCTTTATAGGTTCACTGATAACTTGATAGAGCTGATAATGGAATTATTGCTTGCTGGGAGCTGATAAAAAGATTTTTGTAGTAGTGGCAGAGTAATGCCAGAAATGAGCAGGAAAAACAAGGCCAGTACAACTCACAGGATTTGAACTTCTGCTTCCTAGATGATTAAATAAAACAAATCCTTCTCCAAAGGATGTGCCTGTAACCCAGGCTCTATACGGTAGAGGCGCAGTCAAGATAACTACAGTGGAATTCAGATAGGGGATGAGTGCATGCAAATATGGCAACAAAAGGCCTCATGTCACAAATATATGCAATATAAGAAGCCTAATCATCTTTTCCTGATGAAACAGTCTCCAAGGTGGGAACTGACCAGTGGAGAGGGAAAGTGAGAGCCAGATCTGAATCTGAAGACAGGCATGCTTTTCCCACATGAGGACAACACCACTGCCAGCTGAGAACTTGAACTGCCACCTGCACAGCTCTGCCATCAGCATGCATTCTGGCATGCCTTCCCATCCCGTCAGACAAAAGTGGCCAGGCTTGTTTGGTTCAACCATTTAAAATGACTGAACTAATCCTGGTGATTTTGCTTGGAGCAGATTAGGAAGTGCTCACAGACAGCACCCAACTATGTGGGGTCCTCCACTGGCAATGGGCAGCTAGGACAACTTATCCTCTTTCCTCCACCGACCTCACCCACTTTGTACCATCCAGGCAATTAGTTCTTGCCAGCACACAGCTCTGGAAAGGATGAAGCTTTGCTTTCAGGTAATTTCTACTGCTACAACAATGTGAATTGTCTTCATGGTAACACCAAACTGAATAAAACACTGAACTGAGGCACAGTATTCAGGTTGTAATAATTAACAAAGCCCCAAATAGACCAAACAGACACCAGTAAGACCAGAAGGTGCCATTGCCATCACCTAGTCTGACCTCCTCCACAAGTCTTAGAGCTTTGCCCAGCAATTCGTGTATCAACATCATAATTTCAGAGTGAAGTAATGCATATCTTGTAGGAAAACATCCAATTGTGATTTAAAGACTGCAAGTCTTGAAGAATTCACCACACCTCTTAAGCAAGTTGTTCCCATGATCAATTGCCTTCTTTCCTCAAAACATACACTTCACGTGCATGTGGGAACCAAAAATGCAAAGGGTGAGTGAGCCAAGTTCTGGTGTTCTGGCAGGAGTGAAGAATCGAAATCCTATCAGCTTTATGAGGTTATTGTAACTCCGTACAAGAGTCTATACTATCTTTCTGGAAGATCTTGTGCAGAATTTAGCACAAGAAGAGCATTTTCCTCTCTTTGTGAGAACTTCTCAGACTGTGTTTCCCTCTCAACACTAAAATGGACTTGACAGATTATATGATTTTTGCACAAGGTACATGATCTACAACAGCCACCATGATGGTAACAATATTGTGGCTCTTCTCTGGCTACCAGACTGGTTTGCTGCCAAGCAGCTGGGGCTGAAAAGACAGCTCCTGAAGTTAAAAGAGACCATGGTGCTATCAAAGAGCACATTCTGCTTCCCAGCTACAGCTCTAGTTCCTCCACACAAACCCAGACAGAGGGTGTGCCACTGACATGAAACCAAAGTGACTTTGCCTTACAATCTGACAAATGTCATGCTAAGGGAAGTGGCAGTTGTTTGATGCAGCAACTGCTATTTCAAGTATTGAGGAAGAAAAGTTTAAAAGTCCTTTAAATAATCAAAAAAGGCTCACAAAACAAAAACACCAACACAATGAATTAGTTTTAATTGAAATGGAGAATGTGTTGAAATGGACCCTTCCTCTTAGGAATCTCTGATCAAAAAAGTTACTGTTTCTGGATGAAAAAAAATAATCCTAAAAAAATTCCAAACGAGTTCCAGTCAACTCTCACCCAAGCTCATATTTACACTAGTGCATCTCAAATTTTGCTGCAGTTGTAATCACAGCCCTGTGCATAACACAGAGAGGACACATCTCCTCACATATAGTTGGTATTGCTCATGAACTACAGCTCTACAACTGAGAGGAAAAGGAGAGCTGGTGCTGGGAACTCGCAGCAACAGTGGGACACGGTTGCTCACAGGCCAGCTGCACAGTAGCTGTGGGCAGGAGGGAAGAAATGAACTTGGAATGAAATCCAAAACAAACACTTATGTATGCTGTCATCTGCTCCTCTCTTGAAGAAGACCTCAACCTGTTAACATCACTGGGATCTAAGGAGACAATTGTCGTGCTCTTTCTATAATGCCAGCTTTTCTCTAATGTAAACCTTATCTTCCACACAGAGCACGTATTCTCTCCTTCAAGATTTTTTTACCTGGAGGAATCAGGCCACTCAAGGGTTTGTCTATGAAGAAGACCCTCAGCAGACCCTCATCTGCTAGTTCACTCCATCCAGCAGAGGCAGAGGTCCAATACCCTTTTTTCAGTACTTTCAAAGAAGCCAAGTGGCACAACGAAGCACGGCCTTTCCCCTCCCCGTGCCAATATTTCCCATACTTGATGGAAAGGATAGCATTTTACTTGAGTCACCACAGTTTCCAAACAGTTATTCTTACCCTTTTTCAGTCAAATACATGAGAATTAGATCTGCAGAAAATGTGACCTATGGATTGACCCCTTCATGACTGTACTCTAGTCTCCAGGTGAATGTTAGAAGGACTTCACCTTCAATCACTGTTAACTGTGACCTCGTGACTACATTTACCTGCATCAGTTTAGCTGCAGGCCTATCTCTTAAAGTTCAGCGCTATAAAAAACCAGATTAGACACAATCAAAAATTAGACTTCAAAGACCTTCAGACTGTCACATAGAATTAACATACTGAATCACAATTAAACTATGATTGGCATTTCATAGCACTAGTTCTCTGAGGACAGCAAAACTAATTTTTACCAATAGACTTTGAAAAAAATACTTCATTATTTAAAGGTACCTCTAATATCTACACCATTCAAGATATTATCAGGAGGTATGAAATATGTAATTTTGAACATAAAGTTGCTTTCATATTATTTCGTTATCCCTATGGTATATTTGGCAATGAGTGTTTCAGAAGGTGAATTTTAAAAAAGAACAAATACAAAATAACATTGTCAGCACACAACTGGAATTACAGCTAGCATCCTTTAATCATGTGTCCCACTCAAACCATGCAACTCTGAGTCCACATGGCTCAGGGCTGAATCTCCCACCATGGGCGTTAAATGATGTAATATGTTTAATTAATTCACCAAAATGCATGAAGGTCCTTGGATACCACAGTGACTGGTGACAAGTAAGTATTTATAGTTACAGCAATTGTTAATAAAACATCATGCACTTCAGTTAGGAAGCTGATACGGAAGAGCTGAGGGGCTCCGAGGCCTTGAGGGCATTCATATCTTCTGTCTCCTTAAAGTTAAGGAGACTGAATTTTTGTCAAACCAGTGCCTTGAGACCTCTCTGCACTCTCCCACTTCTCTGTAGCTGCCAAATTTCCACAAGCGCACACTGTCAGGTGTGGTCCCATCGCAAACACAGCACTTGGAAGCTGGTGAAACACACCCAACAGGTCCTGTCTGGGGCATGACCAAGGCAGGCATCCCACCAGATGTCCATCATGTCCAGGTCTGCCAGCCTGGTCAGCTTACACAGCACCATAGTCATTCTCACTCCATTTTTTTCTTAATCAGTCAGAGATGCAATATCTTACTCTCATTCACATTCATTCTCACTTCAGAGCTGTCAGCTGGGTCTATGGGGGCTTTCCATTCCTGTGACTGTCAGCTCAGGCAGCCTTTCTTGTCTCCCAAGTACATCAGAAAAGCCTTCCCTTCTCTGATAGTTTTGCAATGAGACCAAGATGGATAGATGGATAATCAGATGAACAGATGAAAGGACAAGGGAAGATTTAGGGAAATTTCTCCACAAGAGCTATCACTAGGCCAAGTTACAGCAAATCTTTTATGTTTCCTCCAAACTAAACAATCTCATCAGGTGTTTAAGGTTAAGGCTCTTATCTGAAAAATGAGGGGGGTCTCCATGGTACCAAAAAAAGGAGTTACAGGCTGCAATGACTTCACTTGTAGCCTGTTAATCTTAAAGTGGTCTCCAACACACTTGCAGTACACCCAGCTTTTCCCCCAACATTTTCCAAATACAGTATTGTTCAGCAGGATGAAAATTTGGGAAGTTATGTGCAGCACATGGAAGACAACGTGCTCATTTCCCTTCTGTCTGATTTGTCCCTCTTTTACTTTTGGAGATGAAAATTGCAGCAAAAAATTCTTTTTTTGGAAATGATTGGGTGACTTTAGTAAATTCTGGAACAAATCCAGTTGTTTAAGTTCACTTAAACATTTCATTATTGACTTAAAATACAGAAGATTTGACAAAGTAAGTGGTGAATGTGAAAATTAATTGGTTTGAAACTGTCTGTTGGAAACAGTGTTTTTTGAACTTGGAATTTTAAAATAAAAGTGTTTTTTAGAAAAAAATATTGCAATTTTTTTCTCAAATGGAGCTGTACTGCTCATCCAGGCCCTTATTGTGGTGTTTCATCAGAAGGCATATGAGATGTTTCAAAGAAAGGAGGAGGAGTAGAAAAAGCAATGTGTTGTTTACATTTTATTGGGTCCCATCACAACACAAAGATGAGCAGAAACAACTTCAAAGCAAAGATGCAGTTCTGCCTTATCTCTGGTTGCTGAGCTTATTTTTTATAAATACAACAGCTTTTGTGTCACCTCTGTGAGTTCAGAATATTGCTTTTTCACAACATACCCATTCCTAGGACAGTATAGCACTTTTAAACAGTGACGAGAGAGAAAAACATGCACACACGCTGTCTAAAAGACTACAAAATCACCATTACCAATGGACTTCAAAAGCAGAGGCAACTTTGGCTTTTACTTCAATACCAAGGTGAGTCCTTTCATAACTTCTTTTCCTTCCCCTCCTTGTTTGAACACTGGTTGTTGATGGAAGTGAAACCCACTGATGGGAATGAAACCCATGGGAGTGAAGATGGGATTCAAGATCCATCGATGTTTCTGCTCTGATGGTCTATAAGACTCTCAGAGAAAACTGCTAAAGCTGAGCTGTTTGTATGGGTTTGCTGCACCTCCTGGGGCCAAAGCACATGAAGTGAGCTAACGCACTGTCTCCTGAGGTGAGCAGAGCTGGGAAGATGGTCCCAGAGACAAAAAAGAATGCATGTTCATAAAAACAAGAAAATGATTAGAAAAAAATGAAAGGAAAATGGAGAATGGAGGGGAACAGAGAGAGAACAGGAGGCAGAAAAAACTGCACTGCCCTACAAGAGCAGCTTTGTGATTCCTCTGGTAATGCTACTCTGTTTTGTTTATCATGAAAAGATCCCATTAATGCTTCAGCCCCATCAAACACAGACCAAGTTCATGAATGGCACCTATCAGAGCCCAGGGTAAATCCAATGATTAGAGGGAATTTGCCAAAGGCCCTTTGTAGCTGAGAAAAATGCCTACTCCAGAGAGGAATGCAGAAAATTCCTGGGAGGACAGGCCCTCCTTTGTTGGCAGTCCAGCGGTATTCTGGAGCAAATAAAGGCACACAAAAAAAATGGGATCTTAGATGCAATGAACATTTGAAGAAACTGTTCAAAGACCTCCTTGAAACATTCACACCTCCCCCCCTTTCCCAACTGTACTCTGTTTAGGATGACCAAACAGGCTATACTCAAAACACTACTACTTCAGGTTTTCATAATAGAAATGTCTCCCCACAGCAACAGCTTCACTTAGTTTTTTCTACCGCTTTTTCCCCAGTTAAATCTTTGTTGACACAAGCTTTTAGGGGCCCAGTTCTCAGCCAGTGCAAATTGCTACAGATCCACTGAAATGAAAGGATCTCTGCCGCCTTACAGCAGTATAGAACGTGACCGCAGATTTAGCCCCTAAAATAGAAGAAATGCACCCAAACACCAGAATGGGCCAACAGTTAGTGGAGAAGGTACCTGGACACCTCACCTCTGATTCATTTGTTAATGCCAAATGAATATGCACCACCTATGAGCTGTGCAAGGGCAGCTAAGGTTGTTCTGCAGAATGAAAGATTTGCCTGGATAGATTCATTTTAAGAGTATAAACACATCCTGGCAGAAATTAAACCCACAAGATCGGACAAGACAAGCATTCACTGAGCAGCTGAAAGGGACATGACATATGGATGTTGATTCATTTCAGATTCACATGGTGGATGCTTTTTACTTCTCTTAAGTTAATAACTTGTTCATGAGAAACACATTTATACCAGAAAAATTACACAGAGATCCAAAAAACTCAGCCAAATATCAGCAAAATTATATTAAAGCTGCAAGTTGTTATATAACGTTTGTCTGCATTTGCTCACCGTGACCTTTTCAACTACATCACAGCAACAGTTTTTGTACTAAAATAGCCCCAAACCATACTAGATGTACAGAGATGACATTCTGTCTGCCACAGGCAAGGTTCTAATCTTACTTACATCAGTGTAAATCCAGCATATTTCCAACAATTTCACTGAACACTAGTGAAAGTGAGATCAGAATTTGGCCCTATGCCTCCTTCAGACTATTTTCCTCCAGAGGAAATAAAACCATTTTTTGTTATTTCTTTGGTGTGAAAAATCAGATACAAATTTTATGGCTGATTTAGAAAACCTTATCTGCCTCTGAAATCTTGAATTGCATAAACTGCATGTAATCTTCACATAAACACATTCAACAAACACGATTTCCTCCCTCCTCACTTCCTATGCTCTGAACAATCTTAATGCCTTTTTTTGTTTACAATGTGCACTTAAACAAAATATGCTTCCTCACAAAAATTGTTAATTACTTTTATTTTATGTCCCTCATTAAGGAATTTGCTGTGATGATGGAGTAAAAGAATATCCATTCTGTTGGAAGTGGGCTGTGTATGTGGACATATGCTGCATCTATTTGTGTGTGTGCATCTGAAACCTAATAAAAATATTATTTGCAACTTTAGAGGGTGATACTCTAACGTTTTACAAAATGGGCATGAATTGTTTGCAAAGGTGTTTCCTCTATGGCTCTGCAAATGCTGTTCATTTTCCTCTTTGTTTTAACGGATCTTTTACTGTTCCAAGTGGGTTTACATCCATATAGCACCACATTGGCACCGAAGACATAAAGAGCTGGGTGTACAAACAAAGCTGGGTTGTGCAGAGCACCACCTCGTTCTGCAGTCGTGTGAAAAAAAAAAAAAGCAGTCATGTTACAAGAGCTCTTATCCTTTGTTTTTTAACGAATGAAAGCAACTGAAGCTTTCTGCTAACACCTAGGTTCTGCTTTCTCCTGAATATTCCCCTGAGGGAGCAGGTTAGGGAGTTCTAGCTTCCCTTAGCATCAATGGGAGCACTGCCACTGTAACTGACTGCAAAACTTGGGATAGTATCTCCTTCTCTGGTAGGAAAGGGAGAACTGGAGTCTTTCACCCTCATTCATGCTGACTTGTTTTCTTCAATGGGATTCCCCTGAGAATAAGATACCAAACTGCTCTCATGGGTGAGTTGCCCTAAGAATGGGTCCTTGAGAACAAAAATGGCATTAAGGTGGACAGGCTGGAAGATCTGTTCCATGCATCCCCTCTGGGCGCACACTTAATGCAGACACTGAGTGAAACAACAGATCTGAAGAAACATCATTCCTCCAGCAAAGGTATACAACACCTAGAGTGCCCATTAAATGCAATGGGAAGTGCAGATATTCAGCATCTTCCAAGGTTAGGCAGTAGGCTGTAGTCAAAAAAGAAACAGATTGAGACACAGTCTACCCAGCATAGTTCTTTAATTGCCATCAGTTGCATAAACTCTAGGAGCATCTTCTGCAAAGTAAGTATCAACTGAGAAAACTGGTCATTGGAGAAGTATGCAAAGCCTGCAGAACACAAGCACACACGTGTGCACACTAACCTCCTCATGCAACCTTGATTTATTGAGCCTCTGCCTAGCAGATGGCTGACATTTTAAACTAGCCTCCTAAAACTACAAATCTGTTTCTCTGTTTATTTTACTGTTTGTTTTCCACCAAATGGACCATAACAATTTCAGCCATAATCCATTAAATCCAGGCTAGCAGGGTAAATGACTGTCACTGGAAGCCTGACTTGTCACACTGCCACAGAGCAGAGTGAAGACCTGGGCTCTTCCTCTGAAGCCAGAGTGAGAGCACCTCATGCATGCTCCATTTTGTTTTGAGCTCCCTTAAAAACGTCCATGAATGACACAGTGATTTACTTGAATGACACAGTGATTCACCCTGTTGTGCACCATCAGGGTCCCTCCCCAAGGGAGAAGAAGTTCCTTCTCTACCACAAACTTCCTCTGTGTCTTTGAGAAGAGGCATACATCCAGGCATTTAAAGATATCTTAGGAAACTAAAGGTACAGTCAGATGTTTGCAATAGTATGTCAGTTCAAAAAACCTGTGTAAAACCTGTGCAGACACCTTAGCCATTCAGATGTCCCAGCTCAGCCAGGTTGCTCTGGCAAAATGGGTGACACAGAGGCTTGGGCAGGAACAGCGTGAAATCACCCTGTCTGAGGTGGCTGATGGGCAAATCATGGCAAACACACACAGTAACACATCAGTGATTTCTGCTTTAAAGGAAAAAATAAAGACTGGCTGTTTAAAGAGGGGATGCGCTTCAGAAGATTTTGAACTCTCCTTTCAAATCAAAGGTGGAGTTATTTACCACTGCAAACAATCATTAAGTCTTAAGCCATTAAATCCTGCAGTGAAACCAGGACTGAAGCAAGAAATAACTGAGCAGCCTACATTCAGAGGCTAGTACAGATGAAAAGAAAAGTGGATAGGCATCCTGGAGGCACCCTGGAGGCACCCCATGATTTCTGGCGTTTGTTCAGTTTCTTTGATAGTCTCTTTCAAGGAGTTAGGTACTGCTTTTGACTATTTTGCTCCTCCAGTTTCTTGGCAAAGCAACCAGAAGCCACAACAATCAGCTAAATAAAAAGGATGTTTGTCCAACAAAGGTAAGAAGCAAAAATATTTACAGAAGAGAGAGGAAGGGACAAGGTGTCACTGCCTCTTTCTGGTTACTGCTCAGCATTCCCTCCTGGTTCCCAGTTTAGACTTAGAATTGAGAAGGAATTATTCCAATAAAAACAGTAGTGCCAAATCAGTATGAGACCAGAAAGAGGACTGTGGTTTATCAGAGCAGCTTCATGATGAGGTTCTTCAAAGTCCCAAAGACACTGGCACCACTCCTAAAACACACCAGGAACCTCTGAAATCCTCACTGTAAACATCAGATTTTTCTTCCTCTTCTGTCACAGGGAAAAAGAGAGAGGGTAGAGGGAAAGGAGGATAAAATGAAGAAGTATGTGGTCCTAGCATACTCTGGAAGAGTTGAACTTGACATTTACTTGGCTTTCAGAGCTGTGGTCAGTGTTCGCACCCAGACTTGGCAGCTCAGCCTCAGCATGGGAGGCAGGAGGAAGCAGTCACCGTCAAGGTCAGACAGAGGATGTGGTGATTGCCCCTCTGAGCCGCCCGGGAGTTCATCAGGATATGAATGTCTGTGCAGGAGTAGGCACCGCTTCCAAAATGAAATCTGGACAGTGTTAATTTATCATGTCTAAGCCCGAGGCCTGAAATAACAGGCACCAGCATTTGTGGTTTTGTGTACACTTTGAAAGTTCTGGGTAGCTGAAACTGGCTGGCTTTTTTCAAGAATTAAAGCACTTCTGACCTTCCTTTCAAATGCCCTCTGTAAACAGTGATATATATAGGCACACATTTACTGGTTTTTTGTAGGGCGGAAAAATGTGAACTTAACATAAAGTGAACTGGTAAAGAGAGGGTAGGGGTAGCTCCAAACACAAAAGGTCTTGCTCTATTTCTTAAAGGTTCTCCTGTACTAACAGCAATTAGAAAGTTCAGCTGTAATTTCACCCTTCATTCATACAGGACCTTGTCTCACCTTCAGCAGGAAACAGACTGAGTTAGGAGAGCCTGAATATAATAGAAGTCTGTGGCTGCAGTGCACTGCTGCCATCAATATAAATCTGTCATAAACACACTCGGGGAGGAAGAGGAACTTCCATACGCTGCGGCCTCTACATTTTTGGATGCAGATGCAGATTTATGGCACATGGGAAGCAATCAGCCTTTGAGCCAACGCGGACGTTGCGAGTGCGCGGGGCTGTGCAGACTGGTGTTCTTCTGCTGAACTACACTTCCATAGCTGCATTTATAACCACCTCCTGCTGGATAGAGGAGCTGCGCTGAAATAAGGCTAAGGAGATGGTCTTGTTATGATGGATTTTCACAAAAGTGGGGCCTACAAAAGGAAAGCCAGAATTTTTAAGCTGTACTGGAACCAATTTGTTACACAGTCTTCAAACTGCCACCTTGCACTTCCATGCCTATTAAATAACATCTTCTGTTGCTTTCATTCCTATGTGGTATGTGAATGGGACACACAGGCAATCCAGGGCTAAGAGGCTATCCTGTGTGAGGCAAGGTGGAAGAATTGGGCCCAAAAGTCACCACAATTCCAGTACAACTGTGTTCAGCAACCTTTCAGCAAACTTCTAACTCCTGACAAAAACTAGAGCCCTATCTGGAAGGCAGTTACATCAAGTGACTAGATTAAGGTGATTACTCTTCTGAATCATGGTATCTTAGGAGTGGTTTTGCATAAGTGGAGCTACAAATGAAAGTAGTTTTGAGCAAACTGAAAAACAGCTCAGTGTCACTAATAATTAATGAAAAACAATTTTTCCAAGTCAGCCTAATAGAAGGCTTCCTACATGCAACTGATTAAGTGAGTGACTCAAGCAGTAAAAGCACAGTTAGGCCTATTTTCTTCATCCTGGAAGGCCAAGTTCAATATTTGTCCTATGAGACATGCCTTACTATAAAAAGAATGTGATGTTTGAACATGAATGTCTCTGCTTTCAGTGCTGGCACACGAAGCCTTTCCTACCCCTCCTGCCACATTTCAAGAGTGCAGGATGAATCACAATCATGTGGTTCACCTCCCTGCCAAATTCTTTTCTTCTGCTACCACTGCAAGTTCCTCCCAGACTGCTGCCAATAGTGGCTGTCCCCTAGCCAAGACCCTGGGGGTGAGTGTCAGCAGGCAGCGTCAGAGGGAGAGACGGGGCTCTGCTCGCCGGGCCTCCCTCCCTTCCTCCCTCCTTTTCTCCCTCCCTCCTTCCTTCCTTTTCCTCTGAGGACACAAGCAAGTGCTGCATTAGAGACCTGTAATCACGGAACTAGTTTATTAAATAGGTAGTGGTGTAAGTTGAAGGAGAAAAGGAGAAAGAAGGAGGCCAAAATAGAGGGAGAGAAGGAAAGGGGAATGTGTGAGACTGGCTGGATGCTGCAGCCTGCACAGTGCTGCAAGGTGGCTGAGCATCATATCCTCCCTCCTACCCACCTATAGACACACTCTTCATCTGTCTATCCCTCAGCCAACAGTACAACACTGCTTTCAACCAGGCAACGGAAGCCCCTTCACAGCAGAAGCTCTGAGCCTGCCCAACTCCATCGTGGGCTGTCTTCTGAGACTGTAGCATCAGGGCCCAATCTATGGTGAATGGGAGAGTGGGAAGAAAGGTATTAACTGAGAGGAGTTTGAGGAACGTGAGCACATAGGTCATATCATTTCACTGTAAAAGGAGGATCGTGCATAATTCTGTTTTGTGTGCCAAGTTCATGATTTCAGCTGAGGCAAGAATAAACACGCTTCACATGTGAAGGAAGGGGGGTGTGCTGCAATTAAAGCACATAAGGTGAGGGCTGAGGGTATCTTGCAAGACCAGCAAGCAGCCTTAGCAGGATGCAAGAGCAGCTCTCACAGCTTCACCTGAGCTGCCCAGCCACCAGCTCTCCTGCCAGCCACGGTCACAAACCTGTGCCTCTGACAAAGGTTTTCACATCACCTACAGAGATGAACAAGAGGTTTGGTGCCCTTCTCTAGGGTCTTTGCTACTGGTATTGATTTTATGCAGAAGGCATCCAGCAACTTCACTTAGGGTTGACAATACAATTCTGAAAGAGGGTTTTAAGGAAAGAAAAAAGATAGTGCATAGCACTTGCAAATCATCATCAGCTGAATGTACCTGCTAGCTGCTATTGAGTGCCTAGAGCACAAGGAAAACAGTGAGTACTTCTGGTAAAAACAAAATTATAGAAAATCCATGTACGCTTTAATGCAGATCTTTCAGACCAAATAATCCTGCCTTTCAGGTGCTGTTCAAATAATGTGCTGGTATTATTTACCTATGCAAAAATCAATGCCCACCTTAGAAAAATATTTCCTATTCATACAAAGAATGGCAGTGACAGCCCAGAACACTAGACATATAAGCAAGACTGGAGATTCAGGATCATAAAAGGTTGATTCTTTAAGGCACAACTGAAAGCATCTCTATCTGTCCTTACACATTACTAGCTTGCTTCTAAATGACCGATAAATTATCAAGAGTAATGCTCGGCCATAAGAAAAGCTTTACTCATCTTGGGTGTTTTTACTTGCTTTAAGGTAGTGAAAAGGTTCTAGTTCAGTAACACTGAACTAGCTTTATTTTTTTTTTCCAGATTATGCTCTGATACTTAGACTCAGGCACTGTCTCCATCTCTCTGATGACACTGCACTGATTTACACAGAACTGCAAAGTGGAACTTTTAGAGCTTACCTTGTGCTATAAAGAGTATGAGACTTAAAACAGTACAGTAAATCTAGACTTATATTATTCTCCCAGGTTCATTCATTGTCCATAAAAGCAAGGAAGGAAAGCACCTCAACGGATATTAAACTCTGGAATTTCTGAGTTCTAGTGTTTTGTTCTGCATATGCAGCATTCTCACACCCAGACACCTCAGACTCAGGGACATCCCAGAATTGAATGCCCACCTTCCACAGACATTACAGCTATGCTAACAACCCCCTTTTTTCTAAGCCTGTTCCCATACCTTAATCTTTTAAATTAAATTTAATACCTAAATCCCATACCCATATCTTACACTTTCCCTGCTAAATGCTTCTAGGATAGGTTTTTACTACCAACCATCTGCCTCTGGGTCAGTTCAAAACAGGAATTGCAGGCACAGTCAAGTTTAAGCGATGCCATTTACCCTCCATCTGCAGCAAACTAACCATACACATGTGGCTGGCTACTGCAGATCAGCCAACAAGCAAAACCAACCCTAGACTCCACTCCTTTTGTGAGTTTTCTCTATGAAATAACACACAGAAATAATCACAGCTCCAATTGGCTTTATGGAAAAAAGATGCTGAACAAGAATACATGAAATACCCAGGGTCAACTCTTGCTCTTGTTCAACCAACCCATTAAGCAATCTTGAGCAACCCATTGACTAGATTTTCCGTAAGTATTCCTTATTATGGTGCCAAGGCAGAAACCGCTGGCTCTCCACAGAACAGAAAGGACAGTCTTTGAGAAAATGTACTGTTGGTTTCTGAAACACCTTCACAACAATATTTTCTCCCAGTTGAGGAATAAAACTTTTCGAAATACATTATTTTTCTTGCATGGAATAGGAAAGTATAGTGTGTATTTTATAACAAAATTTAAACTCCTGCAACACACTCATAGGAAACAGAAACAGCAAAGTCTATCAGGCACGGAATGAAGCGTTAGAATATTCCACCAATTCACTTTCTGCTGTTCTACGCAGAACAACAGCATTGTCATTTATACAATGCCCAAAAGATCTACACATCAGAAATGTGGTACGTGTAGAAGATACTCAATTTTTCAGTCTCGTAAAAAGTACTTCCCCAATGAAATGTCCAGAGGACTGAGAGCAAAAATACCAGTTAATTTAGAAGAAAAAGAAACCATTTAAAATGTGGATCAATCCATTTAAAATAAATTATTATTAACTTTCCATAGCTATATTAATCTATCTTATTCTAGAATTTTCACAAAGCTGAATATATCATTGTTACCTCTGTCTTAATGAAAGAAAGCAGTATTTGCAGGCACCTATAAATTCTGGAAATAAAAGTGTCTGACTACAACAAAATCAAACTATTCATGTTAGAAATATTCCCTTCTATTATTCTCAATAGCATGTTGCTTTAGAAAACTCCAGCATCAGTAGGTACTGTTCCCATGGGGAAGGCTAGGATAAACCTGTTTCTATCAGCAAGTGTACCCTTTCAAATCCAGCAGTCCCAAAATGATGACTACCTCAACAAACAGCTTTTCAGTAAGAACTGCATTCATGTTGCCAGCTCACAGTTAGCATCCCAAATGTCATTTGCAGGCTACTTCTCTAGAGGATGTTTTCAATTACTTGGCTGTTTTTCTTGCTTCCCTACCTCCTCCGCTTCTCCCAACTATTATTCAGTCCCCGTAAAAGTATTTCTGTTGAGGCTGTAACTTGGGCATGAGACACACCAATGTATATCCCATCTGCATATGCAAGTTAATGACTCAGATTCTCTCATTACAGACTGTTTGTAAGCTGCTTTTACCTTTTCCTGGTCAGAAGAGATTTCTAGTTAACTTTCAGCTGCACCAGAGCTCAAGTAAACCATCTAATCAACTTGATCATTTCACATCAAGTTTATTTATCTCCACCTAAACTCGCGTAGTAAGTGTCTCAGAGTTTTCCTTCTGGTGTTTTTTTTTAGTTTTGTTTAGTTTGGGTTGGTTTTTTTGTTTTGTTTATTTGTTTTGTGTTGGGGTTTGTTTGTTTTTGTTTGGGGGTTTTGTTTGTTTTTTGTTTTGTCTAACAAAATACCTATTCAAGTTTAGAGAAACATATGCCACTTTTTCTTTGGACCTTAAATAAATGTAATGCCTTTATTACAACTGAAGAGGAAGGGACGGCCTGGGACGCTGCTCCAATGCTATTCAATGGACCTATCAGCATACATAGCTGATGTGATGGGGTTGCTTTGTTTTGTTGCTGGATCTGCTACAAACACCAGCAATTGGCAGTTCACTCAGCAACATATGAGAAGGGGCTTCCTCTCCTGCGGTACTGCTCCTGGCTCTTTGAGCATGAAGAGAAAAGGTGGACAGATGCCAACTGGCAAACCAGATAGAAATAGCAGTGCATGATTCTAATATAAGCAGCAAAAAGACCAAACATCTCTCTCTCTCCCATTGACTAAGGTTCCTTTTGGCAAACAGCAACAGGCTTTTGCATGCTTATTTCCCTCTAGTCAGGAAAGATAGCTTTAATTATGTATTGCATAGTCTGGCACTGTTGATGTACTAGGGTAGTAAATAGAGGGCAAAAGGACTGATCAGCTACTAGTCAGCCCACAGACACTCCCCACCTCGATTTTCAAATGAAATTCCACATAATTGGAGGACTACTCAGACCAAATCGCATGCACTGCAGGAACACATGGGAAAGGGTGTTCACCTACAGGGAAAGGAAATGTGTCAACAGCAGTGACACAGTAATCCTGGCACATTTATGAAAGGCATGGTCACTGGGATTCACATCCTTTCTTCATTAACAGACCTTCATTAATAACTGCATGGAACTTGTGCATGTTTTGACATGTACAGAGCAGGGCAGTGGGTGGACAATAATGTTTTAACAGTTTTCTTTCTTCTATTCTCTTTTTTTAGTGTCCTGCAGGATATTGGCAGCTAAAAACTGATGCAGACCAAGGCTGAACTTTCTAGCACTTTGCAGTAAGTACTCACAGGGGTTTTTTTCATAAACTATTCTTATGATTATGATTGTTATTATCATTATGACCATGAGTATTACTGTGTTCTGTGTTCTTTTTCTGTAAGTATATGACTAGAGAAAGGCCACACTCTTCAAGCTCCTCAGCAACATGTGGTCTGTTTATGTTTAGTAACCCTCCAAGGATCTCATGAGTTTCTCATCCCATGAATTTCTCCAGCCCTCACTTGAACTCTCATGGAATGTTAGTAACCAATGCCCTTTGGCAAGTAGTTCCACTGATCTACAACCTGCAGCGTGAAGAACCATCTCTGCTTGTTCTGAAATAGGCTACTATTGATTTTATTTGATACCACTCACTTCAGTGTTAGAAAAACTAGTCAAGAGCCAATCCTCACCAATTCTCTCCGTGCCTCTCATGACTTCGCAGACTCTTCTGAAGATCTCTCTCTTCCAGGCTAAAGAGTCCCAGGTTACTCGGCCATTTATCACTGAGCAGCCACTCATATGGCAGCCTCCTTGGTCACCCTTTGTGCTGCCTTCTGTTCTACTACTGACTTTCTAGGATTAGCAGACCAGAACCATGAGCCTTATTTCTAACGACAAGCACATTAGCTTACAGACTTCAACTTACCTTCAGCTTGCATGCAACAATTTTTGGTGGGGACCTCAATACACAGCAAGTCTAATCATAGCAACTGGTACCCTATAGCACCAAAAGTGCGAAAAGGTTTCTCTGAAAGACAAGTCAAATTTAAATACACATCTCTACTACTTCCTTGCCATAGTGGAAACCAGTTCAAAGAACAGTTGGCTGAAAAGGCCACACTACATTAGAAATCTCACGCTTTTTGCTTGGCTATGTAGGTGGGTGGGGAAGAAGGACCAGAGTAGACTGAGGGAGGGGAGAATGGTGTGTTTTGTTTATAATTTGAGTGATTTGGAAGTGTGTGTATCTTCCTGTGAGAAGTGCCTAGCTCTATCTCTAATGATCTAAAATCAGTGTCAAAGGTTTGTGAATGGGTTACAGAATCAGCAATGGCACCTCCCATTGTTAGCTGTCTACATTTTTTATAACCACTTGCATACTTTTGGTCAACCACTGTAAAATAAACAGTCCTTCCCAAATGTTTTTGTTTTCTTTGACAGCACAGCAATAATTCACTTGGAATGCTGCAGAATATAATAGCTCTTTAAAGCTGTTGTAAAGCTGCCTTTTTATGATTTATGTTTGAGTTGTTTTCAAGCAAAAAAGATGCCAGAGCTACAAAAGTATATGAAATTAGAAGATGTATCATGTGTGCATGTACATGATATGGATGCGTGTGTGCGGAGGCTCAAGTGGGAGACATTATTTTAAATAATTCTCATTTTGTGGGGAAGATCTGATCATTTGCCTGTGTCTTTGAAAAATGACTCAATGCAACAGCCAGAATAACTTCTGCAACTACCAAAATCTGATTAAGATGACTGGAACAAGTCTCTTTCAACATGAACTCTTAGGACCTTCATGTTTGCTATGCCCCTTGAGTAGAAAAACACTCTCCTAACTGGACATTCCATCTGACTTGAAGAAACATTTTACAGGTAGATCATCATTATATGACTGCAAATACAATTGGCAATTATACTCCAGGCTAGAGCAGAAACCTGTGAAAATGACACCGGTGTCTGTTATCATGCACTGCCAAGATGCGAGTCCATGCGACCACAGATGTTTATAATCACCCAGCATCACCCTATTTATCTCTCTGACTTATTTTCTGAAAACCCTTGTCTCCAGCCTGCACAACAGAGACCCTAAATTGTGCTGTAGGGGGAACAGGAATAAGCCCTACATTAAGTTTGCTCTTGAAGGCTCAGAGGTTATCAGTTTGGCCATCACACCTGTATTCCTGACAAACAGCTGGAGACCCAGAGAGGCCTGGCCCAGCTCAGTGCTTCTCCAGCAGAGAGCAGTGATACACTGTCAGTGAGCTCAGTCCTGGAAAGCAGGGCAGCTTCCAGAGAAAAGGCAAAGCTCAAAGCTGGCAAGCTTGCCAATGGGAATGTCAGAGGAGCTGGACTTGGAGAAACAGACAAAAATATGGAGTCATCTGAAAAGAAAATCATTAAGAACACCTGTAAAGGCAGAACCTGAGCCAGCAGCCCTCACTTCAGTAGAAATACTCACATGAGATGAGAGATGTGATCCCTGCAGCATTTTGCACTGTAAGCCCAGTGCAGAGGGCATTTGTATCACAAACTCCACCCCACTTCAAATATTCTCTGGCAAGCATTGCTAAAGATGCACGTACCTGTTCAAGTGATATCAAGAAGAGGACACCTGCCATGCTGCCAAGCAAATAGCACCTCTTACAAACTGTGTTTGAAATGCCATAGGCATTGTAATATGACTAGCTCAGGTTATGAGCAAGGCAAGATTTGCAGGCAGAAAACTACTCTTTTTTAGACCTGCCAATACGGACTTAAAAAACCCAACAAGCTTGTCCCAGTCTTTGTCCTGTATATAAGAAGCTCCACGTATTACAAAAATAGGCTTACACATATACACAGGCACATCCACACATACTGGCACTTCTCCATTTACATCTTGTGTGTATTTTGTCCTTGTGTATATTCTCTATACAGCCACTACCAGTAATAAAAATGTCAAAATGTCAGCCCCTCTTGGGCAATGAAAGGTACTGAATGTTAAATTACATATATCAGTCCTGTGGTCTGAGCAACAGGTAGATGATGGCCTTAACTGTTCCAACTCCAAAGGAACTGATCTGGACCCCTAGAAGCAGGCTTTCCCAAGTAGAAAGGTTTTCCTCTGTCCCAAGTGCTAGTAAAATAAATGTTTGGCTTCTAGTCTAAAGATGTCAAAATATTTCATAAAGCAAAAGACTGGAATTACCATTCCTATTTTACACATGATGAAAACTGAAGCACATGAAGTATACTGTCTGGACCTGAAGCCAGGCAGGCAAGTTTTACGTTGTACAGTGATGCTTCCCAACCTGCTTGTAGTCAGGACACCTTGCTATTGCTTTTTTGCCTATTACGTCTCCTTGGCTCTCTGCCACTGCCAACTCAACATCCCTCACTATTTCACCATTTCCCTTCTCTCCTGTTAATATCAACCTGCTCTCTCCTCCCTGGCTGCTGCCTCATTTCCCCCCTACCCTCCTGTGACCGCAGCATTGGTGGGGATGCTTGTACTCTTTGCACAGCTTTCGAGCCAGTGCTCCCCACAGTGCCCTGGCTCAGCAGGAAACCTAGTTTAGTGAGAATCACCTCCTTGTGTGAAGCTGATTTAAATCATAATTCATCTCTTTTGGCTTTGTGTCCCACATGTAGACACAAGCCTGCTCTCAACGAAAAAACCCCACAGAACATCTAGTGTACCAAACAAATTATATTATTTGAAAAGTGTTCCTAGTTCAGCCTTAATATTTGCACTATAACAGAATTTATGGAATGGGTCAGGTCGGAAGGGCCCACACTGGGTCATCTGGTCCAGTCTCTCCACTCAAGTAGGGTTATCCTAGAGCACCTTGCATAGGATTGCACCCACACAGTTCTTGAATATCCCCACTGAGGGAGACTCCACAACCTCTCTGGGCAATGTGTTCCAATGCTTGGTCACCCGCACAGTAAAGAAGTTCTTCCTCATATTCAGATGGAACTTCCTGTGCATCAGTTTCTGCCTGCTGCCTCTTTTCCTATTGGCTGGCACCAAAAAGAAGAGCCTGGCTCCATCCTCCTGGCACCCCTGCCTCAAACACTATAGACACTGATAAGGTCCCCTCTCAGTCATCTCTTCTTGTGGCTCAACAGGCCTAGTTTGCTCAGCCTTTCCTTATAAGAGAAGTTCCTTTAGCAGCTTTCTCCATCATCCTATGCTGTAATGCCAAGTGGCATGTTTAATCTATGGATCACTCCAGATGGTCCTGTACATCAACATATCAGTAGCATAAACAGTAAAAAAAATAACCATGAAAGGAAAAACTAAGGACTTTATTGGAAAGACCCTTCACCACACACTGATTTTACATACTCCCCTTGGAGCCAACATCCTTGTTTCTGTTTGAATCTAAAAATGGAAAAAACCCTTTCTATTTGTCATCGGTGTCCTGAAATTTAAGTTGGGCCCCCCTGGTAAGGTAAAGAACTTTTTCTTTTTAATTGTTATTATTTCTTCAAAGAGAGGTGATATTATTTCAAGGATAGGGCTTTCTGATATCTCTCAACAAGAGAGCTTAAGGAGGTAACGTTCGCTTTTCCACAGGTACTTGGAAGGCATAATACAATCAAAACACTCCTCTGTGCACATAGCAGGAAAAAAGCTTTAGATAGATGGTTGTCTGCTCCAGCAAAAATTCTGGTTTTAATTGGTACTTTCTGTAGCTCACTGCTCATCAGTACCAGTATGATTCATAGTGGCACAACTTTGTAAGCCTCAAGACCTTGTGGTGACCTCTTGTGCTTTCAGGAGAAGCAAGAAAACAATTTTTTTTCATAATATCAAGGAAATTTGATTTAAAAAACCCCCCCCACACACGAAAATTCAGCTAGAGTTTTCATTCAGGATAGTGACTCCCAGGATAGCGATGAGATGCTATGTCTGTGACAGTGCTTGATACCAAGCCTGTAAGAAGCAAAGAGATGCTCTCAATATCCACTTTCAAGGAATGGTTCTGGAATCAAGAACTTTAAGCCACCTTCCTAAGTAGAGCATTCAAGGATACAGTGGAGGAAGAAGGATCAGAGTGGTACCTTCCCCAAAAGGCACACAGAGAGCAAGGTGAATTTTGGAGGACTGGCTCAAATTAAGTAACACTATGCTTCACATTCATCCTGACAATTGTGATCTCCTGCCCTCTGAGAGACTCCTTTTGAAGTGATCCAACCACGGGGCCATGCTTTTGGGCAGCAGCAGCAAGGAAATCAGTGCTTATCACACCTCAACCCGGGCTCCCCAGCTAGGGAAGAATGCAGGCTGCTTCAAGGCTTGGGAAAGTGCAGCCCTGCTGTTTCATGTCAACATTCCTCCCCCTCTGCCTTTCCCAAGGTCTCGGCAGAAAATCCTTTTTTGTTCTTATCAGTTCAAACAAGAACAATGAATTCCTCAAGCCCACAAGAATGTGACAAGGTGCCAACAAAACCAACCAGGAAGGTGATGTATGGTCTATAGGCTGCAGCTTGAATAAATCGCTTCACAAACCCATGCTGCAAGGAGGGAATTGAAACAGCTTAGAGCCTCTATTTCTAGTTCTCCCCTTCAAATATTCACCTGCCAAGTATCCCAGATAAAAGCAGTATGTGTGATGCTAAAACACCACATGCCCTTTGCTTTTGTTACCAGGAATAACTGATTTAACAAAGCGTCTAATCAAACTGATATTACAGCAGTGTAGTCTACACAGCATTGGTGAAGCCACAGTTGCAGTTATAAACCCCTATATGAGTGAGTTTACAACTGGCTGTAAAACTGGCTCACTGAGCACAACTTGGTGCACACAGCTGTCAGATAGGGAGCAAATTATTTTTACCACATTTCAGAAATAATTATTTGGCTCTCTTAAAATCATACTAATGTTTTGTAAAAAAACTAAAGTTACCACATCTGGATGCTTTTTAGCATGTATCTTCCAATTATACAAAGAAACACTGATCTAGTCAACTAGTCTGATTGGGAAAATAAAAAAATAATGACCAACATATTCAGTCATAAAAAGGTAGCTTAGGAGGTGCATATTCTGGGTGTGCAGGGATTCAGATGTCTCACTCCTTGCTTGAATATGCCTTCTAGATAGAATTCACATAATGCTTGATGCTGAAGAAATTAGAACTGTTTCATACTAAATTACACACATGGTGGTGAAAATTCACAGCCCAAACAGAATGGCAAGCAGGTGTCTAAAATGCTCAGCCCACACATGGGATCTTCAGGAGCCAGTGACTGAAACAAAACGTGCCTAGCCTTGCATTCCCACCTGTGCAGATGCAGCTCCCATCCCTGTGTAGGCACAGTGCATGTGCAGGATATGCTCAGCTGTGTAGGCAGCAACTGATTAGCTCTCTGGAAGAGCATGGATGCTGCTGTTAGTATGAAGAGCACAGCTTTGGTCCTAGGGAGAATACTTTCTGGAAAAACCAACCATGATTCACCATAAAACTTTCTGATGTATCAATAAGTTGGCCACATCAATGGCACGGAATGGCTACAGAGGGGGAATCCACCAGCCATGGCTCCCCATGGGCAACAATCCTGCACCACTGTTCTTGCCGAAGGCAGGGGTCTGTAGGAAAAAATGGGTTACAGCTTGCCAGTGTGGATTTGTCATACCTCCTCAACCCTGTACCTTAACACTAATGTATGTAAGTACGAAAAACTTTGTTGGTGCTACACCTGTGGCACCCAGCTGTCCTGCCTGCAGCTCCTCAACATAACCCTAATAGTTGCCTCATTGGTGCAGGGAACATCTTCACTACAGATGGATTTTTCCTATTTTACATCACCTCAGCTCAGGAAATGCACTACTTAGCAGACACTCCAGTACTGCTCCTGCTCCATCACCCAGCTCATCTACATCCTGTCCCACAAGTATACATACCATTGGGATGCCAGTTGCAACTGGTACACTAAGTCTATGCATCCCTGTCTTGCCTATATATCCTCAGAAAAGAAGGCACCACTGTATCTCCTGCCATTAGACTGTGGCAACCAGACTTTGCTGGATTTCCTGGGTCTAAGTTGGCTGTGTTTGCCATCTAATGAGTGAGAAACAGAGTAAGGAAGAAGAAATAACACACCTGCCTAATGGAGTATGATGCTTTTCAGATGAACTTTTACTGCTTGTGCTAATAACTAAAAATGCACCAGCAAATGGGCTGCAGTGAACTGAAAAAGCCGTGACATGTCTGTAACGAGAAATCTTAGTATGGCTCTGGACTACTGCATTTTCTGTAACAAATGCGGAGAGAGAGTTGGCATTGCGTGAGGCTCCAGCATACTGCTCATCTCTTAAAATAGCTTCAGTTGAACCAGGACTTGGTCTTCCATCTTTAATAGACAGACCTGCACATCTTTCAAGAAGCAGTTTTCTTTAACTAAACACACGTGTGTGTGTGTGTGTGTGTCCCCAAAAAAAAAAAAACCCAAAATCCCTGCCCTAAATTCATATTTTATACAACATACAAAAGCATTCAAGTAAGTAATTCATATGCTGGGTTGAAAAGGCTTGTTTGGAACTAATGCAGCCTGCTGAGCATGCATACGGGTCAGGAAAGTATCCTCCTCAGAGATTGCCACATAAAACTTGGTCTAGCAGAAGGGGAAACACTTCCTTCTGACATTCACCTTACTACTTGTACTGACTGGAGTAGTACTTGTGATCTAAGCCTGGAAATACTCATGCATAAGAGTACTCCTGGATTACACCAGTCAAAGCCATCATTCCAGAAAGGCAGCATTTCTGATGGATGAGGTGTATTGACAACAGAGATGAGACGTGGCACAGAGCCCAGGCTCATTCCTGGACACATCATGACCAGACTGACCTCTGTGCTGCCTTGGAGGGACTTGGTAAAAGGCAGGGAACAGGAGAAAGAGGGGAAAGCTGGACTACTGGGGCCAGCATGGTAAGTTATGGAAGCAACAGTTCTCACTGGGAGTGGACAGGATGCTGAAGAGGAGAGAGGATGGCAACGAAGGCTGGTAGAAGAACAGTTGGGAGCTACCACTTTGAAAGACTGGTTCACTATGCTTCATGATGTGTCCTGCAGTACTCAGTGAGTTTCTTAAAATCTCAGATGCTGGAGTCAAATGCATATATAAAAATACTAAAATACATCAAAATTAAATTATTTTTAAAGGAAAAGCTCAAAATCCTGAAGGCAGATATAAAACTAGCTACTTTTTAAAGTCTCTTATGCTTTTCAGCCATTCTCGTGAAGACTGGTGTATACATTCTTTTTTAGAAGAATTTCTGTACAGCTACAGAAATTACATAAAGAAGGCACTGAGGTACTTTTCAAAATTACATATATAGTTTTTATACCAGAGAGTTTTTGATGTTTTAAGAGAAATTACAACTAAGAGGCAAAGCAGAGGAACACCGAGGAACAAAACCTGTACATTATCACTATAAATTTATATTTAAATTTCACGTGACTTATAGTGTTGAGTGTCTCTATCTGCTCTACAGTCTGCTGGCTCAGCTAAATGGAAATTACAAAAACAGAGAGCCCTTTCAAGTAAAATATATAATTTTATTATACTCAGTTCACTTTTGTCTTAATTGTAATTCAGACCTTACTAAATTGTTCATCTACACCACATAAAGATAAAAAAACCTCCCTGAAATTAGTTCCAGTTTTCTATTAAAACATTTTTTATATCAAGCTTGAAGAAGAGCAAGGGTGTTTTACCTAACAGAGACAGTATGTTAATCCATTTCACCTCAATTGCACAAGATGTTAACACACATTACAAGCAGAGATGCTGTTTGGCAGCCTCTATTCTCACCTCGTAAAGCAAACAAATGGATTTTGCGCAGTTTGGCACAAACCTCATACAGCTCAAGAAAGGTCCCAAATGACATAAAAGCAGATATCACAGACTGGGGTTGAACTGTAGTAAATAACATCATCAGCACTATCTCCTGCACCTAACACAGGCATACCCTGCTGCAGCATCTTATTCAAATAAATAAATATTTGCATAGCAAATGAATGCACATTTTTAATATAAACAAATGATGCAGTATTATTAATTAATAATTTCTCCTTCTGAAATGGTGTCAAAAAAAGTCAGCTGACCACCCAACAAAATTACAGCTCCAAAGTAACATTTAACAAAACCCTGTACACAGCTTATCATGTGCTAATTTTGTGATGTCTGTTAAAGGAGAATCTAATTTTCCATGTGACCTAAATAAGCACTTTCATGTGAGGGGAAGAGCGATAAATGATCTAATCCTGCTTGTTGCCAATTTGAAATCACTTTGCTCTCAGAAGGACTTCCTTCACTGACAACTGATAGTATTAGCACCTGGAGCTCAGGGACCTGAGTTTCCAAACAGCTGGAGCAAGGCTTCAAAGGTCTCCAATAATGAAAACAAGTGATTGGCAATACGGTATGCTTGATCTGCTCCTTTCAGTTACAGCAATGCCTTGTTTAGTTGGTTGCTAGTATCATGCTATTAGAAAAATGTCTGTATCATTATTCAGATCTCAACTGCTATCTTTTCTCTATATCTCTTCCTAAAAAAATGAGAATGGGCATTTCTGTCACACTATGAAGGCCAGTATCCCTTCTGGAATGGTTGTCAGTGAGGGACACTTAGGGAAGAGTGTATGAGTAAGACAAGCACATAAGAGATATTTGCCATAATGGTACCTCAGTTTTCACTGATTTATGGCTCTGGGATTTCCACAACATAAGCTCTGACATTAAATAGCCCAAGATAAAAATCACATTCTTTGAGCCTATCTAATGAATCTTTGAATCCCCACAAACACTTCCAGTTTCTGCAACATCCTGTAATAAGGTGTTTCAATATGCCTTGCATGATAAAGCATCTTCTTTTGTTTCTTTCAGATCTACCAGCTACTACTTCCATCAATGACCTCAGTTCTGCTACCAGAAAAATGACCGTGAACATTTCCCCTTCTGTGTGCTATGATTGATCTTTGAGACCCCCTAAACGCATCCCACCCACCATCACCTTCCTCTGGCCAAAGACCTCTGCTCTGTTAAATTCTTCAGCTGAATTCATACTACACCTCTAGCTGTTTGGGTAGTTACCAATTCCTGTTGCTCTGAGGTCATGCAGCACATGCAAAGTCACCCTGACTTTGTCCTTTACAACTCAAAGTAAAGGAGCAGTGATGCTTTTCCGATTATAGCATGAACTCAGGCATTCTAAAAATCCTGCAAGCCCTTTCAGCACACTGCTCTAGGAAGAAGCCTGTTCCTGTCTTAACTTTCCAGTCACATAACTTTGCTCCAAAGATGGGATAAACTATATGGCAATGGCTTGAAACCTGGGGCTCGTTCCTTTTGTCTCTTTTCTTCTCCGGCTTGTTGACCACAAGCCTTTCCTGTGGCTGTAGAGAACATTGCACGTTTTGGAAACAGCTTCACTGGAACTGCTATACGCCAAGTCTCTGTCCTCTGCTGCAAAACATCAGCTTAGCTGCAACCTTTCCTTGGGACCTCTGGCTTCCCCAAAAGTTCAGTCCGCAGAAGGTAGAGGAGGTAAGGTAAAACTTGGGACAAGTATGCAGGTTTTACCTTGTTCTCTTTATAGTCTACAGAGGTTAACAAGAAAAAAAAAAATACAGCCTGTGGCTGTTCCACCAAGACTCTTGTTAAGCATGAAGAATACATATTCTCTCTATTTATTTTTGTTTATGGTTTCTTTGCTTTTTAAACTAACCTTCTTAAATTCCCATTAAGACATCAGGCACTGCATGTGCAGGTCCAGCTAAATTAGTTTTGCAGCAACTCACCTTTGCCCTGAGCTGCTCTAAATTGCTTCTAACAGCATTCTAGTTGTTTTGGAAACCCAGGATCTGTCAAAAGGTAACATAGTCTTCCTGCTGTTAAACTGTCCCCTTCAGCCAAGGAGACAATAGCTTCAAGGATCCGGTTTCTCTTCTGACAGCTGCAGCAACTGGACCTAAATTGGAATTAGGCTAGAATTTTGTGGTGAAAATCGAATCACTGTCATCACATTGTCTCTGCATAGAACTCTGGGTAGATGTGGACACTTGATAGATTTTTACCTCCACTTCAACATCTGCTATTCTCCTGAAAGTTAAGAAAACGGGAAAACTAAACAACCATTGAGCTACATCAACATGACGGAGGCAGATACTGCCGCATTTGGCAATGTTTTTAATGCTTGAATTAACTTGATTATAAACATATTTTAAAAAATGTGTAACTGGCCACCCAACTTTATCTGAAACCTCCATAAAATATTACATGAATCTACCTTGACATGTTTCAGTTTCACAAATCACTTTTCAAAGGTTTCATGTCTACAGTGCAGAAGTTGATGCAGGAGGAACAACCCTAAAGGTAGCGGGAGTGTTAGATTTCAGTGCTGTTCCTGGTTGTGGTATATATTCCTTTCTATATGCCTTTCTATATTCCTCTGAGCAAAACAGTGAATGCTATTTTTGCTGACTATAAAAGGAGATATTACTGCCTTGTATCTATTCCAATTTAGGCCATGTTTTCAAATGTTACAGGGGATTAAAAGTCTGGTAGAATATATTAGAAAACATCTCTAATTCATGGAACCTTCCACTGACATAAACCAGAGAAAAAAGGAAAAAATCCCTTCCTATCAGGTGGGGACAGTAACTGTGCCATACTGCAGAACATGCTCGAACCCAACATTTCCCTGCTGTCCCTGCTGCCAGCAGAATTTAGCTTCTGCAAGGAAAAGTTGCTGCTGCTCTCCCTGCAAGCCCTGGAGGAGAGCTACCACAGAGGTACCTCTGCTGCCCCATCTGCCTGTGGACCTGCCTCCTTGCGGGGCAGCACCCAGGTGCAGTTCACCTCCCAGCACCCACTGAGGGCATTCATGTCTGAATCATGTAATTGAAATTTTGTTTGTGCAAAAACATCCACAGAGTAAATCAACTGATGCCACAGACTTCTACCACAGGTATATCTGACTTGTCATTTTGAAAGGGTGCTTTTAATGCATATCTTTGATTTTTTTTGTTGGTTTGGATTTTTTTTTTTGTTTAATTGTGGGTTGGTTTTGGGGTGTGGGGGTTCGTTTTTTGGGGCTTTTAGTTTACTTGTTTGTTTTTAAAGAGGAAGAATAGAATCATAGAATCATTTAGGTTGCAAAAGACCTTTAAAATCATTGAGTTCAACCATAAAGAACAGCAGTGCAGTAGGTATTATTTTCTTGCTCTGCCTGTATTTATTACATCTCACCTCATGCTATTGGGATGAAATTCAGTAAATCCCAATGTAATTTCTCCCGCAATATTACCTGAAATTCAGCATATTCACAATTCTTTCTATCTAATAAGTACACTTCATTATGCTTAACTAACACTGAACACTTGGAAATGTTTGAGTATTAACGTGGAAAGTTTTTCACCTACAGAACTTATTCAAAATGTGTTAAGGGTTTTTCTTTCTCACAGGCACATATAGATGAGTGTATATATATATGTATGATAATGGAAAAAGAGATGTAGATACGTTGCTAGAGAACCAATGTGCTGTAACAAGGCAAATTGTCCCATACTCAAGTTCATTAAAAATTCTAATACTTCTATTCAATGTTCAGAAAAGTTCTCCTGCAGCATACTACCATATACTACCCTATCTAATGCAGGTAAAGAAGTGGCAGAAAGCACACGGAAATTACTGCAGTCTGTCTGCATATAACAGAAATTATAAACTTTACTTGTGTTACATAAAAAGATGTAAAAGTTGGGAGACATAATTCCAGTATAGGGGTCCCAGATACTTTATACCCATCAAAACACATATTCTTCATTGTAGGAGATGTTGGAATTACTATTTCAGCTGAAATTTCTTATTATTTAAATATTAACTATAATATTATAATATAGAAGCATACTGAACTAGACATTAAGAGCATTTGCAGTGAGTCAGAATAAAAATCTATTTCTAGAGTAGTGCCAGCTCAGACAGTGGCTAATAATGGATGCTGAGGAAAGATACACGTTGCAAATATGGAATGACATTTTCTGCATTTTTAAAGTGGGAGACAACATGAAGTCCACTGAGTTTAAAAACACTTTCTGTATAAGGTCAGTAAAAATCCTTTTTCTGTATCTCACTTTTTTCTTCTAATTTGCCTAACATTTTTGTAAATCAATTTACACATTGGACATAAAGAACATCCATGCTAACAAACTCAACAATTTAACTGCATTGAGTGAAAAAAATACTCCCTTTTGCTTGTTTCTATTTAAACAATTTCTGTTGGTCTTCTAGTTCGTAGACTTTGGGAAATAATAAATAATTATTTTCCATTCATGTTCTGTACTGAATTAATTAGATGTACAGGTCTCAGTCCTATTTCTTCTTAAGTTTTTCTCTTATTTTTAATTGAGAAGACCTACTCTGTTTATCTCCCCTTCTGGGGAAATAATCCTGTATCTTCGAACGATCTAACATTCCTCGGCACTTCTTCAGATTGATTATGCTTCGTATTGTTCAAATCCGTTAAAAATCCAAGTGGGTCAATGAGTTATCTATGTCAGAATTATGTTTTACATTTTATTCTCTTTTCTTTTCCTAACAATTATTAATATTTTATTCCTTCTTTTGACCACTGTCATAATAAAACTGGTATTTTGCAAGAACTATTCATCATGACTCCAAGTTCTCTTTCCCATTCGGCAATAAATACCTCAGAGGACACCTTTGTAAAGGCAGCGCTGCTTCTCATCACCTTGAACACAGCAACACAAAGCATTGCCTGCCATTGCATTGCCAAGCCTTCAAGTAGCATGGGGTCCTTCTTTAACTGCTCACCATCTATTTTTAGTATTAACTAATTTTTTATCATCACCAATTCATAACTTCAAGCAAATTATTATTCCAAATTATTAATTTTGAGCAGCATAGGTCTCAGCACAATTCCTATTGGAAATACACAGGTACATTGTCAAAGCAGCCCAGGAGAGAACCTTCTATCTCATTTCCTGACCACTTAATTCCTTTAAATTACTCAATGCATAACATTGAAATTAACTATTTTGGAAAACAAGACACATCACACTGACTGAACATCCCTGGCCACGCACTTAATAGTTTTCTTTCAGAGAATTGCAACAGGTTTGTGATACACAGTTTCTTTCTAAAAAAAAAGCTTACTGCCTTTTTTTTTTTTTTTTACTTATTTTACCTATCAATATTATACTTATCCAAGTTTCTATAGTTTTGAATTTTTTTTCCATAGCTTATACCTATTTGCCTGGAGTGGTGATCAGACCTACTGGCCTGTAGTTCCAGGAGCTTTCTTGATGTCATAATGGCTGCCACCACCTTCTCTGAGGCTAAGCCACCTGCCCTATGCCCCACAGCTACGACTTTACTGTAGGAAGTTGAGAAATTTCATAATTCAGTTTGATCTGACTTCTTTGGAGAACAGTGTTTGTTCCTGACAATTTGTCACTACTGATTTTTGATCTGTTTGAAAACTCCTTCACCTGTATTCCAACACTTGACAGCTCTCCCAAATCCTTCCCTGTAAAGAAAGGTTCTGGTGCAAAAATCTTCTTAAATTCTTCTAAGATGCCTAAAATTTATGTCTCTTTACTCCTGTGACCTGGCCTTACTTGAGCTCTCCTTTTACTTGTTCAAGATTCATTGTCTCTACATGCTCTTCAATGACCTTCTGTTTCCAGCATGCATGAAAGTGTTTTTATTAATACTTCCAAGCCCTTACCAGGTTATTCCTCAGCACCTTTTTAGTCTTCCTTCATGAATGCTTTCCATTTAACATAAACATATTTTCTTGTCTCCTTCATCTGGACATGACTTCTACTTTTTGAGAACTACTCATCTAAAGTTTTTCTCTCCACTCATCTCCTTAGAAATGGCAAACTCCTCATAATCCTTTTAAAGTAATTTTGATAGTTGGTATATACATACTTGGAACACTTCAGATGTCTGTAGGCAGTTTTCTTGTTGAGTGAAAGTCACTTCACCCTATTGACCCTTCCTTTTAACCTCACTGGTATGTTGTACCTACTTACGAACTCAAATATGACTGTGAAGAAATTACAGTGAAGTAGGAGAACAAGAATGATTCAGTAGAACGTCTTTGCCCAGTATGACTATATGACTGTATGAATTTTATATATGCTCTTTTTATATAAGAGAATTTGAAGTTCCTTTTCCCAAGAACAAATAACATGCTCTTGGCTCTGCAATCATGCATTCATGTACAGACCCAATGATGGGTGACTGTGCATTGCTGGGCTTTAAACATTGGTTGACTAGCTTCCATTAAATGAGTCTGTGGCATCAGATTCAGCTTCTCATAAATACTATTCCTCAGTCCAAGTACATATTTTTGAGAATTTCAGAGAAAAGACTCCAGAGCCTGTATTTAAATTTGTCCTTCAAGAGCTTTAGGCAAACAGGTAGAGGAGTTCTGGCCAACCTGCAATTCTTCTAACCATGATCAAATTTTTATTTGCATGCAAAATACTATTTCAGAGGCCATTTATTCATCACTTTTAATTAATACATTTAATTTCATTAAGATATCTATATTCCAAACAAGTATTGTTTTTGTCAATACTGTTATTCAGTGCTTTAAGTCATTGTTTTTCTGCATTAATCAAATATTTGTATCATCATTCACCTAAAAAAATCTGTGTCAATAACAACTTTACAAGAAAACTAATTTAGTGGCTCTGGGCTTTTTGCTGTTACTGAAAGAGCCTGACTTCATTAATTCTTTAGTTGGAATTTTGCTTCCAGAAATACCTGTGAGGATTATTTCAGAGGTTCATTTCCTAGTTCTTAGATGTTTAATTGTCTAATTTGTAGATGTGATCAGGTAGTTAGTGTTCTAAGTACTATAAATGCCAACCACAAATATTTCCTGAGGTGAATTTGCAGGCAAAAAAAAGGAAGGCCTTTTTCAAAACCATACTGGAAGTGTGTTTTTAATTGTAGATAAAAGCATCCTCAGCAGTACTAAAACACACCTAGAGGTGTCATACCCAAAGTGGCAAAGGCTAGGCTCATAATTGTTAGACATTGGCTATGTTTAGTGAAGCTGTAAATGTTATGTGGTGATAAGTACTACTTTAGGCTTGGCCTTTTCAAACCTAAATTACTATGGACTGAAAAAAAAGCTGGGCAAACGCACCTAGGATCTTTTTGCCTATTTGTACTTCACTGCATGGCGTCTCTTGCACATATATCCATGTAATAAAAGTGCAGGCTCTGCTTCTTCTAACTACATAAAGTTAGAAGACAATGAGTGTGGGACAAATGCTACTCTGAGATACTCCCTTTCAACTTCAGCTAATTTCAATAGCATCACAGGCTCTGGTCTATCATCCCTCAGGTGATAATCTTTTAATCTTCTGTAGCTTAAAAGAACAAAACGCAAAAAGCATGCAAGAGAGACATATACAGTCATAAATCTCAGATACATAGACACATATAGTCCAATACAGTTTTCCTTCTACAAGATTTTTTGGTTGCACACAACACTCTCATCAAGACTCCTAAAAAGATGACATTTGATTATTAAAGACGACTAGTAACCCTGCTGGTAGCACCTACTACAATGCTGGTAGACCACAGTGTTGCTGCTCTTCAATTTTCTGATAACTTCTCTCAACGTATACAAAAATCCCAGAACAACAAAACCAACACTATTTTTAAATAGTGAGTGCACCCTGCTGGAATCTTCAATTAGTATAAAATGTAATACCTCGTTGGAGTTACTGCAGCTTGCTGCAGCTAAGAAATCTTATGAAAATCCTTCTCCACCTCCACTCACAACCTGGCTTCTGCCCATAGAACTTAGCACCTTTGCATAAGAGAAGGTCAGAGTAACATGATTCTCTTAAACACTAAACTGTGTCTATAAAATCTTTCCATGGGAATAAAAATCCACAATAGACAAAAGGCATTTTGCCTGGTTTTGTCTTGGATAGTAATGAAAGGAAATTACAAAATCAGCACTTGAATACAGAGGCAAAGCTTTCTTTAACTCCTATTTCTTTAACACAAAGTCCCATCTGTGGAATGCTGGAACTGGGAAACTGAAAGCCTGAATCAATGTAAAGCATTTAATTGTCATTAGATGTGAAAGTGAAGGGTATCTCTACTATACTTCCTGTCCTGGATATTTTAAATGGAACATATGGCACAAGGGGGTGGAGAGCTTGGATGTGAAAACACAGATAACAGTTCTCTTTCAGAAAAGACCATGAAGAGTAACTCACTAATCAAATGATGGTGGAAACTCACAGCACACCAGATATGGACAAGGAATGTCAGAGTTTTAGCAACTGCTGATTAGTTACGGAGACCTAAACTTGCTTAAAATTGTTGCTTATCTGGTACCCATTAGGGTTAAACACATTATAAACAATCAACCCATCTCTACGGAAAGGGAAGGAAACAAAGACAAACTGGAAAATAGTATCTGGACTCTTAGTCAGCCTTTCCAGCTGATATTATTAAGAGAGAAGTATGTTGCACTGTTGACTACCTAAGATAGGAATGCCATCTGAATAGTCATTGAGTGATACTAGTGTGAGGTTTGCTGGGTGACCACACTAGAACAAGTTCTGAGTTATTTCCTTTACTTCTTAAACATGGGCACTAATAGCAGAAATATTCTTTGTCATTGCTCTTATATAGAGTTCTCCTCCTACACCTACAATTTAGTCAGAAGACAGGTCAGTGAGCAAAACATGCTCATGACTACTTCCTTTGCTTCAGAAACACTTGCCAAATTGTAATGGCAAAAGTTCCTCATTTGCCTTTTGGGCTGAGTGGTCAGAGACTCTGGAAACAAGCCCATATACAGTGGGACAATTCTGACCACACTGAGCTCCTGGTTAGGCTGCGAGCCTTGTCTTTGACTTCTCAGGACAGCTTCCCACATGAATAATATCTTTAACAATAGATAGCTTCACTGAAACTCCATGTAAATGCAGAAGTATAAACTCAAGAATTCTGTGAGTCGATACTCACAAACTATGAGGTTTCCTCTAAAGTTGTTCCTTTTTTAAGCCACTCAAACTGTTATTTAATCTGTATCTCTCCTTTGAGCTTCCCTCCCTATTTCTGCTTCCTTAAGTGTCACAGAACCACAAGAGTCTCGACTATGAAATACTCCTCACCTCCTCTAGTCCCCTGATTGCAGGAAAGCCCACTGACTTTCTACTACATTTTCGTATAATGCTATGTAATATCTTGCTTTTTTTTTAATCCCTTCTGGCTTTCTTCCATTTCTACTTTATTTTACAGTAGATTATTTACTTTATTGTACAGTAGATTACAGCCTATCTTTCTTTCCATTTGTCTTTAATGTCTGTTTCCTCTTTCCTTTTCATCAGGTTTCTAACTGTCTAAAGAGTACAACTCCCTCTTTATCTGTACTTTCAGCCTCTCTTGCTCTGAAAGCATGTTGCTGTTTGCCCCTTTTCTTTTTGTGCATGCTCAGTCCCACTGTTCATTAACTTCTTGGAGCTGTCCACAGTCACTGTCAGATGCTCTACCTCAATTTTTTTTCCAATTTCTGAGAAGAAACATGGGTCTAAAGAAAAAGCAGAACAAGAGACTAAGTGGTGGGAAAAGCTTTTAAAAACACAAAGATAAGGAAGACAGGGATAGGCCTCACAGGAACAGGAGGCCTTAGCAGGAAAAAGAAGCATGCTTCCCTAGGGGGTAAACGTGTCTCACTGCTGAACTAGATGAGATAGATAGAAATTCATTGACAAAAATAAAGTGACTCTATGGATCAGAAAAGAACAGAAGTATCAGAAAGGACATCATAGTCTTCTCACATTCTCTTTCCCCATAAACCTAAGAACAAACTAAAGCAGGGAAATATGTGTGGACACTCCTTCTTTTGCTTTAGGTCTCCATAGGCTAGGGCATCTTGCGACACTTTATGTTTAGGAACTCTTAAATGTCCATCTTCTTTCAAAAGCGTATGATGAGAATGTCACACTTCTGTCAGGATTGGCCCTCTGGGACATTAAGAACCTGAGAAAGAGTAAGGGTGATCAGTGGTTGCACGGGCCATCTGGCTTCCCATCTGTGAAAAACCGCAGCTGTAACATCAGGAGAGACTGAGGCAGACCTTGAGACAGTGCTGTAGATGCCTTCCTAGACTGAGAAAGTGTGAGACTGCGTCTGCTGGGGCATCAACACAGCAACCTGGCAGGTTCTAGGGCAGCAACTGAGATGAGTGGCTTGGATTCCACCAAAGCAGCAAAAGGCGGTGGGGAAATGAAGCAGCTGAACTTGCTGTGATGATTCTTGTTGACAGGAGAGGTGTATTAACAGGCATAGCCGAGCTGAACTCCAATTTCATCACAGTTTGGTAGCTCTTCTTTAAGGGACTAAAGCAATTGACTTTCCAGTACAACCTCTGGGAGGCTACTCTGTGGCCTAATACATTTTACAAATACATTTTTAGAAATACTCTTGATATCCAGATTAAATTTTCCTTTGTTCAGTTTTTCCTATTACACCAACTTTATCTGTTAGTTTTTATTGGTCCTTGTTCATTTTTATATTGAATGTGCCAAAAGTGCTGAACCTCTGCTAACAGCTTTTATCGTATAAAGCAATAAGCATTTCAGATACTTTTCTGCATATTGACTCTCAAGTTCCTGATGGGAAAAAACTTCCCAACTATAATTACGAGAATCTTTGCATCATGAACTCCATTACTAATATCAATAAAAATATCAATAGTAGCAAAAGGAAAAAAACCCTGAAGCTAGTGTACTGAATAAATCATTGCATGATACAGGATACTGCATTACACATGATACTTTACAAGAACATATTTTTCTACTATTTGCTACTTGTTTTAGAAAAAAAAAATCCCAAAGAAACAAACTAAACTATATAGCCACATCAGTTTCTACTACAATCCATCATTAATGACTTTCCTATGAATGTGAATTTTCAGGCCTGCTCTTTAACATGTGCAAAATTCCTTCCTGGGATAGAAAGCTGCACAAATAATTGAAAAGCAACATATCCTTGGGGATTTTCTGCATTGATTTTATTACTCATTACTACTAGTTCATCTATTCCTGTTGTTATACTCATTTTTATTACATAGAAGGAAAAATTTTTAAAGACATAAAATTCAGTTACTGCTATGTGAAGAAGGTGATTTTAATTGCAACAAGCTAAGACAACTTGGCTGTACTTCTCCTGTCTGACCTACAAATGCCACTTAAAAATAGATGAAAAAAACACTTGGAAGTCTGCCTGAAGAGAAATGGTTTTCTTGTGAAAGACCTTGTCAAACATATTAAAATCAAAGTTTTGGACTTTAGCTGAACAAACAGCTTTTATTGCTTAGCTCTGCTAACTGCACTCTAGTACTTTAGGAGACATTTCGGTAGTAATAGCAAACTGACTACTTCACATCAGCACCTCATGACTATTCACAAATCTCCGCTGACCACCACAGAAGGCAATGTTAATAAAGGTCAAAATTACCATCTATCTACATAATCTCCTGTAAGAACTGTGCTGTAAAGAATCAATCAGCCTAACTGTTTAATGTATTTGCAAAAATCTGATTAACCCACACTAAAGTCACAGAAAACTCTTCCATAGATTTTAAATACTTGATTCAAGCCTGAGAGATGAAGGTACAACAAGTTCTTTATCAAATATTTTAGTTTGATATTAAATTATTTCCATTCCTTTCAAGAGTACATTAGCTGACTTATTAAATAGACTAGTTACTCATTTCAAATTACTTCCTCAGTTTGTGGTACTAGGAAATGACTCTTTAACAAGTATTCTTGTATCATTGCTCATTCACTCGGTAAGATAAGTTCATGCTTTTTAAAGCAGCATATCAACTTGCAACTTTTAAAATAAAAACTGAGGCAGCAATTAGCACCATAATGTGCAAATAAGTGAAAGACAGGATTGTTCAATTCTGATTATATACCTAACCTTAACTCCTCTCACTAACCCTGCCAAACATTTACTTTTCATATTTATTTTGTAAAGTGCTACATTATCATTATTTTCCTGAAGGAGATTAGTTGCTGCACAACCTCATTTTCCCAAGCACTTCAAGAAAACCAGCGCACATGTCAGTGAACTACATGGAAAAGTCACAGGGAGCTGAATGCCACATGTAGGGCATGCCATACTAAATGCAGCCCGAGCTGCATGCACGGAGAGTGAGATTGTTTGCCAGATCATTAAACATGGCTCTTGGTGCATTCCATACATTTTTTATTCTTTGCACATAGCACTCCGTATTATTTATTCCATAACTTCAGAATTTGTATCACATTATTTTCC
This sequence comes from Cephalopterus ornatus, assembly GCA_013396775.1. Classification (NCBI taxonomy): domain Eukaryota; kingdom Metazoa; phylum Chordata; class Aves; order Passeriformes; family Cotingidae; genus Cephalopterus; species Cephalopterus ornatus. Next base: position 103,290 of record VZRE01014425.1, on the reverse strand, counting down.
ATTTAGAAAGACAACATTTTGGTGTCTAAGGATGCAGAAGTAATTATTGATCCATGCTGCTGGGGATTGTGTAGGACTTCAGGAGCGAGATGGACTCCTTTTTTTGCCAAGAAACATGAAATTAAATAACTTCACTATCACTGGGCACAAAACAACGATGCCTTCCTCACAATCTGAAAATTGAACTTGACCCGTGGACAACTCAGTCTCCAGCCCAGAGCACGCTCACCACACAGTCAGGCATCAACAAGACCTGCCACAGTGACTCCAGAAAAAACATAATCCATCAGATGAAATGGAGTCAGAAGGTTGGCCATCTCTCTTTAAATGATATCCTGGTACACATTCTGGATTCAAAGACAAGCTATTTAAAGATAAAGTAAAAATTTCAGTTAAAAAAAGAAAAAAATGACAATTGAACACAGAAGAAGAACCAAGCGATCTCACTGGGGAGGTTAACATTTTGTCCCCACTAATGTCTGCCACAGCTGTAATGAAAAGTAACTTATTTAAAAAAAAATGGTTTTACTATTAGGGGTCACTACTGCAGTGTCTCTACAGGAAAGGTCACTAAAATTCTGATTGTGAGGAAAGGGAAATCAGGATGAGACAAAGTTGACTGACCTTAACAAAGTGTTTGCATATTTTTCCAGATTTGAGAAATAGCATATGGTGGGGTTTTGAGTTGTTTGTTGGGGACTTTTTTCCAAATGTAACCTGAATTTTCAGTCTCTCAGGCTTAAAAACATTAGGATTGGAAATTTTTAACTGCAATATTATTTTCTATATTATTTAGTATTTTATATTTGTATACAATTTAATAAAGTTTAATTTTATGTACAATTTAATATTTTCTATTTCTGTTATATTAATGTTTTCTATTCTCTATATTAAAAGGTATTTGCCTTGGAACTTCTTTGGTTTGAAAATATGCATGTCTGTCTGAGTGCATATGTATGTAGGAAAATTGCTCCAATACGGGCACTTCAAAGGACCTCACAAGCCTCATATTGGTTGAGCTGTTCTTTCTCAGATGGCATCCAATTCACACAAAGGGTATCTCTTTTTGACTTCTCTTTCAATATTTCATTCTGACCAAATCAGATATGACTGATCCTTACATGACTCCTCACCACAGTCATTCACAGCCTCCTGACTTCTTCAAAGAAACAAAGGCATTATTCAGCTGTTACGAAAAGACTGCAGGCCCTTAAGTATTCTTGTACGTTATATAAATATACTATAATGCGTTCATCAGCCATGGTTGTTTTACATATGTAACATCTGAAGAGTATTTAGCTGAATGAAGACTAAAATGCCATAAGAATCGCATTAGTCTCTGGAAGTTCTCTTCACCGAGGCTAATGGAATAAAATACCCATTTAAGAAAGAGAAGCAGCTAAGAAGAGACTAAAAAAAAAAAATCAAGCCCAGAACATGAGACTAATCTCAGGATTTTTTAACGTTTAAACCTCCTACAAACTTGTTTGTCTCAAATCCTAGATCCACAAGCTTTAGGAAATTCAGTTTCTTTTTTAGCAGAGATGTCCTGGTGATCAAAATTAAATAGAAGCTACTTACTTGGAGGCTGTGAGTTAAGCACTTCCAGCTGTGGGAAGCCCCGATGAGCAGCATGGCTGCAGTGGAGGTGGGAGTTTGAAAGATTCCAGTCTACTGCCACCCATCTCTGCCATTTGCATTAAGATGTTTCACATTGTTGCTGGTGTAATCATTCCAGGTACAGTTACTGTGAAACTGAGACTAAAATAACTACCCACATCACGGCTAAAAAATGGCTTGGTGCGTATAAAGGTGAATGACTTCACAACAATTGCAGCAGGATTTCGGAGTGCTTCAGGACCAGGAATGTGAGTGTGTTTGCATTTATCCATTGACAACCACAGATTTTCTAGGTACCTGATAAATGCAACAGGCTTTCTTTTTATCCTCTTTGTCCTTTCTGGCATGCAAAAGCCTCAGCAGACACCATCTGTTGGTGTCTGCACATTCCCTCACAAAGCCAAATAATTTGCTTTTTTATCTACAAGGCCAAGGAAATGCAGTGTGTACTAGGATAAATAGTTCTAGGAGTACCATTCCCATGTATCAGGTTTACTTAGCTAAAAGAGGACTGGAAAGAGAGGTCTACAGCAACCTGCGGCAGGCTGGAAGACAGGGCCCAGGGGACAAAAGAGAAAACATGATAGGCAACAGGGGAAAGAAGAACAAAACAAGAACCTTACAACTAGTCTTCTCACTTCTTCATGGCATGGCTTTATATTCAGACCACAGAGGCAGCTCAAGGCATATCTGATCAACCTCTCATCTTGACTCATTAGTCATTAAGGAAAAGTGATTAATCACCCCAATTACACATCTATCCTAGTTACCTGAATATCACTCACACAAACCGAAAACAGTCCATGTTCCTAAAAAGATGTCAGTATCACTGCAACATCCCTAAAAACTACTTCTGCCTCATGTGTTTACTTTTATACAAACTTAATTTTCAAGCACCTGAAGAAAATGTACTGCAGACAAAGCTACCAAAAATGTCTTAATTTTCAAAAGGGAAAAGGTATCATCTTGATAAACGGTTGTAAAGGTTACACAGAAATATGATTAAAATGGTGTGCATAATACACCCCGCTCCCCAGAAGGACTGTTCCATCTCTTCTCATCAAAGAGAGCAAACTTATACAGGTCATTTCCTCAGGGTGGATAAATCAAGAGTCAGCAGCCCCTCCTAAACTGTCCTGCTGCTCAAGAAAAGCCCAATGAGTTTGTTGTTCTTACTCTAATGCTAGCTGTGAGAAGACTCTGCTGTCTTGGGAGCAGCAAACAGAAAATTCCTGTAAGAAGCCCAGTGCAGATGACTCCATTAACAGGCCATGACTGGGCACAGAGGATGTAATTATTAAAACTCCAGGAAGCAGAGAGTCCCTGTCCAAACTTTGAAATGCTAGGGGGAAAAAAAGACAAATCCTAGGTGAAGTACGCCAGAGAAACTAAGAAATAGCACCTGTGGGAAATTATAAGGGAAAGGAAATTTGAAAAGTATTTAGAGTTTTAGAACAAGTGGCCCACACAGAAAGCCCTCCTGTTGTAATCAGAAGAGGGAAACAAGAGTAAGACAAAGATGCCTGAAGAACACAAACAGAATTAAATAAAGCAAGACCTAATGTAACTTTATTAAACGCCACGCCAATAAACATGAGTCCTGTCTCGAGGTCTGATGCGGGAAGAAGCTGAAGAAAAGCATGGAGAGAGGAAAGCATTTGCTGCCCATTTAATGACATCTCCACAAACCTTTCCAGGTGCTTTTTGATAAACACGCCCAGGGATGGGGTAGGGGGAGATCACCACCACACGGAGATCAAGTGGTTGAAGTGAGCTGGGGCCATGAACTCTGCAGAGAGTCTTGAACCAAGGTCAAAGCATGGACATGGACAGGCTTCCATCTCTGTCAGCAGCCAGGAAGAAGTGTAAGAAACAAGCTCCCAAAGCTGCTGTGATTTGTAAGCTTTCCCAAAAAGCTGTCCAAGGAAGAACAAGGACTACAGGGATACAAACACAAAAGGACAGCCACAGGAACTACTTGGTTGTTATGGACTCAGTCCAGCATCTCATTTCTTGTTTAAACTAACAACTCCAATGTACTGGGGAGGAATTAAAAATCTGTCTGCTTGGTGGGGACATAAGGCAGACATTCCTGAATGCTGAGGACTGTCATGGCTCCTTGAAGTGGGGTTATGAGCCCCACTAAGCAGCAGAAGTGAGCCGTAAAGTGAAGTTGGCAGTAGGAAACATCATCAAAAAGATCTGGGAACTTCTGCCAACAAAGGTAAGACTACTGCTGGTAGAATTTCTCTGCCATGTCCCTTCATTCCAACAGTGAATATGATGAAGTTCATCAGAAATGCCTGCTACAGATAATCTGAGGAAGTTTTTACAAGAAACTCATCCTAGTTGTCGCCCACACATGGATCACACTCACAACAAGGTTCTTGAGGATTCAATAGTATCTTTTTCGATAATAGTTACACCTTGGGGGTTTGTGTTGTTTTGAAACAACACACAAGTCAAGAGGTAACTTCATTCTGACAAACAACGCAGCTTTAAATAGCAACTTCAGCATTTCTAGCAGAGAATAATTCCTTGCAGATTCACATATTCTTATGGCCTTCAAACAATACTAGAGCCTCATAGGAAATCCTAACAACTGTTCAGCTTGAATTGCCTCTGTCGGTACTGGCCATCATCTGTTTGAGGATTTTTACCCAACTTTCTCATTCTTTATTAATAAAGTAATTTGCCTGAAACCTGTTTCTTAAGGATTTGTCTGTTCATTTTGCACCTGCAATCATAACCCTTTGTTTTCAACCTCACAACTGGTTGCCGTGGAAATCATCATGATGTCACAAAAAATAAGGATTAGTAAAACTTCAAGTAGGAAATAAACAGGTTGAACAGCTGAACTGTTAAAAAAGTTTTACTGCAGCTATTCACTGAAATAAAACAAAACAAAACAAAACAAAGAACCGAAAACTTTCCTCCAAACCTGATCTATGACATACGTTCACACAGTGCAGACATGAACCAGGAACCCAAAAGCCTCCCCTCCCCATGGCCTTTACATAATTTCTGCCTCCTACCAGGCTTAGAATAGAGAATTCTGGTATTTTCTGAATAAGGGTAACTTGCACATAGGTACAACATGTAACTGTTATCCCATCTTTCCATGTGTCTTACAAATAATTCTTTGTCAAAGTTTCAACAAGCATAATGTATTGATGTTCTATTTATACTGCAGATCATTAATTTTAATAGGTAACAAGCACTCTGCATATAGAGTTGGTGAGGTAATTCTTTTGTAAAAACATAAAAGTTACAGTGATACTTAAACTTGGAAAATAGGTGCTAAAATGTTCTTTAAGAGATATTTGCATCTTGTTATGGAAATGAATGCCTCAGTCAGAGAAGTAATAACCACCAACCTGAAACAAGGAGACACCTTGTACTGGGTAGCTATGCAGTGCTCATGAAAGCTTTGCTACCCCCTTAACGGAAGAGAGCTTTTACTTTCATTAAATACATACATATTATAACCCCAGTAAAAACATCCCAAAAGACATCAAACAACAGAAAAAAAATATATTGAAATAACATTAAAGATCTAATATAAATCCACAAAAGCCAGAAAATTCAGAGATAAAGAAAGACTTTTAGACAATGGAACACTTTCCAATGTATTAAACTGGAGCATAAATTCACTTCCTCTCTATGCTTGCCATCAAGTCATTCCAGATGCAGGGGATAAGTTCTTCCCTGGGGTTACTCAAGTGCCTTCAGCAGTATATACCAAGAATCAGTTCACTCCTACAGAACTGTGCCTTAATACTTTCTCTATTTCTGAAAATTGCCATTGATTTGAGTTTAAACAGTAACTTCCCATTTATAGCTCATTTTCGCATCGTTCAGAGATTGCTATAAAACTGTATTTGTGAGACTGCAATACTTTACATGATTACAGACTATGATGTCAGCTGTGGGGTTATGACTTCATTGACAGACCAACTAGAAGGAGAACCTCTGTGATAAGGAGAAAATCCACGCTCAAATACAAATATATCTGAGATTAGCAAAGACAACACTGCATCTCACTGGGCACATACATTTCCATCTGCATAAATAATATTCTCTACTTTTCACACAAGCCAAGTATGAAAATGTCCCTTAAAAATTTCTGTTTCATTTTTAAGTCATTCATGGTGCTGCCACCCAAACTCAAGCTTGATGTCAGCAGCAGTTTAAATCATACACTGTGGGTCCAACTCTTTGCTGCACTCTCTAGAAGTGCAAAATCGGACATACAGCTTAAGACAGGATATGAAGGGAATGAAGTGATTTTGAATTGCCTTCAAACTTCCCAAACTGCCCTCATTCTCAAGCTGACCTAGCTTTTGTATCTGGGGTCTGGCTATTCCCTTCCAATAAAGTGAGATAACCATAATGAACTAGTTGCAAGGAGATTGCCAGGTATCTGGCCGAGCAACAGGATTGAAAAAAAGGAATGTAACCTCCTGAACTGTATCCTTCCACATCTAACCCAGGTACATAAGACAACTACCCTGAGCCTTGAGATACAGAGAATAACTGCTGTAAACAAAAGAGCTTTACATATCACTTTTTTCCAAAAGAAGAAAAATTATTTTTCCTTTCAGTTTCCTAAACTGCAAGAGGTAGAGGGGCTATGCCTGACCCCACATGGGCATGCAAAATAAGAGATGGATAACTTAGGCACTCACCCTACACTGAAAACTCTAATACCACCACATGGGACACAATTGAGCTGACAGTTGATGAGATCAGATTCAGTCCAAGAACCTAGGAGTGAATATATCCCACTGCTCCAGGTCTTACAGAGTCTTGGGCTCTTTATTAATTCTTTTTGCCTGTCTTCTACTCTTTACTGTAAGACTTTCTCAAAGGTTACCTGAAATTTCTCATATTCCCATATTTAGTCTTGGACTAGATGTTCATTTTGTTAGATAGCTTCTAAATAAATGCAGTCAGATTCCTTTCTTAACTAAATAAATGCCCTTTTCAATTTTCCAACTGCCTTATCATGTTCAAATTATGAGAACTTTTTCAGAGTTTCTATCCATGACATTTATGTAGCCCTGAATGAGGAGAGCAGGTAAGTTAAGTATTCAAACATTAACCCAGAGAAGACAAACAGAGAATGGAAGCAGCTACGTTCACCCCTGCTTCTATACCTGTGCAAAGTGTCTTGAATGCTCACACCACAAAAGTGCAAAGAAAGGACGGAATTGCTCCCCCCCCCTTTTTTTTTTTTTGTTTTAAGGTCACTAAAAACTTTTCTGATAACTAACAAGCCAACAAGAATCAGGAAGATAAATAAATCACTAGAGTTCTGCCTCCCAGTTATGATAACACTCAAGATAATGGCTTTTGGGGATGTGAAGGTAGGTGTGCAGAGCTTTGAAATGCACAAAACTTGCTCTGGGATATTACTTAATTACTATTCAAAATTTTAATCATGCAAAGAAAACCATAATGATTTACAATTATGAAAAAAGATCATGATGACTAACTTTTCCCTTACATACCTTTCTTAGTGATTTGGCACAATAGAATTAATAACCTCTTTCCTGGAAACCAATGGCATCTGGTTTGCCTACAGAGATTCTGAGACCTTCTACTTCCTGAAATGAGCAATGAAAGAGATAAAGTAGCTTTCTGCTTGGAGCAAAATTATTATTAAGGATATAATTTTGAAACGTTTCTGTGCTCATGTGTGAACTTCAGTTATAACATAATTTCTCTTTGTTGCTCTCTGTGCAGTGGATATTGTCTTTACCTAAGGAATTTGTTCTAGTTGAAACAAAAAGTGCAATGTGCAAAACCTTGTCCCTCAAGATATACTGCAGATTAAAGGGCAAATTCTTTCCCTTAGCCAAAATCATAATCAGTGGCTTTTTGTTAGCATAACTAAGAAAGAGTTTCCAATTTATATATCACCATTTACAAGTCTTTGGAGACAAAAATCCTAACTTCAAGTAAGTTGGAGCCTTGCTGTTGGATTCACTTCAATGGAGTCACTCCTTTACACAGACTCACCTTTAAAAGAATTTGTTTCAGAAGTAATACACCATCTGTATGTGTCTACCTATGAACACAACTGAGTATATCCTTAATGAAGGTATACACAATGAAAAAACAAGATAATTCAGGCATTTCCAAAACCCCATCTTTGTGTACCTTTGAAAAATTTGCTGAAGGTTACAGTACAAAGATGTCCATATCCCACTTTTCAAACAGTCCACAGAAATTATTAAAACAAAATAATCTCCCTTTAAGAAGCATTACTGTTTACATGGCATACAAGTTGCTTTATAATTAAAAAAAGCTTCAACAAAAATCTTCTCTCTGTATCTCTGTACAAGTCTACTCCACTTGTTACTCATGCAGTGACTGTTCAAAACTTATCGATATTAATAACAAATTTATCATACAGATCGATTCAAATACTATTCTTGTAACGTGAGAGTCACAATTAAGTTTCTCTTGAACATGTATAGATCATCTTCCTCAAACTACCTCAGTTTTGAGCAAACATGGCTACTTGCACAATTTATAGAGCATGTAATGAAGTAGCAGACACACTAATGTATCACATTACTGGCAGATGGAGAAAGGCTGATATCCAGGTAAGTGATTTCATTAGGAGTTTGGCCATTGACTTCAACAAGCCTAAGATTTTATCATGCATCTCCTGGCTGCATATTCAATCTACTTGAGTGGAGGCAGGGTTGGGGGGGTGGGGAAGGAATCATGTATCACCGGCAGACCATTTGTCTGTTTACCTATCTCGATCACACTTACTTGTAAAGCTTGACAAAACAATTGCTTGGATGGTTATTCCTGACTTGAATGGGAAGTTTGCAGAAGTACCTTGAAAACTGCATACACCTCTTACTTCTCTGAATAGCTTATGAATGTAACCGAATGTTAACGAATGAAAGAGTGCATGCCACGTCAGAGAAAGTCTTGTTTCCTCTACATTTTTAATACTGTGATCCCAGTACTGCATATACTTTGTCAATTGTGTGAGTTGTTTTTTTCAACACCCAAACAGACGATTGTATGTGGAAGGAGAGTTCCCAAGCAGATTTCTCAAGGCGTTTAGTATCATTAACAGGAAACAATGCAACAGGAGCAGCCAGAGCCTGAATGGGTTCTGCGTGAACACTAAGGAAACCCCAAGAATATGTTAACACAATGCAACTTTGATAAGATTGTAACAGCGAAGCTCACATATGTGTTTGTATTGCATCTTGTAAAAGGCTCCAATTGCTGTCTATTAAGATAATTGATATAACAGTCAAAATGGATTAGGGTAATATATTAGGTAAAGTCATGATTTCTGCTCTATACAGGAACTATCAGTCTGACTGTTTTTAAGCTCTCGGCAGTTACTCTGGACAGGACGGAAAATCCTACGTTGTGCCAATTCACTGATAATCTCAGAGGCTCTAAAACAGAGACTGCCACTGTTGGCAAATCACTTTTAATCAAAGCAAACCAACCTCTGCAGACCAGACACCATTCTCATTGATAATAACACAGATACACAAGTAGTACTTCACATAAAATTTAATTTATCAGTAATATTATTTAAATCATCAAAAGTAGCACCAAAGTCTCCCCTGCAGTTCCACAGTTCAACAGCTGTCAGGATTCACAGACTAGAATAAAACAAACTGAAAATAGACAGTTTAAAGAAGTAAAACGAAAAAGCAGAATAAAGACATACATATTCATTACTAATCTCCTAAAACTGCTATGGAAATAGCACAGATACAGATATATAACTAAACTGCCAATAAAAGCCCCAAAACTCTACAATACTTGCAATAATAACAGAGAATACAATTTGAACTGGTAGAAGAAGGAATTAAAATCACATACAAATAGATTGCAGCAAGCTCTTGCGAGCAAAATTCTAGCATCCATGCTATAAAACACAAATAACATCTTATGTGTGTGGAGATTTCACTAGCACATGCTTTGATCCATCTATTCTCTGTAACTGTCTATCTCTGGAAGTTTCTCAGTTGCCTAATATTTTCTTACTTAAACTTCAAGCCCTCTGCAGACCGAAGTTTCATTAGCTGAACATGCTCAAAATTGTTAGTCTCGGGTAGAAAGCCTTATCTCCTGACTAAAATTTAATTGCATTTCAAGTTTCAATTGACAGCCACCCAAAATCTAGTGCCATCCCTGGAAAACCTTCAGAGCCACGTAAGGCCAGGACAGAGCACAGCACCATTCATAGTGCTCATGCACAACCTGGACATAAGCATCTCTGAGCAAGACTGCTCATAGGGGGTCTGTCTACTAGTAAGCATGATGATTTAAATCCACACCTCCTATACAAGTGTCCTAATTATAAACTCCTGAGTTTTCCTGGATGAGAAGCATTCTCTAGCCCTTCTCTTGAAGCTGAAAGGCAATGCAGAGAAGCAGCTCTAAAATAAAAACAAGGAAAAAGTGTTAACTTTTGAGCACTAGTTAAGGCCAGTATTCAAATTGAGACAGAAGTGAGTTCCAGGCTATCTTCTCCAATGTCTGCATTTTAAATCATACAAAAACCAGCCCTGGAGATGTTATCTCAGATCTTTACATGGACAGATTTCCTCTTGTTTTCTTCTTCTGCCATGTGGTTCCACTACTTTTAACTCCGTCGTTGACTAGAAGCCCTGGGTCTAAAGCATTGTCACCCAGACCAGCTCATGGCACTTCACCTCTCTCGGCACACAGGTTCAGCCCCAGCTGAGTAGTACCTACAGTCTCTCAGTGCTTCAGCTATTATGCTATTATACTAAACACGGACTTACAGTCCTCCTCCACAAATTGTCCATCCTTATGATAGGGCTAAGCAAATTGGTCCTGAGTAGCATGAGGGGAAGGGACACATTTCTGTTTCCCCATACACAGAGTGGAGGGGTGGATGCGTTAATTCCATGTAAGATCAGTGGACCACCTGGTAGAGAGGAGGAAGCACATAATCTAAGTGAATGGCTCCTCCTCTGCAGTGCTTCTAAGGCACTTATTTCAGGCACTGGCTCTATAAAAACTAAGTAAGAATGGGTTTTGTCACACAGATTATATGCGTTCCCTTCCATGACAAGCTCCTAAAATCCTAGTGAGGGCAGGGTGTAACTTGGGTGTAATGGATTTCCCACAACATCAGGCTATGAAAGAAAAGGGATGAAATCCAGAGATGCGTGTGTTTAGGAAAAAACCCCACCTTCTCCTCCTGTCAGCACAGGTTGGTCAGTCGCTGCCCTTGTGGGGCAGCAAGATTTCCTTCTTAAAATGAAATCACTGCAACATCAAAATAACTGAGAAGAAGTGCCCCTGCCTAACTGTATTACGAAGGAGAAAATCATATCCCACCAACAGCCTCCAGTAACAGCAAGGCTGATTAGCATCGTCTGTGCAACCAGAACCATTCTGAACAGGGAGCAATAAAAGAATGCAAAACAAACAGTGCTATCAGCATGATCAACCTCTGCTCCACAATTACATGCTTCTCAACATAGGCCTTGTCATTCAGTCTGCCATCTTCCCAGGCCGCCCTGGTTTCAGTTTCAGGGTTCCCCCAAGACTGAAAATATCTGGATTCTCTTGGACCCAAAAAGATCTTGTCACTACTACAGCTTTAAACCATTAAACTGCTATCCCAATCTGACTATTTAAGCAATACATCTTATGAAGTCACAATTTTCAAATATTAGTCTTGTCCCTCTATTTTTTGGTTTTCTTTTGCAGTCTGATGAATACCTCACGTAGGCCTTGGGACAGAAAAAACAGGTGTACTTGTAAACGTTATTGTAAACTATGCTTGATTTGTATTTTAAACTGGAACTAGCACAAAAGAAATTCAAAACAGCACAGCCAAAAAAAGGGGTTTTTTTCCTCACTCAATGTTGTGTGCTACAGAATTAGAAGACAACTCCTGGTGAGGATATTTTGCAGCTATTTACTGAAAGAAGCCCACTTTCTTGTTGAGAATCTAGCCTCATACCTAAAATGTAATACTGAACTGTAATTTGAAGTGAGGCTTAGTCTCAGGATTAAGGAAGAAGAAATAACAATACTTGCACTTAAAGCATATAATTACTTTCATTCAAACACCTGAAAGTACTCTCCAAATATTAATTAGCCCAATTCTTCTGGAGAGGATCAACTGTGCATTCCTTTGGTATCCACATCACCTGTTTGGGTCTGTAAAGAATGCAGAATGAAGCCAAAAGTATTATCTCTCTTTAATTACTATTGTAACTCTTAATCAACAGGAGTAAATTCACCCACACAGGGACAAAATGTGGTATTTTCCTGTAAGCTACTGCACTACAGGAGCCTGCAGTATAAAGCAGAATTAAATTGAATTATATTAAGTAAGATGCACAATTAGTCAGAAATTATAGGAAAACCTAGTAGTCTTGACTCTGAATCTTCTGTCCAGGATTACATATTAAATCATAGGTTTTCATTCCCTCTGCAGCACTATGTTTAAGAGGACAGGGAACAGAAATACCATCTCCGGATGAGGTGACTTGGAATGGCCCTGTCCTGCAACTATAGCTCAGGTCGGCTAATGCTGAACAGAAAAGTAACCATATTTAAAACATTCAAGGAACCAAGCACCTTGGTTTTGTGACTATGTTTGTCATTTAATCAATCGATATTCGACTTCTGTGTAATCAACGTACAAAGATGAGAGAATACCATCAATATGTAACAAATACCTTTCAGGCTTATATTTGGGATTGGTTCAGAACCCTTATGGTCCTAAATCTCTTCACTCTATCATGTATACAGAATCATACAATCATAGAACTGTTTAGGTTGGAAAAGACCTCTAAGATCATTGAGTCCAACCATTAATCCAGCACAGCCAAGTCAACCACTAAACCGTGTCCTTAAAGCATCGAATCTACACATCTTTTAAATATCTCCAAGGAGGCTTTTAAACACCTTACTCCTACCCCTCATTGCCCACCAGCTGGACATGTGCTAGAGATACTGAAATACTTAAACCTGAGTTTACAGAAACAGGTAAAAAAAGCATATATTGGTTTAAGATACAGCATTGAAAAGTGTGTTTCCCTCCCTCCCTCACCCAACCTGTTCTCAAGCAAGCTTTACTGGAGGAGGATGGCCTTCAGCTGAAGGCACAGGGCAGGCTGCCAGGAAATCTGAGTTCTATTCCTGGCTCTCCCACAGATTTCCTTGGGCAAGGCAATTAACCTTGTGGAGTACACTTTGAATGGAGGTGAGGCCCAGCTTCTCTTTTTGCATTCATAGCACTTTCAATGGTGAAAATGGAACTGTAGGAGCAAGAATGAGCGCCTATACTTTTCACAACCTGGTATGTTTTATCTGTCAGGTATTCAGATGCACACTTGCCAATAGCTGTGCTAGTGAAAAAAACCCTAAGAATTCAAAAATCACAGGTGCAAAAACGCCTCCCGATGTTGCTGTGAACAGCCTCAATGCTCAGTTTCCTCCTATGTAAAATGGGCAATGAGGCTTATAAAGTCAAAGTACACAGCCAAACAGAAAACTGGTTTTGAGAGTTCTTGAACATCCGTTATCTGAGATCACAAAAAGGAAATAGCTCAGAATTCCAGTTTGCCTTTCATTAGAGATGCTCTAATTTTACTTTCTGCATTTTTTTCCCATTAAAATTTCCTCTCTGGAGCTCAAACAGAGTAAAATATTTTCCTTTAAGGAGTCTGAAATATCAGCGGAAGTAAAAATATTTTTTAGCTAAACAGGTATCTGTTTATATACGTTAACAGAAGTGGAAGTGAACTAGACAATAGATTAAATATCCGTTTGGTAGTATAAATGTATTTAAGAAAAGAAATATCATGGCTAAATTTTCAGTTGTAGTCTACTTCAAATAAATGGTGCCACATCTATTTATACCAACCAGGAACAGGACTCTGAAATTTCAAGAAAGGACACTATTTCTTTAGACAAGTTTCTAAAGAAATGAAGACACATATCTCTCTGAACACTGGTGAGACAGAACATATTTTTAGTGACTTTTTTAATGCATTTGGTGTAAGCATTTAAGATGGTTTTTCTTCCCTTTCCTAGAATAGTGAATAGAAAAAAACCCACAAAAGCAAACAAAAAAATGGCAAAAGAAAGAGAGCATCTGTTAGTCATAGGAGAAAAGTTCAACAATCAATGCTTTTGTCAAAATTTTCAGGTTTTGAGAGATGATTTCTTTTACAGATCATCTCAACTGGAAAGCAAATTTATAGGTATAAAGCTTTTAAGGCTTTCAATTCACGTCCTTCATCCACTTCTTAAGTTTAGGAATTTTAAAGGAGAGAGGTCAATAGCCTGTTTTTCATAATTATAAAAGCCCCTTCAGGCTCTTTAGACAACTGAAACAACAAACCCTCTCAGGTGACTTTCTTGCCCACACAGATGTAAAACATGTTCAAGAAAGAAGGTATTTTATATTATCACATTACAAAATAGTATCTATGACCTTCACAAAGGAGCTAAGACAGTTTAGAAGATTAACAGCAACATATGCAAATCTTTATGACATGCTTCACACGAAGCAGCAACACCTCTTACATTGCAGTCAAAATTTGTGAAGACTCAAAGTAACTCAAAGTGACCTTATTCTTCCTAGTACAAGAAACTGGACTTTTATTTGTACTATCTTCTATAATTACAATTATATTTTCTACAATTACATAAATAGTAACCTTTTCATTCATCATCCAATACATGTGACTTCAATTTTACCTCAATCATGGTTTGCTCCAAATTGACCAGGTAGTAACTAATTTAAACAAAAACATTCTGTTGTTCTTGTAACAACAGTCTGTATCCTAGCTTAGGCATGCATGGCGAAGCACCACATCAAAGGGCAGAATTTCTATAGATAGGTTTTGCTATCTAGAAGTCATATATGTGCCATTTTATTTTCTAGGTTGTCTTCCATAATGTCAAAAGATTGCTATCTCCAGATGAGAATTCACTACAACTATAACAATGCCTTCTTTAGGGCAGGATGAACTATCCCCTCAGAACATCCCTCTCCCTCTCTACGACCTAGTGAAGAAGACTGCATGACTTTAAGCACCTCTTAGACCATGACTTCACACGAGACAAAAATGACTGCACTGCACGAGGAGTACGGAAAATTAGTTAAACGCCTTCACATCACAGAGTATGTCACTATCAGACACAAACTTGACTTCGAAACTTGACTTTGGTATGTAAAGACTCAATATGGTCAAGAAATATTGTCAAAACATTCATGAGTTCTCTGAGGCAACGGGATTCTCTTGACATGTATTTCTTCAAAATTCAGAACCTCATTTTCAAAATCTTACAAGTTAATGAGCATTAGGAGTCCTTCCCCTGTCACAGGCCTTTTGGAACTTCTGGGATAGAAACATCTTGCCAATTCCATGTTTAAGGTTTTATATCTCATCTCTGTCAAAATTGCACTGGGAAATAATCTGAAGAAAAAGTTATTATAAAAAAAGCATTTTTGTAATGATTTTTAAACATTATTTGGCAGTGCTTAAACTGACTTTCTGTATAAAGTGAAATTCTGCCCTCATTGTAAAAGGAAGCTTCAAAAGTTACTATAATCATAGAATGGTTTGGGTTGGAAGGGACTTGGAAGATCATCTAGTTCCAACACCCCTGCCATGGCCAGGGACACCTTTGACCAGACCAGGTTGCTCAGAGCCCCATCAAACCTGGCCTTGAACATTCCCAGGGATGTTCAAGCGGATACTTCACACACATCCTGCATGTCACTGGTCAACAAAGTCACTATCTTCTGCTGTCACAATCAGGCAGATCCTATAACTTCATCTATCCATCCTTTAAAACAGCTACATGGCATGCCATCAGCCATCTCTCCTCCTCACCCAAGTCCTGCTCAAGGCTATAAAAACTCTGGACTGGTCCTTGGAGGTTTGGAGCAATTCTGCTATGCCATGCAGAGTCTGTGCCTCAGCTTAAACAATGTGGAAATGCCCAAAAATTCTACCTAAAAACATAACACAAACACTGCAAATTAAAAACAAATACCCTTTTGAGCATCAACTTCACAACTAGGTTTCAAGTTTCTCCATTAAACTGATGCCTGAGAGCACTAGAAGCCTATGAGATTTCCAGGGCTTTTGGATGCACTTCTTTGGAACAAACAGCAAAGTAATTGATTAGTCTCCTGATCTACTCATAAACCTTCATCCCCTTGCTTTCAGTGAAATTATAGGCATACACAAATTAAATAAATAAAATAAAATAAAAACCCTTTGATGGCTCTTTACAAAGGGCTATGTGAAGCCATGAGCAAGACTGTTGCTGATTTCATGAGCAGCAGCATCAGACCTCAGTGGCAAACACCTGGCACTGATGAAGTCAATGACAAACCCTTCACTGACTTTTGGGAATGTGAATCTCCATGGCTATGAATTTGACTTTATGCCTGTGCTACATAAAATAATTCTGCTAATAAAAACCAGATTGCTTCATAGCCTTTTTCAGGCATCAAAAGCTATAGTGTACAACATGGACCACAGGAGAAAAAAAAGGCTGGTGCTGAGGACCTAAGTTCCACACTGTGCACCTTTCAAGACGTTTTTATTTTGCTCTAGCCTAGTTCTATGGGTTGAATGTCTACCAGACTGCACTTCTGCAGCATATCTTGCAATTTCATTTTATTTGAAAGTAGTCTGGACAATGAGCTCTGGGACTGCTACACAATGCATACAGTAAGAGGGGAAAATTAGGAGATGCATTTCCAAAGCATACTCATGATTTGACCTAACACACTAATGTAGATACATCCAAAGAGCTCAGAATATATTAGTGAAATAAAACATCTAAAATTAAGGAGTACTAAGGTCCCCATGAAGTGGGTTGATAGGTAACAGGACTCACAGCCTTCAGTGCATTTCACATGTGTGCAGTAACCTACAGTGAAGATCAGTTTTAAAGCAGCAGGCACTGTGTTTCTTCTAAATATATTAATTTCCCACCTACTTCACCTTGTTATCTTCAGGACTTTTATTCAACTAGCTCTTCACATTTAGAAGGCTTTTCTATGTAGCTGAATATTTTATTTTCAGAAGATTTTGTTGATCTTTACTATCTTTTCTATTGATGAGGGTCTTCTTTCCTTTGACAACTTTGCAAAGTACACATTATTGCATTAAAAAGATCATCTGATGTCTCATATGCTTGTGATAAATTGGGATCCTTGCCCTCTTCACTTGGGCTCTCCCTCCCCCTTCTCAATTTTATACTAGTCAAAAAAGATTCACTTCTCTTCTAAAAAATAATATATAAATAAATATACTGCGAGTCACAAACATTAAATACTTAATTTGAACCAGCAGAAAGACCAGCTACCAGAATTCTACAGTGGTCTGTTAGCTCATATGTCTCTGTATGTGCATATTGAAGGAAACAGCAGAAATAATACTTTACAATTTGATGAACAATGTATGACACAGAACCTCTAGACTCTCAAAAAAAGGGTTACAAACTTAGGAAAATACCTGCCATGTAGAACTCTGCCCTCTCCAATTAAAAAAAAAAAAAAAACAAAAACCAAAACCAAACCAAAACAAAACAAAACAAAACCCAAACCACCTACATACTTACATACTCCTTCCTTTCGCTAATACTGAACTGTCATCATTAAGGCTTGATACATAAATAAATTGGATTAAGAAGAATATAATCATTAATTCAACTAAAGTATGGGTGATAAAAGGGGACATTTCCAGAGTACATGTTGGATGTCTAAACAGAAAGGATGATTCTGTACCATCTGCTTTCAGGCAGAATCCTCCCTTGATTTCAAATATAAACTTTGCTTATAGCTGGCACCATAGTGGCTTATAATAATTTAACCACATTTCTTTTTGGAGCAAAATATAACATCACTCTCCATTTCGTCATGCACAAAGAAGGAACCCATGAACTTAATTTAAACTGGAAAGAGAGAAGAAAGAGGGGGAAAAAGCATATTTGATTATCTTAGTCTGTAGAATTATCCCAATGCAAGCTGCAGATAGGAGCATTATCTCCAAAAAATCACAGGAAGCAACCATATAGCTCGAATAAGAAAATAAAAAGACTACACTTTCAACAGGCATGACAGCAAAGTAATACTGAGTTTTAAAATACGCATTAGTTTCAAAAAAATGAACAAAACTGTTGTAAGTATTGGTCTCACAGTAAAGTAATGCATACATCTACTAGATAACCAGAAATTCCCATTTCTGCAAATCAGATTCCTCACGTGACAAACATCCCATTCCGCACTGAATGCTCCATTGACACTGCCCATTCCTTCTTCCCCATAAAGATACAAACATAAAAGGGAAACATTCTAGCCTACAAGATGCTACAAGTGCTATAGTTAGCCCTTTTCACTGAAAACTCACCTTAGTTTCTGTCTATGAGTGCTTGGGAGAGAAAAATCTTTCTAACACTTTAGACTGCTACCTTTTCCCTCTTCCCCAAACTCTTGAACCATCCCTATTCACCTGCCACACATTCCTAATTCAGTGGGGATGGCCTGCCTGTTATAAATTATTTACTCTTATAGACCAGAGTCTGTTTTCCCTGGGACTGCACCCAAGGTGAAGATCAAGCAAGCAACTCCGCATCCACACGTGCAAGGTTTGAGCCAGACGGGAGGAAGCAGACAGGGACAGATCCATGTTTTACTGCACTTGGCATTTGCCTTCTGCAAGCTACTTACAAGAGGATCACCAGCACAGGTATATTTCGATACACCATCTTTTTTTCTAATGCCAATGAGCTTCTTCATATACCTGAAAACTTCCTGACTTCAAAACTACAGGTATAAGCAACTCATCTATTATGCAGTGGTCTGTTTTCTCCAAAGAAATATCCTGGGGTACATTATCACTGGACAACACTATGGAACTAGGTCTTAAAGTGACTGTTAAAGCCAACTTTCCTGTGTTCAGCTGCTGACACTGTTGAGAACCTCAGCTGTAGTTTTCAGTACCTTCTGGTGTTGTTTAAGCTTTTGCAAGCATATATTTTTACAGTTCTGTAAACGCTATGCAAAAGAACTGAACAAAATGAGGGGGAAAATGACAGGACTGCAGAGGGGAAAGAGAATGCAGAGTGAAATAAGGGATTAAAATTGAGAGGGTGGGGATGAATTTGAAAAAGAAGTTTAAAGAAAAATGTTGACCAGGGAAAGGGAAAGGGAACTGGAAAAGGGAAATCAGAAATGTTAACCTGTCATGGAGCACACAGCCACACCTTCATATTTTCTAATATCCAATCATGTTTTCCAAGTGACATCCCAATCACTTTTCTTATGAAAGCCCATGCATAAGTAAAAGACATGGAGATGAGAGGTGCACTAAGCAGACTTTCATTAGCTGTAAACATCACTGAAAACACAGAATTTCAAGTATCCAAGACTGAAATATTTCCATGATCAAAGAATAAAAACACATGTGTCTGATAGACACATCTACAGACTAAATGGGGCCAGGGAAAGCGGAAACTTTTAATGAAACGTATTACCAGTCACTACAAATATATGAGGCATGAAAACAGCTCTGAATGGAAAAAATAAATTCTAAGTGCAAGTATCCTGCTGTTCATCTGTACTCTTTCTTGCTGGATTTAAGGAAAATATGCATGTTTCCAGGCAATGTAGGACAAAGACGTTTTGGGTTTTAAACATTACCTTGTGCACACTACATCTGAATCTTATCACCTTCTGATGTCTGATAGTGCACCTTTAACCTTTGTTACTCAATTACTGAACAAGTTATCTCATTGTTACTCTCTTTTGAAGGAAGAGTTGTGCCTCTTTTTATGCTGATAAGAGACACATAAACATTCACTCCCAGCAAACATTTAATTGTAAAATGTCTTGAGCAAACTACCAGAGTCTAAAGGTAGGAACCTGTGGTTAACTACTCTGCTATCTTAACCCTTTAGTCACTCCACCAGAACGAACAGACACAGAAGACGGATGCTCTTTTTTTACAAATGAAACAGAAATTATTGTTCTCTGAAAGAATGGACTTAATAACATGGTTATAACACAGCAAATAAATCTGGAAGTGAAATACCTACCCATTTTCTGGGTCGGCCTCTGGGTCGCTTTTCACCAGCGGCTTCTGCTCCCTGTAAAAGGAAAAGAAACACAGCATATTTTATACCTCAGCATTACTTAAACAGCCTCGGTAACTAGGAATTCCTTTCCTGTAACATTAGCTACAATTACATCTCTTGGGTGGCACTAGGCCCCCTGCCTAATCTATGTGTTTTCTGGTAGAATGTGATTATGTTGGTTTTTCTGACGTTTCCTAGCCAGTGTGGCCAGGTGATGCCTCACCAGCACCCAAGGGTGTCCCCTGCCCTAAACCCACACTGTGTCCAAGGGCATGGAGGAGTGTGGCCACACACACTCAGCTG
The DNA here is from genome assembly GCA_013396775.1 of Cephalopterus ornatus. Taxonomy (NCBI): domain Eukaryota; kingdom Metazoa; phylum Chordata; class Aves; order Passeriformes; family Cotingidae; genus Cephalopterus; species Cephalopterus ornatus. Next base: position 83,217 of record VZRE01014425.1, on the reverse strand, counting down.
CTCAGTGCCCACAGAAAAGCCTGGGTTGCCCAGGACTAGGCCAGCCAGGGAATGTGCAGGCTGAGGGTGGGGATGCAGGGCAGTCTGGAAACCTGAGAAACCCCAGAAACATCAAATCTAGTCTTTCACAGGCTATCAAAAAGTACTTGAAGTTACTAAATTAAAAATACAGCCTGTTTCAAGCCTGGTCAAAGCAGTTCATAGCAGCTATAATTCCTTTTTAAGTCTCATTATGTTCATGCATGAAATGGATTAGGACAGAATAATATCACCATGAACGTGTCTGTGTTCATATTGGGAAATAACTTCTCTACTTTTCACTTGAAGTTTTCCAGGTAAAAGCACATCCTTAAGCTGTAAGTAAACCTTTTACTGTCCAAAACACACCTTTCCTTTCCATGTTTAAGGAAACAGCATGGAAAGGGCCCTAAAAGTGACAGCTATGTTTATGGAAGCCCAGTGGTTGTTCCTAGAGCTCAGCGTAAAGGAAATATGGGTCCTCTTACAGACTCTTCCATTAATTTACTGTGTGACATTGTGAATAGTACTACTACTACTACTAGTACTTATTGCACTACACTAAAATACGTACAGAGTTTAAAATGAAAAATTCAGATTATTTTCTCTAGATAAGCTCTGCCTATCCATACACTCCACCGGGTAAATAATCCTATTCCACTTAGGGTGATGAGGATTTTGCCACTACTTTTAGTCAGGGCAGAATTTGCCACATACAAAGTCCCCAAGAATGAAGACTTCTAGCACACATGAATTGCTTTTCTTTTTCTCCAGTAAACTGTATGTGCATTTGATTTGCCCTTAGAAATCAACTGTGCCATTAAATAAATCACTTGCTGGTCAATCTCTGTAACATATACTGTAACCTAATGCTGTGTAAATCGGATCTCTCTAAAAGAGAACCTGAGCTGAGGAACTAGTGGAGGAATCTCGACAAAAACCTGCCCTGTGAGTTAAATGCAACTACTTTGAAATAAATACCTTGCCAATAAGAAAGCTGTGAAAAATAAAATTCACACTCCTAAAGGGCAAAATTATCACTCAGACTTGTTAAAAGAGTAAACTTGAGCTTTAATCGTTTATACCAGTGTTACATGTAAGGTGAAACCCTCTTATGAGAATACTTGTTAAAGTGCATTTACTATATCCTGTAGCTGTCTATTTCAGAGTTTTGTTTCCTATAAGTGTTCATTCCTTTATACCTTGTAACATGACGGATGCAAAAAAAAAGATGTGATTTAGTTTTGATAAGCTTTAACCCCCTGCATCTATGTTTAGTTCATGAAACACTGGACATAAATCTTAAAAGAAAATATTGGTTAAAACTGTTCTTAACAAATCAACACCTGAAATGTTATCAAAGCACTAGTGCCATTTCTTTTCTTCTGTGTATTACCGTATCTGAAGGAAAGATCCTTTTCCAAAACTCTATCAAAACTGAATTATTAAAAAAGAATTAACTTTTTGGAAACAAAACCTACTCTGTCTCACAATTAAAGTTCCTACAAACCTGACACAAAGTGCAACTTTAACTATAGCACATAATCTAGTTACCTAGTCTCTAGAAAGAGAACATAAGAGATTTCTCTGAACAAGTAATCTTTGCTTCCTGCCGTAAACTGTCACACAGTGTGGCCACTTGCCACGAGCAGTGCTGCGCTTTACCACCGAGGAAGGTCCGTGTCAGAAGTGGCTAGTGTTCCTGCTAGCCAGTTTGGGTATCAGTTTGTCAAGTGCTTGGGGACCTTTCAATAAATTCCTGCTGTATATGACTTCTACCTCATGTTAGAAGAAAAACATTTCCATAGTTTTTATCAAAACTAAATCTTTCCCAGAGGTGAGCTGAGCAAACAGTCAGGCATGCCAGAGATGATGTTTTGGTACAGAGTGATTCTGTAAGCAAAGAGCAAAGTTTTCACAGACTAAACTGCAGAAAATGAGTGACAAGAATCTCCAAAGTGGATGTTTGTATCTCCTTTCCAAGAGAAGAGAAAGACAAAACACTTCTGGAACAACCAAAAGGAGTAGTGCCAGTACAGTGGTAATGATAAAGTCATGAAGTTTAGGAAAATATTCCAACTCTTTCCCTCTGGATTGTTTTTTAGTTTGCATTTTGCAAACACAGCCTTTATTTTCCCCAATAGCACAAGACTGTCTTTTAATTTAAGCACTTGAAGAAATGTTTTGCTGCATATCAGATCAATAATACAATGTTTTTCCATACAATTTTCAATTAAGAGAAGGAACACAGAAGTGCAAAAACACTGCCTTTCCTCTGCACAGGTATTTGCATCATTAGAAACATACCAATCTGTTGGCTCTTTGCTTTAACTGAAGTGTTGCCTCCGAAGCCAGGGGCAAACCCAGAGAGAGCGCCATGCCACTTAAAGGTGGTGTTTAGTCAGGGTTTTTTTAACATTTGGTGCTCCACTACGAGGCACGACCTTGCTCCATACAGCTAAGAAGTAAAATCACCAAACTTAAAGAAGGGCTGGGTATGTTATCAAACCCCAAACATATTCCAAGAAAAAATATGAAATTTCTTATAAGCAATAATATGAATACAACGATTTTGATATGTCACATTTTAGGAACAGAATTAAATTTATTCGCTTTTAAGAGCATGATCTATATGGGAAATGTTTTTTATTTGTCCCAGGTGAGAAAGTTTACCATTCCAGTTACTGCTGTCTGGAAGCGAGCTAACCCAGGCAGATTTGCAATTCACCCAAGCCCTGTACCACAGGTCCATCAAACCCTGACTACAAATATCTCCAGTCCACCCTCAGACTTGACTGTCCATCATCTCTGCCTCCCTGTTGCAAAATGTGCTGTGCCCAGGCAGAAACTGAGGCTATACTACTGAAAGCAATTAACAAGACAAGACAAGTATAAATAATTGAATGGCTATTAAGCACTCTTTGGGCATCTATCCATTGTCAAGGAAGACCTCAAATGCAACAGAATCCAAATCTGACTAACTCTACCCACTTTGCAAACTGATCTGCTGGGATCTCAAACAAATTGTGTCAGAGCTGTAAGTCAGGTGAAATAAGCGAGAGTTTGGGAGGAAGATCACTGTTGTTAAACTGTGTGAAAAGACTTGCACAGGAACGTGTCCCTCTCAAAAAACCCCCACAGTCATTTACTAAAAAAAAAAAAACCTCTTAAAAAAACCTTGGGCATTGGCTAAGTGCAAAAATATCACAGTTTCCATGTCCTGTTTTATCCATTTGAATTCTAAGCAACAGTCTTTTGGTTCCCCATCTTGCTCAGAATACCTGATCTTGAGATCTCTTCTTTTTCAGTGCAATACCAATGCTACAATCACTTGATAAATCTGATCGTGTTTTCCCTTTAAACCTGTAATGATTGGTTTGCTGAAAATGAATGAAGCACAGAGAAGCCAACTAGATTCTTGTGAATGAATTTAAGGCAAAGTCCTGGCCACATGCACTTCTCTGGTTTGGTGTTTTTCTGTTTGTTGTTTGGGGTTTTTTTTACCTTTGGACTGCTTAACCCAGGGACATGCACTTCTACATACCAAACTGTGGCCATGTAATGTAGAGACAGTAGCAACTGTAGTCACACACAGGATCACAAGTTCTGATTTTCAGAAGATGATCTATCAATCTGTAGGCATTTTCAGTGAATCTCATTACACTAATAACTACAACAAAACTCAACATATTTTAACTGAAGGTAAATTTTAGTGAAGAGCTCTTACCATTAGATATTCCTGGGACATCCCTTGACAATTTCTTGAAAGACAAAAATATAGTATCTATTACTTCTTTTTCTAACCTCACAAGTGTGATTCCTGCTTCCAAGCAGGAGAGTATTTATGCCTATACAATATTTTTGCCAAGCCAAACTACTAGAGCTAAAGAAAGAAAAGCTCTTGAAAGGGAAATGTGATGGGCTGGGAACACAGCTCAGTCTAATACATAAAACTCAATCACAGAACACCCAGGAAAATAAAAAGGAAGATCCCCACTAGCATCTTCCTGGAAAACTAGTTGTGCTTTAGGGGGAAAAAAAAAAACCCACTTCACATTTTACTACTTTTTAACAAATATTTTAAATTAATAACAGAATAACTTGTTTAAAGACGCAGATAACAAGTCAGTTGTGGGGACTCAAGTGCAAGGTGATCAGGAATCTTTTTGTATCTATCTCTTCTCATCTGCTAGCACATTGTGTTCCTTCTGTTTGTGAAAATTAAACAATTGAGAAATGGTTTGGTCTTCTATAAAACATAGTTTACCTTCTGCGTCCAATTTATATCAAGTTAGGCATGTGTGATGTGCAAGGCCTAAAAACAACAAGCATATTGCCTAAAATTAGAGTAATTGCCACATTATTAGCTGTTCAGTTAGTTTTGCAACATTCTGTATGCATTGTCAAGTTTCACATTGCTAATTTCCTACCAAGCAGTTTGTTTTCAGATGCCCCAAGGCCAGTTTACTAAGACCAAACATAAGCTCCGAAAGCTTAAAAAAAAAAAAAAAACAAACGACAGAAAAATCCTGTCAACCAAGGATACACAACACAACCATGATTCCAGGGTAAATTGTCCATCAACTGATTTAAGGGTATTTCCTTTTTGAAGTATAGCAAAACAAAGCCCCAGTTCTGGAGTATTTTTAACTCGCTGCCAATGTGCAATACATTTTTAATTGTGGTGTGTAATGCTTTGCAAGAGAACACCCAATCAATTAATCATGAGTGCCTTCTTATGGCTGCTCGGTGGGTTCTCCTGGTCAACGTTTATCTAACATGTTGTGAACACTCTAAAGCATTTCAATGAGCTCCCTTTGAAACACACACTATTCTTTAGAAATTCCAGCAAATTCCAGTTGGGTGTATAGTACAGCCAGATTCACATGTAGAGGGGCTTAAGCTAAGATAGACAGTTTTCTTTCTGAGAGTTGAGACAGGCTGGAGAAAATCTTAATAAATCTATGTATGATATGTATGTGTAAATATGTTTACCACAAAATCAAACATATAGCTCACTCTTTTTAGAGGTGATACTCTCACAACCAATCGAAGCTTTCCTACAGTGCCAAAACATTCCCATTCATATTACTGCTAGAAAAACTATTGGAATTAATATTACATTAAAAGATACTTTGAGATGCTTGGTGAGAAGCAGAAGCATTTTAGAGGGGGTCAATTATCAATTTGGAAAAAGAGTTAAAATATTTATTTGAAATGGGATCCCAGTCGCTTTCTTCTAGTAAGGCTTTATAAGTGTTTTATGTTTTAGAGGATTTATCAAACATTTATATGCTTCATCTACAAGCCTAGAAACCAGTAAGACTTGTAATTACATACCCCTCAAAGTTTTTTTTTATTATTAAAAAACTCGTGGTCCTTGGTCAATTTTTTACATTAGCAACACCAAAAAGTATTTGCTTTAATCACAGCAGTAACTTGATGCATTCTGAAAATCAAAATGTTAAAAGGAAATTGTTCAGTTTGTAAATTAGATTAAGAAAACACAACTATGTACCAGAATCATCTGGAAAACTCTTGACTTGATAAACCTACACATTTATGAATGTTTTAAGTTTTTTTCCATTTATACTGATTTCCAAATCACTCATGTAAATGAAACAATGTTAGTATTTCTTTTAGAAGAATCTTTTAAAAACACATTTCTATGAATTACTTAAAATCTAATCTTATTACAAATATTTCTCCTAGGAAAGACAACACTCCTAGGAGTAATATTTAAAATACTAAACTCACATTTGGATTTGTTAGACTAATAAAAAAAATGCTCTCTCTCTTCTAAGAGTGACATTTAAACTATTTTAAAGCAAATTGGAGGAACACTTTTACTGTATAAAGAAAAAAACCCCCAACATTTTAAGCCCATTACCTTGAAGAATGACTTTGACATTTTTTAAATACGTAACCTGTAAAGCATTTTTTAGTAATTCATTAATTTTTTGATAGAATATACTGGGGGTTTTTCCCAGCCCAGAAACTAAAAAAAAAATTTGAAAATCTGAATTTAAAGAGTTGGAAAATTCACACAAATGTTGAAAACATTTTAAACAAAAGAGACATGAAACCATGGTCCCCTCCTAATGATTTAATATTTATCAGTAGTTGCTATAGTAATTGATAACACTGAAAACTATAAACTTAATTCTGGTCAGTACCACAGGCAAATTAACCATAATTAGATGAGGACACAAATACCTTTCACACAGGTTTTGTCACAGACCTCCTTAAAAGATACTGATGCACGTAAGCTCTACAGTTCACTACCAGAATTTGTAAGCTTTCATTTCCAATTTAGTACCTGTAAATTAGTGCTAATTGCTGTATAACCATCAACATAAACAAATTTCCCATATTTGTTTTTAAGCCTATACAGAACTATTTGCCTTCCCTAAAATATTTCCTAGAGAATGGTATTATTTGCCTTGACAGTATAATTTTTTAATGCTGTGTTTTGCCCAATTCAAATAAAATTAAGTCACTGTATTTTTGATGTAAAGTCCATGCATTAAATACAGTGACTTCTCCTATAACTAAATGCATTCAGAACAACCAGAATAAAAGTTTGCTCCCATCATCAAGCACAAGTAGTGGTTCAGAAGACTAACAGCACTTCCAGTAAATGTCTCTTTGAAACTGATTACTAAACAAGATATAGCAGGCTTTTACTGTAACTCACAGTTTACTTTAGCATCACATTTTAAAGCTGTAAATTTCAATATATGCACTTATTTCCATCAACACATAATTGGATTTACTTCTAATTAACCTCTGTTTGACAAAGCACTCAGCTTTAATATACAGATTTGGTCTATAGTAGTAACAATTGTAAGTGGGCAAGAAATTAATCTTCCTCTTACAAAAATTTTAATGAAGAAAATAATATCCTTAATATTGATTTCTTTACTAGATACAGGACATTTCAATGGTTTCTCATCAAATACATTATGTTATTTCACTATCCTGTACACTATTCAAAAAGCAAGATGCCCTTATAGGTTTTGTACTTAGGGTCTTCATGTTAATTCTAATTTTAAAAATGCAAAATTCATGCTTTATGTAGCTTCCATTGCTAAAATGTTTCCAACCCCACAGTTCACAGCCTAAATGATTGGATTTTTTCCTACCAGCTGATATTAAAAAACAGCATTAGTAACTCTTTCCCTTTAATAATCTCACCTTCTGAGCTGCTTTAGAGGGACTCTTGTTTTTGCTTCCTTTGGGTCTTCCTCTTGGTCTTTTAGGAGATGGTTCACCAGTTGGTTCCTAAACACAGGAAAACATGCTATTGTGGCAAAAGGCAACAACTAACCCAGAAGATCTGAAGGATAAACTATAACAGAAGTTGCTTAAAACATATGAATTAATAGTATAAATAACATAATACTAAAAATGCAACATGAAAAATTAAACAACTCCAGGTAAAAAAAAAAAACTTCTGCACAATAAAAGAGTTTAACTTCCCTTATAATTGCATAAAAAAACTTGGGAAAGTTTGCATATTCTAACATGTAAGTTGTAGGAGGAAACAGATTTTTTAAAGATAGCTATGATTCCCCTCATATAAGAATGGTTATTCACCAAATATTACAGTTACCAATTTAATTGAAATTGCACTTCATTATAGCAAGATAGAATTATAACATGTAGATTCTAGCACAAACTTTCTTTGGGAAAAAAGTTAAATACCAGATTACTGCAAAGCAGTCTGATACTATTTCTCCCTCAAGGTCACAAATATTGGGGAGGGGGGATTTTTTTTCTGTTGTTCTGTAGTCGGCATTACATTCACACCTAATCGAAAGATAATTCATTTGTATTAAAATGCAAATATAAAAGTTTCTTCAAATATGAAAATAGTAAGGCAAAAAAACTCGACCAAAGAAAAATCTGAAACAAAAACCCAACTCTAAGATGAGTTGACAGGAACACTGATTATTTTAGCTATTTTCTTAACTAGTTCCTTTGCCCGACAGTAAATATCCAGTAATTAAAACTGGGTATGAATTACTAAGAGTTTGGATTCCAAATATTTATTCAGTGAATCATAAACACTATAAAACTCTTCTAGTCTTAAATATTATACATTTAATTCAGGTTACAGGATATGGTAAAACTAATTAAATGCAGTTTGCTAACTTAAACCGGTTTAAACCCCTTCAGCTTTTATAATTCCCGGGTAGGTTAAGGGGAGGCTGGCGAGAGGACTCCCCAAGTGCTCCAGCTCAGTGGTGAGCCTCGCAGGCACTGCACATCTGGACTGAGCACGTTGAAGGAGACGCGCTTTTCTTTCACTTCCATACAGTCAAATGCTATATGAGGGGAAAAAAAAATTAAAAAAGGATACAAAATTAAAAAAAAAAAAAAAAAAAAAAAAAAAAAAAAAAAAAAAAAAAAAAAAAAAAAAGGAAAGAAGAAAAGGGAGTCCTGTTCCAAGTCCGCAGAGCCGGAGGGTGCTGGCTGCCGGGGCTGAGCGAGGGCAGCCAGAGGGTGAAGCGGGAAGGGGGACAGAGCCCGCAGCCGGTCCGATGGAGTGTCACCGAGGGCAGAGCAAGAAAACCGGGGTCTCTGCTTTTATGGCTTTCCAAACAGTTCTTTCTGTGCAATTTACAGGACCATAACGGAGCGGGGGATGGGGGATGGGGGGGGAAGTAAAGCAGACGGGTTTCCCCGGCTACGAGCTCTGCTGCTCAGCTCCCTCCGTGCTTGGAGCTCCTCGAAGGTTCTCGTGGCAGTGGGGCTGATGCCAAATGAATGGGAGTAAACATGTTTAAAGCCCGCGGAAGCTCGCTTTAAAATGAGCTCCATGGACAGCCCTACTCCTCAATCGTGACTTCCGAGAGAGGCATGGAAAAGGCTGCGGGCGGCTTCGCGCTGCTCCCGCCGAGCTGCGGGAATTAATTGGTTGCATCCGCAGGCAAAATCCCCCTTCGGCGGCGCCGCCGGAGGGGCTGCAGAGCGCGGGGGCTCCCGCCGGGCCCCTCACTCCGCGGCGGGGGCTGAGCGCGCCGCGGCAGCTCCGAGCGATGCGACAATGGCACTTCGGGAAAGGAAGGGAAGGTGGTGGTGGGGAGAGAGGTGTGGGAATAATGCACGGATCTAGCAAGCTTAGCGTGGATTCAGGTCTTGCAAGTCAAAAACAGGAGCCCAGCGCGTCCCTTTCGGGGCCCGGGAGGAGGCTGTGGGTGCGGGTGGGAAGGAGCTCCCGCACCCAGACAGCGTTCCCGTCGCCTCGACCTGCCTGCAAAAGCGCCGAAGCAAAGGCAAAAGGGGTTGCAAATGCAGGGCAAGCCCCCTCCGGCTACCTCCCCCACCTCCATCGGCAATGGGGGCACCTCTCTGCATACGATGACGGGGGCGAGGGAGGGAGGTGAGGAAGGGGGGAAAGCCGGGGGGC
>VZRE01014425.1:39219-71906 GCA_013396775.1 Cephalopterus ornatus | reverse complement strand
GGCTGCCGGGAAGGGGCTGCCGTTGCGGCACGGGCTGGGCGCCTCCCGAGACGGCCGCGCCGGGGTAAGATGTGGGCGGTGTAACCCGACAGCGGGTCGGAGCTGTCCTGTCGGGAGGGTGACGGCACAGGGAATGACCTCTTGCGGAGAGCCTTGCCCCGACATTGTTCTTCCCATAAGCACGGCGGGGCTGCAGGCGGTACCTCTTTCCAGACTCGGTAAGCAGGGTGTCCAGCAGCTCTCTCTGTCCGCCGGTGTTCGGTCCTCTCCCGTGCAAGCCATGGGTAGGCGCCCCTTCTCTGTGGCATAAGGAGACGGCCACAAAGGCAGGGAGGACCACGCTGTCTGTGCGTACCCCAGAGAAAACGGTCGCACCTGGGCTTCATGTGCGACTTGGGCATTTCCTCCAGTCCCACACCTCCCTCAAGGTCAGATCGCATCCTTCCTCCCCTACTCAGAGGTGGACAAGCACAGGAGAGCCCTCAGAAGGAAATAAAAAGTTGCATTATCGTATATAATACTGAAGAGGGCAGAGATACTGCTGCAACACTCTTTGTACTGGCTATCGAAATACAGCCAGCTGTCTTGATACCTTATAAATTCTTAAGTCTATAGATAAATAGACTCAGGCAAAAAGTTATTACAATAAAACATACGCAGTCATTGATCAGCAAGGACTGCGCTGAGAAGACAGCTGAGTTATTTTCTGAGGAATAGAAAAAGTACACTGCGGACAGACGGGCTAAAGAAAGAGTAATCCTAGAATACTTCTTAAAGCTGAAAATATTCCCAAAGTGTTCTTAATCCAATCACAAGGCTCCCAAAGCCTGCTTCCCTCCCATCCCCAAAAGCAACCAGCTATGGAAGATAGACACAGTCCACCTGTTAAATCTAATAGCTATAAGAAAAGTCTTGTAGTCCCAACTACACTTTGTACAATACTCAGTTACCATCATGCCATGAAGCAATCCACAGGGCCCTACATCTATTCTGGATATCAAATGATAAGCTGCTGTATGAGATCAGGATTCCAAGCAGAGGCTGTGAAATCTATAGTTTAAAGTGTAGCAGCACATAACTTCTATAACATCCATTAATCTCTTTCAAGCATATTCATGTATCCATTTCTCTGGAAGTGGTACATGCAATTGGTAAAAGCCTGTAGCTTCAAAACAGCCATTTCCACACAGTTGTCCTGTATGGGCTATTAATAGTTCTACTAGTCTTCCCTTCAGTAGTTCTAGTAACTATACTGTAGTCCAAAGATTTTTTACATACACCTATAAGCAAATTATCTGCATATGGAAGCAGTGTTCCTAAACTCACTGTTTGAAAGCTGCTCCAGACAAAAAAGGTCTCGATGCTTGAACTGTGCCCAGCACAAGAGTTTGGGTCTTTCTACAGTCTGCCAGCAGATGCACCATCATAAGAATTAGTATCCAAGATCTAAACTACTATGGGTCTTTCATTTATTTGAAATTGTCCTGATTACCTCCTTAACCAGTCCTTAGGGTATAGACCAATGTGATATTCCTGACGGCAGTTCTGGAGATACAAAGCTGTCTAGACTAATAAAAAAACTTGTTCTCATGTCATTTATATTCTGAGTATCTTAACATAGGTAAACAAAACAATATCCAGAACCCCGAAAGCCTGACTTCCTCAGGTGGCTGGTAGAAGCTGAGGAGCCAGAAACAGCTCTTGGTTTTGTTCCAGGTTCCTTTCCAAAAGAAGCTGTTCCTTCCACTGTTCGAATCTATTCTCTGACAGTATAACTATATTTGCACTATATTCAGTGCAAACACCGGTGAATACAACTGTATAATTAATTTGAGGGAATACTGCAAAGTCACTGGAGTAGAGACGACCTACTTTCCACCAGCTTTGGTCTGAGATTTAAGCTTTGGTCTTTCAACAAAAGTATTAATTGCCAGTGCCTTTTTTTTCCCCCCACCCCGAAAGCATTCATAATAGGGCAGGAAATTTATAGACATAAAGTAAGTTGTAGTTTCACTCTCCATGAGTTTAAAAACTCAGAAAATTTCCAAAGAAATTAGAGGAACTTCCTACAAGATTAAGACAATGAAAAATAAGGTGCAGATCTTGCTACCTAGCCCAGAACACTTCGAGGCCATTTGTTATTCTGTAGTCAGTGTGGTGGCTTGTAGAGGGTTAATTGGCCTCTGTTTTAAGACAATTTTTTCAATTGTGCATTCTAACAGCAGCAATAATATTTTGCAAGAATCCAATGTTGCAGGAAAGTATCTTTTAGGAAAACAGAAAATTACAGGTTAAATAGGCCTTGGAGCTAATAAATAGCGCCAATAAATGGCTTTCCTTGCTCACTTCTTCATATACCTCCTTTCTCAAAAGTCTCTGGATGCAGAAGAACCACAGCCTATAAATCAACAGGCTCATGCTGTGCATGGTCATAGGGAGATGTCACCTATAGATAGCAACCTAACATAACCCATATGTAAGTATAACTAACTTCCACCAGTGGAAGTCTGTGGGCTCAGATGGTCTCAACTGGCAGTTCTTTACACAAGGAGAGAACATTTTTTTCCCAAGTTACAGCATTTCCCTGAAGGTCTGTGATGCAGACTGTGTGACAGAAAGTTTGTCACCAACTTTACAGTGCTTGCTTACGATGTGTATAAGAGTGCAAAGAGTCACAGCCCCTCTCTGTTCTGCTCAAGGGGGTCATGTTTTCTCCACCCTAGTTCTCATGGAGTGCAAGCTACTCAAAAGTGATAGTAAGTTTAAGGCCTTAGCTCAAGGAGAACAGCAATATTTTAACTTTGAAAGGTCTCTGGGCAGAGGGGAGAGCAGATGGTAAAATTTAGAAGGATTTTTCTGCCCATTTCCTCAGTTCTTCAAGGAGCTTACAGCTCTGCACTGCCTCAGAAAGCTCCTTAGAGGAACAGCCTTGGTCTACCAGTGCTAGAAGCTACCATGCCTAAAGGGGTTGTATATCGGTTGGGTTTTTCACTTTTGTGGCCAACCAGAGCAGCCAAAGATATTTGTGTAGTCAGAGGCTACAGTGGGTACACAAGGAGCTGGGAATCCTAATAGTCTGCTTCTAGAGAACCAGTCCTTGCAGGAGAAGTATATTTTGCAAACATTGTCTATATTTGTGGGAAAAGTTAACTTTTGTTTTCCCTCATTCTTTTTGAATTGGCTCCCTCTGATCTTTGGGGATACAAGATAGAAGAGAGAGGAAACTTGAGTGCACCTATCAGATGGGCCAAGGTGAATCACAACTCTTCCACTCTTTTCATCCAGCTGGTGGGACCCACAGTGGCTGCCGCTTCATAATCAGCAACCTGGAGATGGCTGGGAGAATGCGTTAGGGAAGGCGGACTGTGACTGACAAACAAGATGCAGAGAAGAACATTAAGGCTCACTCTCAGGCCTGGCCTGCACTGGGGAATTTTCTTCCCTCCTTCAAATTCCCACCATTGCCAATATGAATGCAGCTGCACAATTGTTAGGGATGTTGGGAGGCATAATATATGAGTTTTCATCTAGTCAGACATTTGCAGCACTGTGTCAATTAACCCTCCTCAGAGCAGGGTTAACTGATACAGTGCTGAAAACGGCTGCTGGAGCTGAAAGCTGTCTATACTAAGGTTCCCATTGTTGCTAACTCTGGTGCAGCTGCAGTGGAATTGGCCCACATGGGATTATTTGGTAACAATTCTCCAACCTAAAAGCTACTTCAAAATGCAACACAGCCACCTTATGGGCCAAAACACGCTTCCACTGCGCCTCAACAGCTATACATCTAGGCAGTCACCATTCATAATGGATTTCAGTCCAGAAGTTACTTTTTGCATTTCTATATGAAATACTCAGTACTTTATCTCAGCAAAGTGGTGTTCCTGTTCCCTCCGTAGAACTGCCTCTGCTCATTAGCTCTGGGCTGGAAGATGTGTGTTGGAAGAGCCAATTTTCTGGTAGTGTCTTTTCGTTGATTCCTACATTCATTAATTCAAAATAAAATTTGCCCTTTCACTCATGGAATCTTTGAACTTGTTTTTGGTTTTAATTTCTTAATGCAGATTCAGTTCTTTAATTTATGGCCATAATTTCTTGTTCACTAGCAATTTTGCTGGTTTTATTGTTAACAAGTAAAACCTGATTTATGCAGCATAGCACCATGAAGACTCAAGCTGATTTCTGATAAAGTTCTATTTTGAATGAGCAGAGTTGGCAGAATCAGTCCCAAGTGCTTCCATGTGCTTTAGGAAGCAGTTATGAAACAGGCTGCTGAAGTGGGTATTTCACCCTCTGCTGAGTTAGACTAATACTTCTGAAAAGCCTCTCTCTATCTTTCTCCCACATCCATGTCCAACACTAACTAAAACAAGAAGGTGTTGTTTGGCATTTGTTACACTTTTGAACAACTATTTATCAGACAGATGCTGGCAGATGGGGTTTTTTTAAGTGCAATCTGCAAGTGTGAAAATGTTGAAGTCCAGGCTCAGCAAAAATCTCAGTGAAAAACTCTAGCTCACTAAAACCCTTGATTAATGACAAGCAGGTTTCAGTTCATGCACAGCATTTTATGCACACATAGAACACAGCTATTTGCAGAATTCTGGGCAACTGCCTGTGCCTGTGAATATCTACAGAGGCTCAATATACCCGCCCGGGGAAATGGCAAAGGGGCAGACACAGAGGAGATGCAGTCCACAGCCTCCCAGCTGTGAAAGTGAGCAATAGAGCTCCGCTCAGGGCATTGGGATGTTAAGCAAAAACTGATTTGGCAGAAACTTGGATACAGCTGGGTATTTTGAGAAAGGGGAATGGAAGTGGCTCACTCTTCCTTCATCTCTGATACTGCTGTGGTGACTTGTTTTTCCGTCCCAGGGATCCCTTTGGGCCAAGGGAATGGGCACGGTAACTGAGTAGCCTGCAAAGCAGGTGTGACAGCTGTCTGTGGAAGGAAAGAGCAGCAACATACTGACTACCTCTTTAGCTCATATTGAGCTGCGGGTATGCATGATAAGATGCACGGGTCACAGTTGTCATACAATTTGGTAAACATATTTATATGTTTGATTAAATGGTTTTCATTAATTCCTGAAAGGTTTTTATAAAAATGCTAAGCAACTCCCATCCAAAATCCCAGTGGAACAAGATTTCTCGTCTCCCTTAGCCCCTTTCCTTTTCCCTTCAATATTAGGCTCAGTATCTTGCATATGGTTTTATATGAAATTCAGTGATTAAAAGTACTTAAGACTAGCTCATTTGTCTCTGCAATGAGTTCAGTTATTTCCTTTTTATACCTTCCAGAATTTACTATACCATATCTAAGTGTTGGCTGCAGTCCACATGTTTTAGATCATTCTGTATAATAGTCCTGTTGTTATAGAATCCTTTGTGTGTGTGTGAGAATGAGAGAACATGCATATGTGTTGGAAGCAAGGCAGAGTGCATATAATTGTTTGGAGAGAGAAATCAGGGTATATCAATTCCATAAGGGATTTCTGAACTGATAACTTGAAAGTGATAAAAATAGTGAGCACTGAAATTATAGACCTCCAGTTCATTGCCTTGTATGTGTGGTAAATAATACTTCTGATCCTAACATGTTACTCTACTATATATATTGTAAAAATAAAATTACTCATTCACCTTTTGTTGCTATATAATTTTAAGGATCAGATTTATTGTTGCCACATGTCATTATTTTTACTTGTATTCTAAGTGTCTTATATACAAGTGTTTTACTTGTATTCTTTGACCTGAGTTGTATGTGTTAGTCAATTGTAAGCTACATGAACACGAAACTAAGGGAGCAGTAGAAAGTCCTTACACATTATACCAAAAGCTCATTATCAGCTGAAGACCATACAGAGAACATACACATGTAGGGTAAATTAGTGATACAGAGGAAAAGCAGGATTTGACGCTTCATTTGACAAATCATAAGCTTTAACCAAAACAAATAAAAAACTCAACTCACAGTGTCGTAATGGATGGACAGATCTCATGAAGATGTAACTGAGAAGTGCCTCTCTACTCCCAGGACAAAATGAAATTAATAGCCCTGTTGCCGTGGGCACCTTTGACTCTTGCTTGTGACTCCACATGTAGAGGATGCACTTAAGTGGCAAACGGACAGCATCAATCTACTGCATGTTCATTCCCTACACGGACTGATTTTGTGCCCAGCAAGTGTGCCTTAGCCTACCAGATAAACCAGTTCACACTCACAGCAGGTTGGGCGTTCTCCTTGCATGTATGGAGTCACAAGAGCATGGCAAATTTGCTCCCAAATTTCTTTCAATTTCTCATTGTGGACAAGTGCTAAGACAGTCTGCCAGTGCTGTAAATTCAGATCTCTTTCCCATGTGGAGAAGTTCCCAACCACCCAAAACAGAACAAATGCAAAACCCCCTGCACTAGCTACTCCACTCCTGTTCCACTCTGTAGGGCCCTGACTTGGAGATTAGGCAGTTAGAAGGCTGAGTGGATATCATTTTGTGGAATAAATTTCACCCATAAAGAGTATACTTAGTTTCTATATTTTTTTTTTGCCCCACAAGCTAAGATAAATTTCTGCTTTGGTCCATTAACAATACATGTATTTTTAATCAGAATTATTTTGTACTGTATTTTCTTTGGAAATAATAGTAATACAGTTTATGTGAAATACAAACAAATGAGGGAACCATTTTTACCTAAATGTATGAACAGCATTTTGCAATTTGTCATTGTGATATATTTATCTTTTGAACTTTAAGTGAGCTCAGCTGAAAAAAATGCTTCTCTTCATCACATGACTGGAAAATATATTACACCAGAGAAGTATATTGCTGTTTCAGTTTAGAAGTTAGTGACTAAATATAATTTTCCACTATACTTACTTTCACAAAGTATGGAGTAAATTATTTACATTACAGTAAATTCTTAGTACATATTCCAAAAGGTGGTAAAATTGGCATTCTTGCTCAAATTAATGGATATTTTGTGAATGTGCATTTAAGCTAAGACCCTTAATATCTTATGTTGCCTGCTGAAGCCTTAAAACCAGTGTAATAAGGCTAGAACAAAACAAATTTGTTGAAAAAAATGAACTCAGAAGGAAGGAAAAGAAACTAGTATGGAGCAGAAAGGCAGACTGGCCAACGGAGGGACGACAGTTTAAGCAGATGAAGATTTGGGTCTGCTGTCTGTTTTGACACCCATCCCCTTCTACAGGCACAGCGTATGCTACTCACTATGTACAGTCTTTCTAATCAAAACTTTGCACAAATCCAGAGGTGCCTATGTTTTCCAGCCAGGCATGGTGCATCACTGACTGCAGTGGCAGTGGGAGCAGAACAGTGCAGGAACTCCATGCCCAGGCTCCCCAGCTGCGCTGGCTTCCCCACACCCCTGTGCAATTCAGTCAGTCCCCGCTTCAGCAGGTTGAGCTGCCTCAGCAAACAGGGCTGCTGGGAGCAAGCTGTGGCCCCAGCAGCAGAGCCCTTCAGCCTGCGCCTCGCTGCCTCACTTTCCCTGGATGCCTTGGAAACTCGGAGAGCTGGCTGCAAACTGGATGAGTGTTCCCAGCAATGGCAGCTGCTCCCAGCCGCCATTTTGCCCAGGGGTCATTTGCCTGTCACATCCCAGACATTTAGCTCCCATGTGATGGGAGAGCAGCCAAGCAGCCATCAGGAAAGGCTGGGGCCAGGTGGGAGCTGTGGCTGCTGCCAGAACAATTCATCTGACACACAGCCTGCTCCTTACATGCTCCAGCACTGTACCCAGGGAAGAAGGCTATGAGAGCAGGCTGTGAGCCTGATGAATTGTCCCACCTGCCACGAAAGCCGGCGTTCCATAGGATGAGCATGTGTTTTCTACAGTGTACAGTCATCGTGCCTCAAACTGTTGTGTTTCTTTGATAATTACGTTGCTTTTTGACCATTTTCCCTGTGTGCATATATGGAGTGCAAAGGAGGGTCCAGGTCTTACAGCATCAGGGAGTTCAGGAAACAGAGACAACTCCTGTTCATTCCTAACTGACCTTGGGCAAACTGCATACACACAACTCCTTGGAGGTGTTTGGATGTCTATCTCACACTGAGCTGAGCAAGTTTGTGCCCTACCAGGAAAATGCAGATGTGAGTATTTCCTATCCTCCAGGGCCATTATGAAGACATTTCTGGTCTAAAAAAAAATAGGGTAATGGCAGACATTCAAAAATCATATATATATATGTGAGAGCAGTGCAAAGACTGAAGAAAAGCTGCATGGCAAAGAAACATTTTTAGATGTTTTTAGTTGTGGCTCAGAATTGGTAAAAAGAGGTTTAACAAATCTTCATACTTAAAAGTTCTGTCTGAAAACATTCCTAGCCTTTTTTTTTTTATTTTTAATAATGATATTAGTAAGAGTCCATTATAAAATCACAAGAAAATTAAAACTCTCTGGGGCATGATCTTAGCTGTGTAATTAACAGAGGTGGTTAAAAGTACAAAGTGAACCTGAAGCAGAATTTGTTCCATAACCACACCTCATCGTGTTTTTCTGCCTAAGTGTGTCATAAATGGAGATATTTATTACACATCTGCCATTTAAAGTATGTATTACATACAGTGTTATATTTTATTTAGATTTAAAAATTTAAAAACACATGATGACAATCTGTGTTACTACTTAAACATGCCTAAGGGGCCAGGGCTGCACATTCACTTTGTGCTTTGGGTTATATTACGGTTCATTCACTCTAGAGTTAGAATCATTTACAGAAGTATATTGTGTAATTAGTGTGTCTAATTTCAGTCCATGGAGTTTCATTGGTATGAGAGAACAATCAAGCCCTGTATATTCATTCACATTTATTAGACCAAACTTTGTGGTCTGTCCTTAGAGCATCATTCCCTCCTCTGCTTTCAACAGCAAATGGCACTAAAATCTCCAGAACTTCACAAAGCAAAAGCAGTTATTTACTGTCTTTTTTTTTCCTTTGATTCAGTATTGACTCAAATGGATGGGCAGAAATGGGAAGAGATGGTGCACCAGTTATATACTTCTTAATTCTCTGTTCTTTAGGCTTGCTTTCCTGAACAGATTACCCTCCTGGACAAGCTCCATGGCTGGCTTTGAAGAAATCTTTCACAGAAAAGCTTTCACAAAAAATCATCTTGACCAGGATCTGCATGGAATGAAGTCCCTCTCTAAGCATATGGGTTATTTCCAGAAGATCCTGAGCCATTCACTTGGCCAGGGAGGAAAAACAAATGTAGTTCCTTCTGTGCAAGAACTCTGATGAAGAAAAATGCCACTAGTCAGCTTTTCTTCGTAAGCTGTTTATCCCAAGTCGATCTCTATCACAACTTTCTAGTTATCACGTTCTACTAACTGTGTGTTAGGACAAATTTACATCTTACATATCTAAGATATATATCTGCATAATGAACACTTGATATTTGTATGTTGTGCCAAAGAAACTTAACCTTTAATACCAGCTCTGTCAGACTTGCCTGTAGTGTTTCATAGTATGGATCACCTGGGAGCCCAGACTGATTTCTAAAAAGCTGCAGTAGCAAATATGAATGCTCCAAAATGAGTCAAGACCATACCTTCAGACTAAATCCAGGGAACTATGAAGTCCAGTAGCACCTTCAGCATCTTCAGTGCTTACCTGAGAAGTCTTTCAAAGTTTAGTCTTTGCCTGACCAGTCAATGTGCAAGACCTAGCAAAAGAAAGAGAAGTGCAAGCAATTCGTGAAGCCCCTCTGTCTCTACACTTCTTCTCATCAAATATAAGCAGCAGAATCACCCATATTCCTCAGAAGAAAAAAAAAAGTAAAATGCTATCTGAGCTTAACAGGAAAAGATGAAGATGCCTCCACTGGCAGAAAAGCTGCAGTGGGATCTCAGCAGTCCTCTTCCTAAAATAGAGGAAGGTCTGTCACCCTCCCTTAGAGTATTCTCAGGCTGGTCAGGCAGTAAACGTATAGCATAGAATCACAGCATACATACTTCCTTGTCCATTTGATTGTCGGGGCCAACCACACACACATGTAAGGGACAGAGGATATTGAGGGAGAGGGAAAAAGGAGCAGGGAACAGAAGAGGAAAGGGAGTACATCTGTGGTCACAGATGCTGAGAAGGGCATATCAAGCATAATGCAGAAAATTGTGTCACTTATCCCACTTATGAGACTACTTGGGATTTAATGACAACATTTTTCACACACTTTTTTTTTGTGTTTTTGAAGTATGACTGCCTTAGTGCTAAAGGTCTAACTACCTAACTACTTTACTTAACTGATGGAAGGAAAAAACCACATATTAACATAGTAGAACCCTCTTAATATTATCCAAAACTAGCTTTTCCATGCAGCAGTTTAATACACAGCAGTCCAGTTGCAGTTCTAGGGTATACTTCTCTGTGACTATGTATAACTAATGCCTTAGAGATTCTCAGCTCACCTGTAGAATAAAATTCTACATTACCTGATAGGCTAAAATGGACACGAGAAATTTAACATAGACTGTATTGTTTTATCCTACCCATTAAAGGATGATATTCCATATTTATGGAAAAAACTTTTTAGTGTGAGAAGAGGGTGTTTGCAGGGTATATATACCTGAGTTTGGTCCACTTTCAGTACAGAATAGCCAAAAGCAAGCCACTCCAAACAAGTACCGATAAACTATATGCAACAATGTGTCCGTAGTGTCAACATGTACAGTCTGTAGAGATAACACATCTCAATGAAAATATGAACTCTGAGTTTAAGAAACAGAAAGTTACAGTTTTTCTTCTTTGTCCTCAAAACCAAATGTTTAAACTTCTGTGAGTCTAGTAACAAATGTTTTAATTAGAAGCATGTCACTGTTTCATACAGAATTTTTTTACAACAGAGTATCTTACATTTACTAAAAGTTAGAGTAGGTGCTACGTGCATATTAGAACTGGAGAAGTAGTGACTGTATTTTGATTTCTGACAATGTATTAGGTAACATTTGTGCAGTAAGACCTGAGAACGTATTAGGTAACATTTGTGCAGTAACATCAGTACAGATGCTTCCACTGAGTTGAGCAGGATACTTGGAGAGTCAATGTTAAGGAAATCTCAAAAATCCAGATGCCAGATGTTTGAATGTTGGTATATTGCAAGTGTGTATGTCCTTTAAAATAGAATATAGTTATCTGGAATTATACTGTTTGACAGATTGAACACTTTCCTAAATGCATGAACTTTGTGTAAAGTAAAAAAAAAATAAATTAAAAATTGATGGAATATTCATACAATAATTGGCATAACTAAATAATAGAATAACAGACCTACATGATATATAGTACTTTCCTATTTCCAAAAGTTTCTCTCACTCAAACCAAGACATCTTATTTTCCCTGAGAATTCAATACTTTATAGGCTCACTACTTTGGCCAGGAACCAGTTGACTATGTAATTCTGTTCTTTTCAGTGGAGTTACTCACATGCCTAAAATTAAGAAAGAGATTATGTGCTTTGCTGGACAGAATGCAGAGTACTCCAGTTCTTTCCAGAGTCTCATCCGCAGGCTGCATATATTGACACTTTGAATTTTGTTTTATTGTATAGGGCTGCATAGAAAAGGTAGAATCAAGAGGGAAACTCATAAGACTAGGAATAAATAATTGAAATTGGTCTCAATTTTGGTCCAAAAGTGACCATGAAACTGATTTTGCAAGATTCTACCACTGCTGCAGTCATCAGAGAAATCAACTGCAACCATTTTAGTTTTGAAGGTCTATTTATATTGCATTACATTAACATTTATGGCAAGCTGCAAGGCATTACTAATTTTGCAGGGACTTGAGAGTCTCAATACAGAGATGGTGTGGGGAAGACTGCAGAGTACTGGAATATTTGGGAAACACAACCTGCTTTTGATGTCATGGTTTGATAATTTATTTTGTTCTGTGGAAAGAACAAGCTTCTCAGAATTGTATGCTTTCTAAATAACTCCAGTACAGTTGGTAAAATGGATGGCACTCCACCAGCAATCATGTTAAGCCTGTCCTTCTAAAGAAACAATCCATTAATTTCAACCATACTTGAGAGAACAGTCAAAGTCTCAAAAATAATTAGGCTCCTACAAGTAAATACGGGGGATCTGAATGACTGCTCTGACAGAGGGAAAGTTGGGCAGAATTCAGGTGTAGTATGTTAGATTTGACAGTGGCCCTTTATCCAAGCAGTAGAGATGATTGACTGGTGATTCAGAACATGTACTGTTCCAAACTTGCTGCAAAACTCCTCTTTTTGACTGGTGGGAAAGTCAAATGTGGGATTGTTCATAGCAAAAAGGAGGAGAGAAACTAGAGGACAACCAACACCCACAGGGATTGTGTTCAGACTTCACTAGATATCCATAGAACAGCGTGCATGGTTGCTCCAGATTTAGCTGTCATTTAAGACTTTGGAGCGTAAGTGGATAGATATAGAATCCAGCAGTAAACAGAACAGGAGAGTGTGGAAAACAGTATGAATGAAGCAAAATGGGATTCAAGTGATCAGTGTTTATGGGTAGGAACTCCAGTTATAGAAAGTACATTTATTGGATACAAGAAATACAATTTACTTCTTGTATAAAAAGGAGATATGGGGAATTATTAAAATGGAATATTAGAGAAGCCAAACATATTTATGCGCTAATTTCCTCTAAGAAATTTTACAGTGTTTGAAAACTAAGATTTGTCTTTTAGAAACAGCAATCAAGTGTTCCAGTGGATTTCCAGAGAACAACACTCTGGGACATAATGGACAAGTAAAACATAGTAAATGGGTAGACAAACACAGGTGCAGAGTTACTGGCAGCTCCACCCTGAAAGTCTAGTAGGTTCTTTCATGACAGGTCTCACTGTGGGGTTATTATTAACACATAACTCCTCTTTCCAATCAGTTTTGCATTTTTATTCATTTCTGGAATTCTGCTCATGCTCATGAGATGCTCTTTTGAAAGAAGATGCCTCAAATACAAGCAGGGGAATGGTAGCCCAAAGACATGTTCTTTTGAATGTTCGACTTCTCCAGCGTCATGTTTTGCAGAGAGAGGCATCTGGAAGAAGAACTGAGTCTCCTTCCTTCATTTATAATGCCCATCGTTTTAGCAAAACAGTGGAACAAATTCCTTAAATAAAACAATACTGCATCTCTCCTGACAATTTAGAAGACATTAATATCTTGGGCCAACACTTAAAGTTTTTACTTGGTTCTTATTCTTTCATTCCTTGGGCAGAACTGCATTTGTTTCAACAGCTTTGCCTTCATCTCTTAGAAAATACCAAGTATCTTAGAGATGATCCTAAGTGCAACTAAGATCCTTCAGGCCCACAGCATTCCAAGGTCTAAAGGAGAGATCATCATAAGTCTTTAAGCAGAAAATGGAAACATCATTATTTAAGCCTGGAAACACTGGTTAAGGGCAACACTTCTCTGATTTGATATTCTAGAAAAATGTAAACAAAAGATGTAATTTGTGAGGTTGAAAATTGATCAAGTTTTCAGAGTGCAAAATAGTCCTACAGGAATCTGGTGGAAGTATCTGATATTACTGTAGGGAAGAAATTTGATCTTATTTTAAACCTAATTAAAGCCTTCTGCATCTCCACAAAAAAAACTCCAAAACCCTGGAGATCACTGATGGTTTACCCTCTGGGGAGAACACAGAAATATGAATTTTAATAGTGTCTTTTGGTAATGTGGTGGATAAAGACAAATTGATTACAGCAGTCTGGAAAAAGCAGGTGATGCATTACCAGGGCCACAGGGTTCATGTTTTCCCAGACATGGTGAAGGCCACCCAGATCGTAAAAGAAAGCTGATATCTTTAAAAACTTGAGTTCTGGGATTTGGGTCTTGATATGGCTTTCTTGTTTCCGGATACACTGTATTATATCAAAAGAAAAAAAGATGTATGGTCCAAATTCTGTTCTCATGTACACAAAACTAAACCTAGGCTAAAACTTCTGACACCAATTGATTTGCTTCAGATTTATACCCAATGGAAGAGCAGTACTGTCCTTCTGATTGCAATGATGTCTGTCATTATTTAGTATCTGATGAGCAATATCAAACCAGCAGAGTGTATAAGTCTAAGAAATCCAAACTCCAAGAAAAGTGTCTCTACATATTTGCATGAAATACCTAATAGAGCAGTCCTGTAGAATTCCCTTATGAAGATACTTGAGCCTGATCTCAAAGGACATGGTCATTCAAATTTTGTTTCCAAGAGAACACTAGACAAGCACCCTGATGGGACATAAAGTGAGCGTGCTCCTTACCACAGGCTCCTTACAGTGTAGTTCTTTCTAGACCATTTGGATTTATACTAGCACAGTTAGGTCCAGATGTATGAATAGAAAAGACAATTCACTAACACGCATGAATATTATAGCAGATTGTAAGCCGGATGGCAATCCTATTGTTCAATTATCTAGATTTGAATTTTTTTTACAACTAATTTTGCTGATTAATATTTGGTACACGTCAATATACACATACCAGATCAAGTTTGCACATATGGATCAGGTTGACATGTGATCTGCTTTCAGGTCTAGCCATTTTTCAGTACCATAGGTAGCCTACAGCCTGCCAAAGAGCCATGAACTCGCTGTGCTGAGGAGCCTCACTCATTCCAGTGTTCCATGATACTAGCCTACGTTTGGAAAAGAACATGGACCAAATCCAAGTAGAGACTAACTGTCTATACAGACATGCGGCCCTGGAAAGCTCTGCTCAGCTGCATCTAACTGAAAAAAAAAGTCACCTTTTTCTGTGCCATGGAAAATCCTGAAACTTCTGATTTTCCACATGTGCAGGGTTGTTCTTTATCAGGGCTACAAATGAAGTAAATCTTTTAAAACAAGCACAAAGAAAGAAATCCTGAGTGGTCATCCTGTCTATCAGGACCATTCATATTTCTAACATTAAGTAGTCCTCAGCTAAACTACAGCAACTACACTGAAAACAGCAAGTGGAACTTTCTTAAACCACTAGAATGAAGACATGCTTGGCCTCAGACTCCTATTTACACTTTACAATGGCACAACCCTAACAGAAGAAATAGAGAAAGCCCATTTTCTCCCTCATTCCAGTAGCCTTTAATCTGGCAGCTGGATCACCCTGCTGGAAGGCAATTCTCTTGGGTGTGAATCCCCACCAGCAGAGCTGGGGATTGTCCCAGGTCTCTTGTGTCAGAGGTGTGTGCTCAAACTGTTATATCAAAAAAAAAAAAAAGGCAAGGCTGCCAGAAATGGAGACTCATTTCAGAGGAAAAATGAGCTGTGTTGAATTCCTGAAAGAAAGGATACTGATAACCTCATTCAAGAAGTGGCAGGCTGCAGACGCAGAGTGAATAGAAACAGTTCCTGCAGCCTTTATGAGGTCCACTGGGAACAAGGTGTACAGATTTACCTATGTTCTTAAAATTTCTCAACTGGAGAAATTCCAGGCTTTTAGAGCACCTCAGCTTGTCAGCTCTTTTGGAAGCCAGCTTCCCCTGCTGCAGAAGGTGTCTATGCATTGAGGACAGAGCCCTGAGAAGCAGCTCTCAGGACACTAGTGTTGCAAGAATTAACTTTTAGGCACCTAAGTCCTCACTGGATCTGACCTTATACATCTGGGAACCATTTTGAACACCAAGCCACTACTCTAAATTCTTTAGGTCTTGCTGGGCAGGGTGGTGCCTGCATACCTGAAAGGATTTACGTCATTTAGCTTGCATTTACAAGGATGTGCTGGCTTAGCTGCACTTGTCTGCAAGTTGACGGTATCCCAGGAGTCTAGTCATTGTCCTTTGTCCACCCAAGGAACTTGAGATACAAATGGGCAGATTTTTAATTTTGTTTGGTTTGCTTTTTTCCATGCAAGGTCTGAAATTACACAGGTCTGTAATGGGGATTTTTCTTCTGACATGCCAATGACAAGCCTTTATAGAAATCCTATTTTTTGGTCCAAATAGGAGCTAAAAATGCTTAGCTGCTATACTGCAAATTAGTAGCAATCTTTTGATCCAAAGATCCTACTGTATGTTTTAAAGTAATGCTCTATTATGCAATGCTCAGTCTACATCAACCTTTCTCCTCAATAAAATATAATATAGCCACCCACCTCTAGAACAGCAGAATGCTTTTATCTTGTAATAAGCATCAATGCATGGTAAACAAGATGACAGTGTTTTCCTATGCAACAGAGTGAGCTTTTAACTTGAGAAACCAAATCTGGAGAGGAGACTGCTAGGCACACAAAAATTGTGTAAGAACAGATGTCATTTCTGATAGATTTACAAGACTGGGACTCACTGGCTTCAGAGAGTGACTCAAAACACAATCAAGACTAATTAAAATAATATTGTGCAATACTGTTTGTCATAGATGGTATGATTTTACAGCTTATTTGCAATCTGGCAGAGTTTATACAATTAAAACAATGATCAGTTAATATAGCATGACAACAAAAAACAACTCAATAAAAATGCCCCCATGACTTAGAGATGCAAGGATATGCGTTTCCCACAGAGTTGTGACAAAGAGTCTGTGAATTATGTGGGGGTTGTGCTTTTTTTTTTATTTTGCTTTTGAGATGAAACATTGACTAGTTTCTCCTACACCCATTCCAGCCCTGGATAGCTGAACTTGTTACAGAGCTAACCATAATATGCTAGCATCTTGGCTGCCAGTGTGTATTGATATTGTCGGAAAAACTGACAAGAACTGCCATACCATGGTTTTGAAAATAGCAGAATATAACTAAGGAGCATGCATATTGATGTGGAGTACAATCCCATCTCCACGGTCAGCAGTTGATGAAGGATCACAAACCCAAACAGAAGGAAGCTAGAGGTCATTTTACTGACATAGAATGCTTCTTGTACTCAACTCTTTATATCAGCCACTAATAACTTGCATTGGAATAAGTTCAGCTTCACAAGCTGAGAGTTTATCTCTCTACAGCTCTCATTCTTTGCTCACTGTTTTAAACTGAATATATATGGTTATAACAATCTAGTTGCTTTGTTTGTGCTTGCTAAGTTCATAGTCTGAAACTTGCAGAAATCAGTTCCTTTAGCTAGCTGTTTACCACTGTAAGTCATATTGCAAAATCCCTTCACTGTTGAGTGACCTTCAGTTACACTGAGAGAGCAAGCAGAAGCAACCTATTTGTCTTCCCTGCATTGTTCACTATTGCATGCAGCCTGTAAAAAGACACACAACAAACAGTTCCTATCTTGTCATTTTCCTTAGCTGGATCTCCCATCTGACAGACACTCCAACATATTACCTACCCATCTATGTCCTGCTGTCTTTCCCTTACAGCCCAGAGTTCAGATTTGATTGTCGTATCACTTGCTTTGACTAGCTACAATAAGGGAAAAAAAACCCAAGCCACACAGCTTTAACTACACATTGCTCTTTCAAAAGATGTGACCAGCTTTCAAAAGCTATCCAACACTGCGAGAAACTCACTGATGTAACAGTACTGCTGCCAGAAAACTAAAAGGAGCAAAATTAACCAACTGAAAATATTCATGAACTTCAAGAGAGAGAATGAGAGACCCATCTTCAAAGACAGCAGCAGAAATAATACAAATCTGTAGTATGGTTTTCATGTGATAAACTAGCTGTTCCAAAAGCCAGTATTCTTTCATAGACTGCCAAGGAAACATCCAGTCAAAGCCTGTATCTTTGGACCAGTTTTCCAATTGCTTGGGCAGTTTCTGACTTGTACAGGTAGCAGTAAAGAGCAGTGGATTCATATTTCACAGAGCTCAGGTTAAATCCAAACATTGATGAGGGTCTCCTGAGAATACTTTGTGGGGTTTGCACATACCTTTTTTTCCTTTGACAATGCTGGCAATAATTTGCAAGGAGTTTTTTGCTCCCTGCGGAAATTTTTGACTGGTTTATGTTTACAGAATCAAAATCAGAATCAGTGAGGAGAGACAGGGAAAGCATTAAAAGTTATGTAGAGCAAAGAGCAAACAGGGAAGTACCAACCTTTGCTGGTACCAAACAAAACCTTACCCATTAGCCTTTGTTTACTCTTCCCATGTAGTATGTGCTCTGTCTTCTCTCATTTTTTGCAATCTAACTGAGAGGATCTAACTCTATAAAATAGGGAATCCATTTTAGCAGGTTGACTGAGTTAGTTGGCTGGTTGTCCCATTGGAGCAATTTGCTAACAGCAGGAGTGTATCCAGCAAAATGTAGTTCTTCACACAGACCTCCCAAGTTGTCCCATCTCTCCATCAGAAAAACTTCTGTGAGGCCTGGGGAAGGGAGAGTCCTTCTGTGAAAATAAAAATGCCATGTCTAGGTGGAACCCTGGAAAAATTCCACAGAAGAATATCTCATTATGAACTCTTTCTTTACACACTGTACGGCTAATCTGAAATATTAAAAGAGAAAGACAGAGTATTAGCAGAGAAAGCAGAGAGGCTCAAGTAAGTGGAATCTGGCTTCATTTGCTTTCTCTTTTCGGACTGTCTAGGAGATCTTGGGTGAGAGACACAGCGGCCTCATTTTCTCCTAAGAAAATAAAAATTAATTAATGCTACTGATGTACCTCCCAGAACCATGGAGAGATTATTTACTAGTGTTCATGAAAGCCTTGTTAGGAGGAGTAATGTATTTTTTAAACAAATAAAGTAAGTGTGGCACACATTCCAAATGGCTAGTGCAATACACAGGACAAGGATTAACCTGTAAGCGTAATCCTTAACCTTATTCGGTATGATGGGGAGCATTCCACTCTGAGATGCTATCTTCTTGTCTGCATCTTTTCTTAAAAATAGTTACACTATAAAATCTATCTCAGATGAGCTGACTGAGCTATTCATTGGCAGAAACTGAATGCGTTTGACTGGCAATTGTTTTGAAGGTTTCTAAACCTTGGTACTTCCCCCAGAGAGCTGTGTTCACTCTAGTCAATCCTTAAAGCTATCAAGAGGAGAGCTACACAAAGACATATTTGATGCTGTGAATATGGTTATATGGGGTTGTGCATCTGACTCAACTTTCAGGAAAATAAAATGGTTTATATAGGCGTGGGGGAGAGAATGACTTAAAAGTGCAAGTTATGCACCTGGACTATCAAGCTGTTTGTCTCTGTGTTTCTTAATACCTGGTTTCTGTCTCCAAAAATGCACACAGGAGTATTTTCAGACTAAGGATATGTTACAGTCTTGCATCAGTTATACAAGTGGGACTGAAAAATACCAGGTTCTCACTATTTCTTTGCTCTAATGCCTGTTTCATTGGAGATATGAGTTCTGGGAGCACTGTATGACTTAATGTTTTTTTTTCCAGTAGTAATGATAAAGAAGTAACATGAAAGACTAGCCCAAACAAAATCTTTGAACTAGAAGATGAACCAGATAACAGATATACATTTTCCAATTCATTACTATTTGTGTTTGCAAATTTTTGGCAAAGTGTTCCCTTGAGTTCCCACATGCCCTATACAGCTGGAAATCTTAAAGACACAACCCAATATACGGGCAATGTTTCATGAACAAAGAAAATGGGAAAACAGCATCTATGGATCAACATTCCTGAGTGCAAGGACCTTTTAAATTAATTTTGGTTTATATTTAAGTAAAAAATTTGCATACAGACTTGCCAGTATGTATGTTAGTCAAAATGTATTGTGCTCCCCTAGAAGGAGCCAGGGAGGGAGAATATGAACTGCAGTGTTCCCTGGGCTTCTGCAATATCGCAGCTGCTCTCAATTAAAGTGAGAGGTGGTTTCTAGGGACTGTATTTATGGTATTTATCTTCTAACCATTTTTTTATTATTTTGCGATGATTTCATGAATTGCAATTGCAGCTTAATAAAGGAGTGTTACAGCAGTGACCATATTGTCTGCATATTTCTTCTGTTGAGAATCCTATTATACATTATGTTACTGTCAGAGATTTAAGGAACAGTTGTCTATAAAGTACCAGGACATGAATAAGGCTTAAATAATTAAATCCACTACATCCACAGGAAACACTCTCTATTGAGGAATGAGAGGAGAGAAAATGTATGTGCTTTCAGGAGCCTAGAGAAAGATACCTGGGAAACCACTGTCATTAGGTTATGCGCAGTGGAAAAACCCCCCCACAAATTAGCCTTGAACTTAAAACCCTAATTTTAAGTGCATAAAATGGGGTTTCATCCTGCTGCATTATTTTTTTCCATCCCCCTTCCTGTGAAGTCAGTGGGGCACTTGCATCCTACTTAGTGACCAGCTTGAGCATTAACATGCAATGGCTAAAAAGGAACATTCTGTTTATGCAGGATAACATCCACTAACACACTAATCAATTCTGATTCAATCTCAAATAGTTTCTAGAAACAGGTCTATTCATATTTGTCTATTTTCTATTTGTCATATGAAGTCATTGGTTGTGGCATATGGTGAGCTGTCAGAAGACCTGTGTTAAAGCATGTTTCTGCTTTGAGTTTCTTCCCTGAGTCTGGATCATTTTTTTAACATTTACCAGCTTTGTGTGAAAGGAATGGTCACAGCCAAAATTCATTCCTTTCATTCAGTCCCTTTCACTTATCAGCACTGTCAAATTGTTACCCTTCCTGTCGGGGTGTATGGTACAACGAGGTAGCTGTATTACCTGCTGACTAAGGTGAAAATACCCACCTTATGCTTATGATATAGGGTAAAAAGGAGGCCCCAAACCAAGTATTAAGAATTCTATTATCCACACAGCATCAGCCCACACTGCCAGATGTTATCCTCTCAGGTATTATCCTGCAGCTCAAAGAATTCAAAGAGTGGGGATCTACTGCCTATCTGGGCTATAGTATGCTCAGCCTCATGCACAGAAACTAGACTATATGAATAGAAATTAGGCAATATGAGTGCTTGCAGACTTCAGAGGGCATAGGTACTTCTGATGAAGTGACCTTTACAGGCAGACATGAGGGGTCAGAATGAACATAGTTGGTGGGTCAGAGTTTGACAGCTAGCTCATCCTGTTCTTTGGACACCACCACATATGTGTCCCAAGAATCTAATCAGGCTAATTCGCTGCCAGGAATATAATGTTGATTAGAGAATGTGAAACATAAAAATCAGGCCTCCAAAGCTTGTAATAGGTGTAATAACACAGAAAAAAAATACTTGCTGTTGTGATCTATTTTTAAGGAATAGCCCTGCCAGCAAACCACAGAAACATCAACAAGTCCGTCATTTAACTAATATGAGCTTTGTAATATTGTACTAGTTTAGTTCAGCGAGTTTTAAAAAAAAGGGTTAGTGCAGAAATGTTTCCCCAATAGAAACATAAATTACCCAGAACATTTGGTCAGAAGATAGTATAGTAGGCCATTCACATTTTTGAATGGTTGAAAACACTCTTCTCACATAGCAGCCACTACAGAAAAAAAGGTAGTGATCACAGGTTACCAGTCAATGTGGAAGAGAGTACTCTTTCCAACCCTAGCAGTCCAAGGTGATTATCACTAGCTTAATATGAAGATTAATAGCTTAATATGAAGATTACTTTTTAGACTTTCATGCTGCATTATTTTGTATTAATATTGAAATAATAACTTCTAATTACAGCACAGCAAATTACAGTTACTCCTGTGCTGTAACTAAAATATTTTGAAAGATGAAATAGTTGAGAATTTCTATATTCCCAAAAAAGGGCCGAGCAGCAGGAAAGGCAGGCAGCAGTTTGTAGTTTTGGATGACCCTGTCTGTTTTTATTGTAAGTACTTGACACTTTTGCAGCCAACTCTTGTTAGGATTAACAGACTACAGTAGACTACTACAAACTGATGTTGCAGAAGAAAAGTGTCAGAATCTCTGAAGCAGTTGAAGTAGTGGAAAAAAAAAAGAGAAAAAAAACCAGAGATAAATTCGTGTCAACAGATGTGTTTTACCACTAATGATCATGAAACCATGACACAGTTTTAATTACCCAGGCTTTCCTTTATTATAATGGCCCCATAAAATGCTGACTAAATAAAAAATAACATCAATATACCTAAGATGGAAAGCAGATGGCTGGGATTTTTGAACCAGAAGCCATTGCTAGAAAAGAACAAATGCTTTTGAGAGTCAGTCACCTATTTGTCTAGATATACTCTTTTAAAATGTTTTACTACATTGTTAGAAGGTTTGAAAAAGTCAAATGCCTGAGGATTGTGCTAATAGATACAGAAACATGAAAGACTGACTTCCCTTTCAAAATGGTGGTCCAGATGCTGTTCTATACCAGAAGGCATGGAGGAAGGCAAAACAAACTCAGACACTGCCTTCCATACTTTCTAATATACAGAAGAAAATTATGTACTAGTGAGTCTTGATAGCATTACCTGTAGAACATAAACTTTACAATTGCTACCACCTCCATCTCAGAGAGCTCTCCACACTGTCTAGCTCTCTAGCATGATTTTCTGACTCTTGCAAGATGTCTCCATGATTCCCAACTCCCTTGTTCCACAGAACAATACCTGAAGCACAATAAAGTCAGTTATCGTTGTGAGAAAGTAAAAGGCTGGCAAGAAATTCCAGTATGGTAGGACTGAAAACTCAATCCTAGATACCTGGATGCAGCCCAAGATTGAATTCCATGGTGTTCTGAGCAAACAACATGTTCTACAGAACTCTAAGGAGAAGATGAGCATAGTAGTTTACTTCTCTGAATGCTATTATTAATGTCTACTTGCTGGGTCAGGCAGGCACTACTGAACACATGACTCACACAAACAATTTTGCAAAAAATACCAACTGTAAACAACTGTGAGAAAATCAGGGACAGGATATGAGCAGATAAAGCCTTAATCCCTTGGCACCTCCTTTGAAAGTGAGTTTGGTGTGCTACAGATGCCAAACTCCTGGAACTTTTTTAAAAAGAGACCAATAATTTTCTCCAAGACAGAAAAAAATGATGTGTAGTAACTGTCGAAAACTCTCTCTGAAGTCTCTATGTAAACTTACTATGTATTTTGAGCTCCACTGGCTTTGAAGAAAAGGAATAAGCCCAGCTAAGACCAGTAGCCCGTGGACTCTCCTGGGGATGCCAAGGAGACAAATATTATCTCTACTTCATGATTGCACCTGAGTGGAAGGAGAAATTCAAATAAGCGGACATTAAATCCATGGTGTCCAGTGAAGAAGGGCGTGATTTGGTTAAGGCTTCTGTTCTATAGATCTTGAGCTTAAATATTTTCTACTTGTTCCCAGTGACAGCCCATTCCTCCATGAGTTGGACTTCTCGAGATTCTCTGCATACATTTTTCTAAAACACTGCTAAGTCTTTAGAACATGGGAACTAACATTTTCCTTCTGATGCTGTAGTTTTCTGCATCAGCCACAAGGATGAACATTAAAGAATTACTCTACAACATCATGACTCACCTAACCAGCTGTAGACACCTACAGTGTGGAAGACTACCTAATTTAATTGTTGAGATTGCTTTATTAGTCAACAGAAAGAAAGAAAGTATAAGTATTCTGCTTCTAAAGCAAACAGCACAAATAATGATGATGAAATGTGCTCTAAAAGTATTTCTTTCTCTCCTAAAAAGCAGCCTGGGGTAACTCTCTCAGCTGTAGACACTACAGACATATCAAAATAGGTGAGATGAATCCCAAACACAATAAACAGAGAGCAACAGTGAAGGGTTTAAATTATGAGTTTTCCTGTCACAATAGCACTCATGTAAGCTTGGTTTTTGATACAATTTCTAAAATTGAGTAAGGCTAGTAGCATTTTTCACTCTTAGATGGAAATTTAAAGCACTGTCACCAGATCTTTTTACAAGGGCATGTAGTGACAGGGGAATAGCTTTAAACTGAAAGTGAGTAGGTTTAGATTAGATATTAGGAAGAAATTCATTACTGTGGATGGTGGTGAGGCATAGGAACAGGCTGCCCAGAGGAAACACTGCAAAGCTCTATGAAAACTGCATAGAGCAGTGCTATAGGATACTTTCGAGCAATTCCATTAAAACATAGGATTTTCTCCCACCCCACAGAGGTTTAACTGCCTGTCAGACTGCATATGATTCTACACCAGACTTCCAAGTAAGTACAAATCTATCTCAGCACATTTCAAGAACATTTGTTTGGCCATTTGAAAAGTTGGAAGCCAGTTGTAGTGTGGGAGCTGTTTTGTAGCTGAAAGCTAGCTGGTTTGTGTTTTATAAAACCAGTCCATAATGGTGGTTAGCCTCTTCTAAAACCATTTTTGTAATAATAATTGAGAAGTTTAATATTTGCAACTTGACTACTAATCACATGTAA
The DNA here is from genome assembly GCA_013396775.1 of Cephalopterus ornatus. Classification (NCBI taxonomy): domain Eukaryota; kingdom Metazoa; phylum Chordata; class Aves; order Passeriformes; family Cotingidae; genus Cephalopterus; species Cephalopterus ornatus. Next base: position 47,651 of record VZRE01014425.1, on the reverse strand, counting down.
TATTTTCATATCTAAAAAATGTTGTGGGTGAATTTGGTGCATATAAAGACAAAGGACAAACTACACTGGCATGAGTCAAGAACTGCAAGCAGATACTGTTCAAACTTTCACACACAGCTATCAGTGCATCCAAGTTTTCATCTGCAAAACTTCAGTGTGAGGCCTGGGCAAAGTCCTTGAAAATGGCAACAACTCTGCATGGTTCTGATCCCAACTCTTTCTCCTCCGTGAGTATTCCCACCAATCAGTCCATCTGGGTTGTTCACAGTCATAAGAGTCAAAAGAATAAAGTTATTTCTTCCTCTAAGACATAATCCAAAAATGTCAGCTACTAGAGCTGTGAAAAGCATGGGTACTCTGAACTAAGGAATGTCAACTTACTTAATTTTTATTACAATTCTAAAAGATTTTTGCCAACCTTTCCTCGTCTCGGTTGTTTCACCCTGTCAGCTGTGGTAAACACCTACTCATCTGTCTAGGTAGCTATACCCACATCACAATGATGTAGCTACCAGTAGGTGAACAATCACTAGGACTCAGAATAAATTTTAATGCAATTAAAACTTATACTTAGGAAGGCAAAGTTAACAGCTGGCATTAACTGTTATCAGTGTGCCCTATTCTTCCTAGTATTTTGGATTATCTTTCTCACATGTCACAATATGCACTCAGCTAGACCACAGATTGTACTATTGTGCTGTTAAGATTTTTGAGACCAGATAGGAGCTCAGATCCTCCAAGGAAAATATATGGCTTGCAATGGAGTATTCTGATACTGTAAATAACAGTTTTCAGGGAAAATTCTATTCAGTAAAGATTTTAACATCATTGCTCTAGTTGTAAACACACATCAAAATATTGGAGTTGCTTTAATTAATTTTTCCTTCTCCAATCCATTTTGGACTGCAAAAAATTTTATTCCATTTTGTGAATTTGAATGGGTATGTTAAAGACTATTCATTCAACACTATTCCATTTCCTCTGAGACATGCAATAAACCTGGGTGGTGTACTAGTTGTTAGGTTGTACTCTTCTTCTTAGTCCTCATCTGCATGTCCACAGGTGAAGTAGACATCCAAAAAAGCATCCAGCTCAGACAGACAGATACTATCAGCCTGACTCTAGTTCAGATCCTTTGATGTATTTTCATCTAAATCAGTTTTCTCAAGAAAGTCAGACCTCATCTTACACCATTTTTATGAACCTTTAGTTAAAAATATATCTAGGTTCTTTCTGGGTTGACAGCCCAGGAGACCTTGCTCAAACCGTACAAACTCAGTTTCTGCCCCTATAAAATCAGAATCGTGCCTATCTTTCAGATATAGGGAGGGCTGAGATTTCCAGTAAGACAGTGTCTTACTGCAAATTTGACATACTGTGCACAGATAGCTTGGCACAGATGTCATAAGACATTCATTTTCTTAAGATTTCACTAAAGCCTGACAGAATGACTTCATTACTTGAAAGTGCTATCACCTGATTATTTAAACTATCTGCAAAAAATAGAATCTATTCAAGTCTTTCTTAGCGCTCTTATTGGTCAGTGGCAAGTTCAGAAAGCCTCTCTTGACACTGTAACATGCCACCTGAGTGCTTCCAGTGCTTTGCAAATTGCCCTGTAAAAGAAGGCAATTTTAGTAGGTGTGATTTTGCTAAACTTTCAGCATGTGCATGTTCTAGGGTAGTTTGTCAGGCCAATAAAATCTCACTGAACTAAAACTGAACACAGACTGACCTGCAAGAAGTTGGCACACTAGCTATCTGGTGCTGTCTGTGGCTTAATAGCTAGAAAATGGATCCAGTACACAAGGAGGCACCTTTCCAGTTTCTCAAAGTTGACAACGTGAAGCAAAAAGCAATGCAACATAGCCTCAGCTCCCAAAACCACTCCTGCAAATTAAAACCAATCAAAAAATTGTCCTATGGATGTGAACTACCTCTTATCACCCCTTTAGGAGTCTTTCTGCCATTCTGCACTTGTTAACACACAACAGTTCTGGAAGCTCTAGAACTCAAACTCAAACAGCAAGATCTCTTGTATTTGACAGGAAAAAAAATCTTTTCTTTCTCAATTGATTTGAGTCACTTGTTCTGAGCAAAGAAGTATAGGAGAGGATCCTTTCACAAGACAAATCTTTCTCTCCTTGCTCAAAAGGAAATGTCTGCTGAGCAATTTCACTGCACAGATGTTCCTTCACATGTGCTATTACTCTGTTCCTAGAACTTCCAGCAAACACTGTTTAACTGAAGCAGTAATGCAGGGAAAGGCAGAATGGCAGTCATTCCTACAAACAGCTCTTATATCCAAGAGGAGCATCCTACCTAGTAAATCTTCACAATCCTTAGACAAGGTTAGAAAGCAAGGGAATTCAAAATTCACATCTCCACCCGTAAATCCATCTCTCCAAAACAAATAGTCCCCTGAAAACATGGAGGAGAATTTCAATATCTTTTCTCCCCAACTTTCTGAGTGATCTTTCCATGTGAGGAGGCTGTATGCTTCCTGATTCACCCAGCTTTGGTACTCAGTGCTCAAAATACAAGTGGAAGATATATGTAACAGCACAAGTAGCAGGACAGGGACCTACTGGCTACAGCTGAGCCAGCTCAGGAATATACATTAGTCCTTCCACAGTCAATTCAAACTTTTTAGTTCTAATTCTAGTTGTTTTGGACAATAGCACGTACTAAAGCTTTCTGTTAAAATTGACAAATTTAGACCAAACTACGCTACTTTTGGAAACTTACTATCATAAAAGTTGAAGATGTGAGTATGACGAACAATGCTTTCAAGAGGAAGGTAAGATATTGTTAGGCAGTAATTAAAATTCAAAGGTTGCTTCAGGCCTTCGATCACTTAAAACACTGAACTCTCCCACACTTTTTGAAGATAAACTGTTCAGCTCAAACACTGTCTTCTTTTTTTCAACTGACATTCCACTGTGTCCCAGTGTTCAGAGACTTCTGACTCTATTTGTTGTGATCAAAATTACAGTTGTTTATATATGAGGGCACTCCGTGGTCCGAAAGAAGGATTTGGATTCCAAGTACAAAGCCAAGTTTCCCTCTCTCTGCTTATACAAAGCGATACAGAATCAAATGTGAGACCTTCCTAGTCCAAGAAGTTGTGTCAACTTCTTCAGTCACACCTCAGACTTAGCTGCTAGAAATCCTTTCTACGTAGCTGTGGGATAGTCTGCTCTCATGAAATTGCATTCTAACCCCTAAAAAGTTGTCTTAAACTCTAAGTGATAAGAAACGATGAAGTATCAGGTTTTATTCCCTACTCAAATTATTCACCTTTTAAGCCAGGGCATATTTTGGTTATCATATTTATCTCACTTGGAGTATTTTGCACAATACCTCCTTGTATAACAAAACAGTTTCTTGGGCTGATTCTCAGTTTGCCATCTTTCACTGAAAACACCCCTTGCAAAAGAGGTTCCCAGTCAAATAGAAGATTATATTTAGGATTGTTTGGGGTTTTTTTATTATAACCTCTCTTATTTGCCTTCTGAGTGAGTACATTCCAATCCTTCCAGTCTCACTTCAGTCTTCCCATTGTCACATATCCATAACAGCCATTCCATTTCCTTTTGGGAATTGCATGACTAGAACCACATGCAATATTTTCGTCAAAGAAAAAAAAAGTTGTTGATTTTTCTAATGGTATAAAACATTTTCTGTATTGTTCTCCAGACTATTCTTTACTCAACCTACAAAGCCCCCTTCTTGACGACTTTACAGCCTAATTCAAAACAAGTCCTTTCCCTGTCAAACACATATGGAAGTTAGGAAGGAAAAATGTGATGTTCATGCAAAGTCATTAAGATGACAAATTCTAATGCTATGTTATTTCTGTAATTTTCTTCAACAAAAATGCTTTATTTTTTCTGGAAATTCTTAGGGAATTATTCTCCATCACCTTTGTATCATAACAGGGCAGCTGGGCATTCCGTGATGTAGGAAATCCCTGCACAAAATAACGCAGTGTAGGAGGCCTTCATAGGTGGCCAAGGCAGAAAGGAGCAAGTGGCATAGGATAGGCCCTTGGGAACTGTTCTAACTAGTGTAATTTAGAGCATTCCTGCTCTCAGTTATGCCAGGGGCCACTTTGGCATCAAGTCAACCTAGAATCCAGGGAGATGAAAAATGGCTTAGAGCCACTTTCCCCCTCTGTATACCCTGGGCCTGCACCATGTGTGGTTTGGCTGGCTCCGAGGATCTAGCCCCTACATTTTTAAATAGAGCATTTAAAGTTGAAGTTGAAAAGTGAAAGAAAATGGAATATGAAGAGTAAAAGGAGTAAAAAAGTGCTAAAGGGAGAGATTTAAAAAAAAAAAAAAACCGAGAGAAACAGAATGGGTGGTATTGCTAAGTGTGAAGCAGTGCTCATGTTTAGCAAACTGAAGGAGGACTAGGGAGGTCTGGCTTCACTTCCCAGCTATGCCAAAGACTTTTTAATGCCAACACTAGTCTATTAAGGTCACTTTCAAGGTGACCATTGAGCTTCTTTAACCATCTCTAGTACATATGTTTGTTTATTCCCTGAGAACTAAACAGCTTTGCCTGCAAGCAGTCAGAACCTGACGTCAGAAGTGCCTTTTAGTCCTCATTACCTACAACAGGGACATATCTAGAAAGAAAGACACTACTGTCTTGAGAAGATCCACAAGACACATGCATGGAGTAACTTTGGTGCAAGGCTGCATGAATGAAACTCAGGAATGATGCTCTGCAATGTAGGTTCTTCTCTATCATATGACACAAGAGATCATGCTGCATCACACCACTGTAATGGAGAGCTCAGATTCCACAGTATGTCTGCACTCAGTCTAGACAGGAGAGGGAGGTAGGAAGGGATTTTACAGCTGGGGGACCTTGAAGTTTCATTTCAACATGTGCACATTCATCAATATTTACTTGGAGTTTCTCTTCACCTTGGTTCCTCATCTGCAAAATGGGAATACTAATTTCTCTTTAGCAATAGTATGTAAGGATGCATTGGGATAGAATATGTCCAAACTCAACAGCAACATGAAAAAGCATGGGGAAAACATACACTGATGGAACTTCAGCCTCACATTTAAGTGTATCTTGACAAATAGACAAATCACAGATGTTAATAGAATTATAATTCAGAATGTATCTAAACATTAAAGTTACAGTAAAACTTTAAAATTCTTAGCGGAAAAAGGTGGATGATCTTATTGGAATCTTAAAATATCCATTATACACAAGTTGTGCCGCACTGTGCAAAGTGCTAGAGCAGGAATGCTAGGCATATGAATGGAAGTAGGAGGGGTACAAAGACTAATTCCCAGAACCTTCAGCATACCATGTCCTGCAGCCTTTGCCATAGGAGACTTCCAGGGTTAGATCCTACTCTTCCAGCAAGATTAACTGGTAAGCAAGAGTATAAAAAACAAGGAATGGAAGGAGGGAGAAAGAGAAGTAGTGACAGAGCATAATTCCCATTTACAGCCCTCGCAACTTTACTGAGCATGTCTAAAGGTTTAATAGTATCACAACAGTGGTAGTGTTGTGACTTGTTTCTGCAGCATATTTGTAGAAGGTCCATATGGTATACCCACCACTACTGCTTCTGTGGTGGGAAATGATGTTCAATAGCCCTGAATGTGTTTCCTACCACAACCTGAAGTCCTTGTTAGAAGTGCCAGGGAGATAATCCTAAATGTTCCTGACTCAGAAATCCTCTAACTGCAAGTCTGAGAAGGCTGTCAAACCCCACCCTCTTTTACCTTTCCCCAAACACTTCCCAGACTAGTGGAACACTAATGTGTGCATGAACCTCCAAACTCCCTTGAGAGGTTTTGAACCGCATCAAGCTGTTTCTCTTGGTGCCTCCATGTTGCTGCTATTGCATTATTTGCCTCTCCCCCTGTGCTCTGTCACCATTCTCTCTCTCATTAGATACCACACAGAGCCAAGCCCACTCCTTGCCTAGTTCTTCTTGTAGCAAAACAAAGCAGAAAGAATAAAAAAAGAGGGAGAAAGAGAACAAAATAAAAAGCCTCAGTTGCCACTCTGGCAGAGATTTTAAAACACAGAGTGCAATTAGGAAAAGGTTATCCAGATGGGACCCAGAGGATGGATGAGAGGAAGGAGAGCTGTCATCCAAGGGGAAAAAAATCATCAGTATGACAGCCCTATTCATATAATATGATTCCTATTCCTTGTGCAAATGTACAATGCAACAATAGTTCTCTTAGCCAGCATAGGCTGAGTTAATTGGATGTAAGGAATTGGGTTTTTTAAATAACCCATTAATTTGATAAATTGATTTGATAAAAAGTGATCACACCAAGTACAATTATTTCACTAAAAAGGCTTGTTTCTAATTGAATGAGATTTCTTCCTACTCCTAACTCTCTACCCCACAACACTGAAAAAACAACCCTGTTGAGAATATGGTTACACTGTAAAAACATTAGTTCTTTTACCATTTTCAAATTTTCTTTATATTTAAACAGAGCTGAATATTTGTTTCTGAAATAGCTCCTGAAAAATTCAGTCTGGGAAAGAAGCCAGACAGAAAATTATGATGTAAAGGGGGAATAACTGAAAGGCTGCAATCAACTGAGTGGAAATGGGCTTTATAATGTCACAGCACAAGCACAGGGTGTGCCATAAGCTTCACTTGTACTATGTGGCAACACTTATGCTGCAACACTTGAAGCAGACTATATGAGTGGAAACATATTTGAAGGGTTATTATGTCTGCGGAAGGTGCTAAAATAGCATTACTTATTAAAAAAAATACTATTACTTACCTCAAAAACTCAGAGAATGACTAAACCCATGTCCTTAGCATAACTGAGTTGACACCTAACATATTGAAGATGCCAAACTGAGTTGCAGTTTTCATTTCTCTTTAGTCTGAGGCTAATCAAGTTCCTGTCACAAGTTGCAGCAGCCCCAGGCTTACCTGAAATTACTGATGCTGGCACAACTCAGCATTCAAAATAGCTTGCTTCAGCTACATGCCTGCTATGTGCTATCAGGGAATCCCAAAATAGGCTCAGAGACAGCCCTGGGTAGCAGCTTCTTTATGCATTTTTCTACTGCTACATGGACACAAACTAGAGCAGGAAGAAGAACCTAAATTCTACTAAACAGTTACCCATCAAATTCTGTAATTTCCAATTTTGTACACTTAGCTAGGAGAGAAAAAAAATTATACAAAGCATATTTAAATGTTTAATCAAGGCCTATCAGAAAGCAGTATAAAGTAACAACATCATTGATCACAAAAGGTTAAATTCAACTTTCTCACAGTGCTAAAAAGTTAAAGGTATTGTGATAGGGAGGTGTGGGGAGCGCAGACGTAGATCTGATTGTATGCATTTTTCTGACATCCCAGATTTTTTTTAGGAAATTACTTAAATCGCTCAGCAAAAATACTTACACATTTTTTCTACTCTAATCTATTAAAATGGTGTTCTAATGCAACATACTTCAGTGCAAGTGCGTATTTCCATGACTTGGGATATCCCTTCCTAGATGTCATTTACACATCTTGGCAGATATGACCGAAGTCCCAGCCGCAGCTGGCTCTGAATAGCAGATGTCCACAGAGCGGTTATGTATTGTCTTGGCACCAGCTGTGCTCCCCCTCCCTCCACTGCTAAAACTGCGTGCCGTAGTAGATTGCTTTGTACTACAACCCTCAGCTGGTGCCAAGCAGCTGTTTTTTTCTTCTATAGTAACTTACACAGCAAACTGTATAGTCCTAAAATTGACCTAGAGAGGGGAAAAAAAATAAACAAAAAGGCGAGCCACTATTCCATATATAACTAGAATACAGCTATTTAGACTAGAGGATAGGCAGAAAAAGTGCAGTCAGGAGCATGTGTGTCTGACTCTTTTCCCTCTCTCTCACTCCTTCCACAAAGTCTGCATTGTATTTATTGATTGGATGTACTTTACAGATCGGAGGACTCTTCCCCTCACCCCCACCCCATCCAACCCCCCGGCTCCAGCAGGAGGAGGAGTAAGAGGGGGAGGAGGCAAAGTGGGTGCATTACGAGCTGATCGTGGTCTTGCCCCGACCTCCAACAGCCTGATCTGCCTTTGAAGTTTTCCACCCCTCGACTTGAAGTGAGATCGATTACAGAAGAACAACAGGGACAAAGAATCTGCTGCTTTACGTGCAGCCACTTTCCCACGATCGGGGCAGCCAGCTTGACATCAGCAAGAGATCACCGCTGTCCCTATGCTCCTCCTTGCCACCATTCAGAAAACAGGCAGCCCCCGCCCCGCTTAGGAAATCCCAGGGGGGCGGGGGGGAAGAAGGTTACAAAGCTGAATCGCGTTAAGAACGAAGTAACTACGGAGCGACTGACACGGTCTTGGTCCTTGAAAGGAAACAGCAAAAGAAAATAAAATCGGTGCTGAGTATTGGGGGGGGG